>WNWU01000029.1:12515501-12547114 GCA_012654045.1 Ptyas mucosa
TCTCTTCTCTTCTCTTCTCTTCTCTTCTCTTCTCTTCTCTTCTCTTCCATCTTTCCCAGCATTAGAGCCTTTTCCAAGAGAGCTAAGTCTTTATATTGAATCACTATGTGCTATCAGGTTGGTGATGACTCTTAGCAACCAGGTAGATACATTTTCTCCAGGATGATCTGTCCCCAACCAAATCCTTCAGCCCTTCCAATGACGTCCCCATGGCCACTTTAACTGAGTCCATCCACCTTCCTGCTGATCATCTGCTTCTTATCTCTCCTTCCGCTTTTCCCAGCCTTCCTTAGAGAGCGGAGTCTTCACACAATCTGTCCAAAGTAGGAGCATTCCAAAGAACGTTACAGCAGACTAAAACGTCACCATTTTTAAAATGATTTTCTCCCTGGAGTTTGTGTTTAGGTAAAAAGACAGAAGCTCTTTTTGCCACAGATAATGCTGTAGAGATAAAGAAAACTGTGCATGTCTGGTAACAAAAGACTCTGAACGTTTCATATATTTTTAAAAAGCTCCAAATGTATCCAATAAACTGTTGAGTAAATGGTTTAACCAAAGCAGAGAAAGTTGAGCTCTGAATACCAAGCAATCACTGGCAGGGCAGGCTCAGCCAGGAATTCAACTCCTGGCCACTTAGACAGCAAACAGATAAATAAATCCCTTCAGGCAGAAAGCTGGCGAGAATCTTCTCCCCAATACCAAGTAGGGTCAGCCCACAGGCCCTTTTAGTATGAGGAGCTGATTAGTCCTGTACAACCCATTGAACACATTGGGGGGGGGGAGGTGTCATTGCTAATACTGGGGGCCTGCAATGCTCTTGGTGGCATCTCCTGGCTTCCAAAGTAAAAGGAATCATAATTGGCTACAGGAAGCCAAATAGCTCATAACATCTTTGCATAAACAAGATGGTTTTTTAAAGAAATTATCCCACCTTTATTATTGTTATAAATAACTCAAGGCAGCTGTAATACGGTTCTCCTTCCCCCTCCAATTTCCCCCCAAATAATTCCCTCAGCACCCAGCCGGCTTTCCTGCCTTTTAGGAGATTTCAGTGGTTTTTACTTGAAAAAAAGGGCACACACACACAGACGTTAATACATATTTTAAGCTTTTTGGACCACTGCAAGACCACCCCAAAACTTTCACAGTCACTGCTTTTCTGATCTGTCAGTGACCCTGCCCTGGCCCAGACCTACCCACCAAATCAGAAAGGGAACAGAAGGGCTTGGCAAGAGGGCAAGGATGGCACAGGCCCCACACTAGTCCGGCCCTTTTCCCTCCTCCTCACAGATGGCAGAATCAAGTAGGGCTTCAGAGCAGCCTGAGAATCCCATGGAAGGCCTCCCATCCTACATACATACATACATACATACATACATACATACATACATAACATCTGGAACAGAGGAATTTGGTTAGGGCTGAGATGGGTAGGTAGGTAGATGGGAAAGTATTCCAAGAGTTGTCTCCCCTTCAAAGTTCCCTTCCACAATAACGTGTTGCACCAACAACTCTAATCTTAATATGATTCATCCTAGAAATAAAATGAAGAGATCCTTTCCCCAGTTTGTTCAGTTTCTCAAATTATTTTAAGTCAATTTCACTTTTTAATCCAATTTTCAACATTCTTTATGCCAGGACTGCCCCCTCCCAACTCCCCTCCAGGAAGTCACAAGGACCTTTTGCCCCTTCTGAAATTTAAATGCAACCAACCAAATTATGGTGGATTTTCACCCTTTTAACAAACAAGCAGTAAAACAAAACAACCCTCAAATATTTAAGAGAAGGAAAAAAGAAAAAATACCACAGGGCTCCTTTCCGGTGACATCACCTGTGCCCCCTTTGTGATTGGTGGAGGCCAAAATGATCCTTTGCTCAACAAGGCACCTCAAAATCATATCTCTACATATAAAAACAATTTAATAGCAGCAATATATTCAATAAAGTATCAATAAAATTTCCAAACAGCAGAGAAATAAGATTTTAATACAGAACTATAAAAAAAATAATTTAGATTGACAATGAAAACAAAGGAAATCTCTTCTAAAAGGGAATATTTTATGCTATGAGAGCCACTGGAAAAGGACCGTGTTTTATAGCAGGTTATTAGAAGGAATGGTGAAGAAAACGAAACATTTCTTTGACAAGAGTCCAGATCCAGGGAGCAACCATTGAGAAGGCTCCATTCCTGGTCTTGGAGACCAGTTTTTTGGGATAAGCTGACACACAGAGCAGCTTCTGGGCAACAAACCCAGGTCAGGTTCCCATGGTAGGAGGTGGGTGGGCTTTCCAGACCTGATGCCCTGCTCTCAAGACCATCCCTCCTCTTTGGAACTCAGCCCTAAAATTAGCGGAGAGCCAGGGCAGCCTCCTCAGAAAGCAATCACTTCCTCCCTCTCTATGGATGGCCATAGCATTGAGGTTATACCTCCATGGAATTTTTTCAAGGGTGCATTCAAGAATTTGTTAGATACAGTGATGGGATGCAGGTGGGATGGGACTAACCTGCCATCTCCAGGAACCATGTTTATTTCATAATTACTAAATGAAACATGCCTCATGCAAACACTATAAAGGAGAAGGTACAAAGTACTGCTTCAACAGTTGATCAACTTCATGAACTCACACATGTAGCTTTATTGACAGCAATTAAGAATCAATAAAGCTACATGTGTGAGTTCATTGCCAGCTTTCAAAGTGCTTTTTCAGCTTCCCTATCAAGCCTCCAGTCCTGGGAATCTCTTACGATGTACCATCCAAAAACTATCCAAGCCCAACCATGCTTAGCATCTGCGTACATTCACTGTTGTACATTGTTCTCTTTATCAATCAAACTCTGGGGGCCAAAGGTTGGTCTATGTCCAAAATGTGGAGCTGGACTTCAAAAAGAAAACATTTTATACCTACTTTTTCTGGAGAAAATAATCAGACTCCTGATCTTGGCTTATCTTAATTTTGGTTGGTTTGCTGGGCTTTTTCATTTACTTCTCCTTTACTTTTCACGATTGGATGTTGGAACTTCATGCAACGAAACTGGTAGTTTGCAAAACCTTCTCAAGGTCTTAGCAACTACATTTCATTCATGAATTAAGCTGCTGTCTATCAATCAATCAAAACTCAATCAATTAATTCCTCAAGGGATCTCAGTTTATATTCACAATGATCAGGGATTATAGAGGCAGCATAGATTTGTCCTAGAAAAGATTACAGAGCCTAGACTGAAATATGCAAGGTTATTAAACCAGCCAAAATGGTGGCTGTGATTACACTTTGTACCCGCATCCCTTCCGAAGCACAATAAGAAACGGCAGAGCTCCATTCGTGCAGTCATGGCCACCCTCTGACCTTTTGACACATACACACCCCGCCCCAGCAGCCACCTCGCAAAACTGGAAAGAAAACAACTCCTGAGCAGCAGTAAACAAGGAAATGATCAGTCAAGGAAATCTGCACATATGTAAAATCAAAAGTACTGACACCAAGAAATGCTTTCCCTTATTTCTAGATAAAACAAGCAGGTTGCAACTAGCTGCATCCATCTTAAAGAAGAAAGAAAATCAGTACATGATTTTACATCATACAAATGACCCAAATCATAAACTGTATATCTTTCTGATCATATGATGTGTCTAACACACTGTTTGTGTCTCACATGGGACAATGTCATGACCCAACTGACATCATGGCTTCCAGAAATTGCCTATGGAGAGAGAGACACATACGCAGTTCCACACTTGAAGGATTTTTTAAGTATCCAAAGCCCACCATATTGGGTGGCAAAATGACATTTTTTTGTGGTAGGCAGAGCACTCTTATTGTGATTAGAACCAAAGGTAACTTAACCAATACACACACACACCACAGGACATCTAGGGCACCCCTGTGTCTTGGTTGAAAGTAGTTTTCTCCCCCTGCTCATGCTTTCCCTTCCTCTCTTCTTGGACAGCCTTAAGACTCCACTGACATTCAAACAACCTTCCAGAAAAGGCATCCAGTTTCTGCACTTCTTTTCTGAGTATTTGTAGGACCCACTCCAGAAAGGATGATGCAGCCAAATTTGAAGGACTGGAGAAACCATCCAGAAGAACCCTACTGCCTGTAGATCTCTCATCTTCTGAAATCACCTGCTTAAATTCGGGGAGAGAACTATTTTTCTTACCAGCTACTCTGACCACAGCTCTCTCTGCTGGATCCAGAACGGAGTCTTGACTCTTCCGCTTCTTTTGCTCATGAAGAGGTAAGTTCCAGGGCAAAGTGTCCCCTGGCGGGCAAGGAGAGAGACTGCCAGACCGCTCACTGCGGTAGGACCGTTCGCTCTTGCAGGAACGCTCACTGCGGTAGGACCTCTCGCTGAGGGTCTCTTCATCAGAGGAAGACATGGCCCCAGGGAGGAAGACCCCGGCAGGCCAGAGAGGCTGCTGAACCTTGGAAACCACCAACCTATGAAGAGATAGAATAGTCAGAAGGCTGAAAAGGGGAAGAAAAATATTGTTTGCCATCCAAGCAGCTGCTACACCCTTTGCAATGCTGGTGTGTGTGTGTGTGTGTGTGTGTGTGTGTGTGTGTGTGTATCTAAAGCAACCATTTGTTTATTTGTTTAAATGATTCATATAGATGCCAATCTCACAACAGTGTCTCTAGTCAATGAACAGAAGGTCAAGAACCACAAGACAACATAATGCAATTTAATGCAAAATAAATAAATAAAATTCACAAAGAGCCAAGGTCCAAGAACATGCCATCTTCACAATCTATGATAAAACAACCAACCAACCAATCAATAGACGACATTGGGGAATGGGAAGGGTGTTCCACTGGACAGGAGCTGGGCAGAGAAGACCACAACTCCTGGGTGTCAGGCAAGAAGAATCAGGATCACACATGCTCCAGAAGATTTATTGCTCCAACTCATACACAAGAATGTGGTCAAGTAATGGCCAGGACTAAATTGGTGCTAGGTAAGAGTCCAAGGGGGAGAGAGGGAGGGATTTGGATCATTTGTAAACATGTAAGGATTCTAGGTTGAGCCCTCTTTTAATTCTGCCCTCAGGTTCTGCCTGCTCTTCTCCTACCTTGATGAATAGAAGGGACCCAGAGCAAACCCATCTTTGCCTTTGGGGCAGATGTCTGCATCTGAACTGGCCTGCAAATTGTTGTGATGCACTTTTGCCATTGTGGCACACTTCTCAGTTGACCCTTCCAAGGCAACCCAAGACCCAAAGGAAAGCTCTAATGCCTGTCACCTTCTAACTCAAGTAGCACTAGCCTTTTTTCCAGACAGCGCCTTGTAAGGGAGGGAATGCCAAGGATCGGCCTTCACAGCAAGGATGAACCATCAAACTGACCTCCAGACTGCACTCAGAAGAAAGCATTCTGGCTGGATTCATTCCACAGCCCTAATTAAGTTAATTAAATTGCTACTATCTGGTTCTCATTGCTCTTAGTTGGTATTAACTTTGCTTGGTGTGCATACGTGTAGTTTAGCATGCCTTCTGGATCCAGGCCATTTGGCTGTTTCAAGTTTGGTTGTATTATGTAAAGCCCACAAATTTAGCAAGCTAAGTATGTTGCTTGAACATAGCCTCTCTGTGCAAAAACAAAAGGCCTTAAGGCTCTTAAAGACACTGCTCCAATTATTGTGCTAATTAATGACCTTGTGCATTTGGCATCTTTCACACTCAGGCTGCCTTGATCCATTATCCAAGGATGATGGGGGATTGAGCAAATTTATTCCAGCTATAAAGGGTTCAAAGCAGAGGTGGGTTTCAGCAGTTCTGGAGAACCGGTAGTGGAAATTTTGAGTAATTTGGAGAACCGGTAGTAAAAATTCTGACTGGCCCCGCCTTCATCTAATCTCTGCTTCCCAAGTCCCAGCTGATTGAGAGGAAATGGGGATTTTGCAATAACCTTCCCCTGGAGTTGGGTGCGAATGGAGATTTTACAGTATCCTTCCCCTGCCCCGCCCACCAAGCCACACCCACAGAACCGGTAGTTTTGAAACCCACCACTGGTTCAAAGGGAATTTTGTCTAGGCAGGAGGTGGAGCTTAATCCGAAGAGAATTTTTCCTCCTCCCCCCTCTTTCTTATTACTTGAATTCGGGATTGCTGAATGATGGAGATTTCCCCTCATTCAGTTTAATTCAGAAAATGAAGGCTTCCAAAGAAAGTTTCTTCAGGATGCATCCTTCAGGATGACCTGCTCTCTCTCAGGCAGCTTGGACTGCAGATGACAAATTAATGCAACTGGAACCATCGTGAGGGGCCAGCAGTTCAGAAGCGATGCTGGTGAAAAGATCCGTGCTGTTGAATCAAGCTCAGTTCCGGGTGGCCACAGCCACCCAATTCTCTTCAGCAGCAATTGAAAATGGTTTGCCACATCCGTCTTCTATTTTTTTTTTCAATTGTCTATCTAGATTTTCGGGTGATCCCTCAACCCCGCTTAATTTCCAAGATGGGAGAAGGATGGCTTAGAATCCAGTTGCCCAGAATCTCAATACAACCAACAGATATAATGCATCTTCCATGCTCTCCTAGTATGGAATCAAAAGAGCAACGGGGAGGGGTGATAAATAACCTGTTGTTAGGTGAGCCTACAGGAGGGAGGGGCAACTTACAGAGTGGAAATGCTTTCTGGAGACTGAGATAGATGCCAGATGGATGATGTTCACAATGCAGTAAAATACATTAAATAAGGCAGAAAAGTGATTCTTCCTTAATAGGCAGAGGCTATCTTAAAAACAGGTTTCTGCAAAGTGGGCTGATTTTCACCCTGCAAGCTCACTAAAAAGTGTATTGGATGCCCTGCAAATCCAATGACTGGAATCTCTTCCAGGCAGATCCTCTCCTCCCTATGAGGTCCTTTCATTCACTTTCCTTCCCGACAATGCAAGCCCCCATTTTGCCCATGGAACCCAAGTGGGCCAGGAAGCTATCGTTTTCATTTTAGGAGTCGCACCCCAGACTCACATTGGGGTCTAGCAGTGAGTGCAGGAAGACCACTCCTCCAAAAGGACTCATCCACTGAGCCACTCTTTAAGGGTTGTGTTCACATGAGACACCAAACCAGGTCACTGCAGATCCAAGGGCTGCTTTGCCCCAAGTTCTAAATATGACTAGATTTTTAATCATTGCTATTATTTTGATTTAGCCTGTATGGGAACACAGCCCCCAATTCAGAAAATAATGAATTCAAGAACCAAGCCCATGCTCAGAGTCACTGGTTGGGATGGCCAGCCGTGTAAATTGGATAAATAAATGAATATGTTGTGGAAATGAGCCACTGAGAGTTGCTGATTTGGCTTTACCTTCTTTCTGGAGCCTCTACAAGGAGATCAAGAAATCAGGCATGGCGCCAGTGGCACCGATTCATTAGGACTCTCCTCCCCCCTTCACAAAAAAATAAGCAGGGAATAAATAAGCAGAAATCATCAGGCGAATTCTTGCTCTGAAATAGGCTTATAGAGGCTTCCCAATTTAATGTCAGCTCTGCCTCCTTTCGGGACTGTCTCCAGTAACGGTACAGCTTTGTTCCTAGGCAAATTGGGGCAAGGGGGGGGGCGGGGAGAGCTGGGTCAGGAGGGATGCCCAGTTCCCTGTCCTACCTAGGCCCACTTGCCTCGGATTGTGCAAGTAAAGGGGGACGGGGATACCCCAGCCCCAACAACACACCTGCCTCCAGAGGCTACAATATAGGAGGGGACGCAGCTCCCAGCATTTCACAGATCAAGTGCGATGGGCTCCCAGCCTGACACACACAAAGAAGTTGCCGCTGGATTTCTTGACTGGATCCCTTGTGCCAGAGAGTCTGGGCAGAGAGGCACTCTGCACGTTCTCTGTTGTTCTCTCATAAGCCTTCTACAAGTAGAAACGTGACCCAAAAGCAAATCCCAGAACAAAGAGCCAGAAAGCCCAAATTAAGCCCTGTATGATTCTTACAGATCTGGGCAGCTTAGTCATTTTGGAAAACAAAGCCAGCCTTGTCCAGGTTGGTGCTAAACATTTTTCTCCCAGGTGTCCCCTCCTTCCAATATCATACTTCCTCCCCTAATTCCCTCATAACGCGGTTTTTCCTTGCAGGAAGATGGAGCTCCTTTATGTGCCACCATTATGCCGTTATGGATAGCTTCTCTTTATTTATTACACCTCTGCCCCACAGCCTGAGAGGGGGGGAGGATCCTGAATATGAAGGCCTTTTATTATCCAAGATGCTCAGTGAGAAAAGGATGGAAAGGATGGAGGGGGGGGCAGGGAGGAAGGAGCATCCCTCATTTTGGGCAGGAGAAACGCTTTGACACTATGATACTATCTCCCCCCCCAGCTGCTCAGCTTAGCCTCAAGCGAACACATCTGCCTCTTTGATTCTCCTCTTTTAATTAACCAAGTGGATGTGTTGAAAGATGTCCCCCTCCCACCCCAGTCCCCCAACCGCTGGAGCCAAATTCGGGAGATCTTCCTTTCTATAAGGAACATACAAAAGCTCATAAATGGTGGATGTTTTAAATCCCCCTGCAGTCAGATTAATCACATCTAGACCAACGCAGGGTTTCAGGCTGCGGGACCATCAGGCACAAAACAGCATTAAAATGAGATGGAGGAGCCACAACAGCAACATTACAAACGGCTCCCTCCAGAAGCGGCATCTCTACAGGGAACGTTTGGACCTGACGGCGACTGAGGTTGGCGGGCTCGCTTCCCGAGGAGGGGCAGAATTGGAAGGTAGGAATTAAGAACAAGAGCTAGACGCCGTGTTAGTGAACGAGTCATTTAATACGGGAACGGTGGAGAACAAAGAGCCGCGCACATTTCCAAGCTTTCAACCCAATTGGGGGGGGGGGGGGCGAGGCCGGTACCTGAGAAGCCCTTTTCGCATCTAATTGTCCGGCATTTGCGTAGAAAATCTCCAGCGGGGAGGAAGCGCTTCGAGCGCAGCCGGCGTGTATGAAGGGCTCCCCGCTTCTTTTCCAGAGATGTCCCGATTTCCCGGGAACACACCCACTCCACAAGCGCCGGGAAGGCGGCACTGGGCGCGCCGAGGGAGCCTTCCCGGGCGGACAAGCGGCGCGCGGCGGGATGCCCAGAACCCGCCGCTCGCCCCGCCAGCCCGTCCGGTCCGCGGCTGCAGCGCCAGCAGCAGGTGGCGAAGGGCAGGGCTTCCTCGCCGGCCGGCTGCTCCCGCGGAGTCCCCCCCTCTCCCGGCCGGAGGGGCTGCCGCGCCGCCCGCAGCCTCCGCTCGCAGGGCGCGCCAGCCTCCGCCGCCCCGGCTCGGCTCGGCTCGGCTCGGCTCGGCTGCCGCGGTGGGTGGAGGGGCCGCCGCCCAGCTTACCGAGGCGCTGCCCTGGACACCGCTCCGCGCTCTCCCGACGCCCGAGCGACACCCGCGAGCCCCGCCACCGCCAGCCAGCGAGTCAAGCGGCCAGAGCCCAGCCCGCCCGCCAGCCGGCCGCCTCCCTCCTCCTGCCGCTGCCGCACAAGCGCCGCCCCCGCCGCTGCCTCGGGCCCGCCCCGCCCCGCCCCGCCCCGCCCGCGACGCCTCCGCCGAACCGAGGCTGGGCGCGGGCTCCGCACGGGGGGCAGGGAGGGCGGCTCTCCCCGGAGACCCCCCGGAGACCCCCCCCCGAGGCCCGCAAGGCCAGCGCTCCCCCCTGCCCCCCGCCGGTAGCGCTGCCGAGAGGAGGGCCCCCACCCTCCCCGTCGATGCCCGGGGGAGTCTGCGGAGGGACGGAGGGAGGGCGGGCGGCGGCTCCGAGCATGCGCCCAGGCAGCCCCTCCGGCCGGGATGCGCGCTGCTGGGCGCCGGAGCGGCTGCCGGGAGGGAGGCTCTCCCGCCGACCGGCTTCCCCGATCCAGCCCGGGGGCGAAGGGGGAAACCGCCCGCTTCTCCGGGGACTAAATCCCGGAAACGCCCCCGCCCCGCCAACCCGGAGCCGCCCCGCCTGCTCGAGCCGGACAGCCAGGCTGAGCCCCAACTCCGCGCTGCCTGCTCGGACCGCCGGGGATGCTGGGAACTGTAGTCCAGCCTCCTCCGGCAAGCCCCCCTCCATTGCAGCAAGCCCTGGCCTCCCAGCCCCAGGCCGCCATCCGCCCTTCTGGGCTCCCCCAAAACGGAGCCTACATTGCCCCATCTGCCCCCCCCCCACTCCTTGAGCCAGCAGGAGGCAAAGGACATCTGGGCCAGCTTGGAGCAAGAGCCACCTGGACCAACAACTCCTGGTCTTCCGGAGCCAACGGGAGGCCTGCCTGGAAGCTGATAGGGGCCCCAGCAACTGACCTGGGGAATTGTTTCCACGGGAGGCAGGACCTGGTTGACCTTCTCTGGGCTCTAAGTTAAAACAGGCCAGGTCAGATTGGTCCCTGGAGGGGAGACCACCAGGAAATGCCAGGTTTGTCAACCAAACCAGAAAAGAAAGATTCCCAGGAGAAAGTGACACCAGACCTCTTCTTCCTTGTTGCCAAGTAAACTCAGGAGTTGAGCCTGACTTCAATTTGGGATCACAGAATCATAGAGTTGGAGGGGATTGGCGAGGTCATCGAGTCCAACTCCCCTCACGCTGCCAGGTTCACTACTCCGTCTGAGATAAATGTTTGAAAACTTCCAGTGAAGGGGAAGAAGCCACTCTATGCGGTAACCTCGTCCATCGCTTGAGAGCTCTTTCTGTCAGAAATTCTTCTACATCCTTGAAGCTTCAGCCGTGAATTACCCTCCAAGTCCAAACCCTGCAGAGGGTGACTGCCCTTCGGGTATTCATCTGGAAACAGCTGTGGTGCCCCCTGGCAGCCTTCTGCTTGACGGCCCCCCAAGAAGTCACGGTCCTCCTTTGCAGCTACATCACCCTGTTGAGACACACACTGAATGTGTGATCTGCTAGTCTAGTGGATCCAAGTCCCTCTCCTGTGTCTTCCTCCTGAGCCGGATTTTTCCCATTCTGTGCATATTTCTATCGTTTCTCTTACCCAGATGCATGACTTGATATTTCCCCCTGTTAAATGTCCCTGCCTCTTGTTCTCTCCTGTCAAAATCTTTTTCCATTTTTTCCTTCTTCTCCTGAGTATCAATCGCTCCTCTTAGCTTTGTGTCCTTGTCAATCCTCTGGATCATAATTTACAGTAAAGATGGAAAAATGCTTTTCTACTGCAAAAGCAAGCTAATATTAGTTGTAATCTGGAACTAATAACTTTTTCTACAGGAAAGCATACCCTATAGGCCTATACACAAGGGCCGTTTGCTCCTTCTCCAACAACCATCTTCTCTTCAAGGCCTCAGGCTACTCAAGGAGTAACGGCTTCTTAAGGAGCCGTTACTCAAGGAGGCAACCATCTTCTCTTCAAGGCCTGAGTTACTCAAGGAGTAACGGCTCCTTGAGTCTTGCTTTTTCAGCATTTATTATTTATTTGCGTAAGTCCTACCACCTGCAGTGTCCTGATGATCTCCCATCCAAATTTAACCAGGCCTGACCTTGCTTAGCTTCCAAAACATTAGATTGGCTCAGTGCTGTTGCCTGCCGAAACCCAGGTTAGAAGCCATCCAAACTCCCTTGGTGTCAGCTGAAACTGGGAGGCTGATGTTCTGGGGGAGACATTACAGTAGTTACTGCCTGTAACGGTAGCGTGTTTCTGTAGCAAAAGAGAGGCATTGTGTCTGCTATTCAGAAGCAGGCGAGACTGGAAAAAGCCAGGTGCCTGGGGCTGGCCTGGGCGAACAGGCTGACTCAGCACCGCTGAAGATGCTCCCACTCTCAGTGGGAAGGAAATCTCCCTAGGGTGCCCCCACCCCATGTTTCAACCTGTCTTTCCTTCAAGATCAAGTGCATAGAATTGCCCAGGTTTAGGAACAGACTGGATGCCTCAGAGAAGCCAAAGAAGGCTCAGCAACCCTGCTTCTGTGTCTCCTCTTGCGAGCGCTGGATCGATGCGGAGAGGGCAGGGCAGGGCAGTCTCTTGGCCTGTTCTGCAACCGCTGCTGGGAAGCATGGACTGGCCATCCAACTCTAGATGATACTCTCCTGCCCAGAAAGCCATAAAAAGGCTGAGAAAGGCTGGGAAGTAACCCATCTGGCTACTTCCCTCTGCCTGGGGCCAGTGGAAACGTGCACAAAAATGAATGAAGGCTTTTCTGCTTGAGGGTGCTGACTCAGCATGATAGGTTTTTTTGTTTTCCTAAAACTAGCTTTCTTGGTTGAATTAAAGGGAGCCCCCCCTCCCACTCCCCTTCCCCTTCTTCTGGCCCCTGCAGGCTCTCAGTCACAGCTGCTGCCCCCCTGATGTATCCCAGCAGCTCTTCTCCTCCCAGCTGCTAATTTTGCAGACACCTCTGGAGTTTCTGCTGGTGGGCAGATATAGGGTCTCAAGGGAGGTCAAGGGAGGTCCGAGTCTATCAATAACCCCCAAAGTAAGAAGTTTCGGAAGACTGCTTTGAACAAAGAGAGCTACAGACCTGCAAGTCAGGACCAGTTCAGACATGGGCACTTATCGTTTGTGGTATCAGGAATGGTGTGTTGGCATCCCCTTCTTGTTCCTCTTCCTCATGTGCCTTTTTAGATTAGAAGATTAAGCCTTTTTAACTTTTGTCAATTTCTAAATTTACAAGATATGTACAAATTGCAAGGCTTTGCAGATGATCTGGTTTTTATCTATCTATCTAAGTTTTGCGGCTAAGAGAAGCCAGGAAAAAGGAGTTGTGAGGAGAGGCAACTCTGCTTCATAGTCAGGAAAAGGATCTAAAAAGAGATCCAAAGATTTGAAAATGCCAGTTGGTGCTGCTCAAACTCTGCCCCAGAAATGGGAAATGAGGGGCTCTGCTAATACTGAGCTGGGTAGGTCAAGAAAGAAGTCAGACTGCTGGAAGGAAAAACCCAGAAGCGCTCCCCATGGGGACACAGGCTTCTCGGAGGCTGCGTGATGTGGCTACTTCAGCAGGTGCAAGGAGCTCCTGGAACAAAAAAGGGACGTGGGCAGAGTTGCCATCGCTGCACTATGGCCAAAGCAGCTCACTTACAATATGCCAGACGGGACCTGGAGGAGCCTTCAAACCTCCGGAACCAAATCATCTGGGATGATGAGACCATAATTGGACATTATAGCCACAAATGGACACAAATGCTTGCAGAGGAATTCACAAGGCCTGTGGAGAGACACAGAACCATCCTTCCCAGGATGCCTGGAGGTGGATCTCCACTGCTTTTGGGGGGGGGAGATTCGGCAGCAGTCCAAATCAATGGCAAGAGGAACACAGCATCTCATCAGAAAATACGTGAGGACAATTTGCGTTCATCAGCTCCAAAACTGCACATGGGCACCACCTGGACCTCCCAACACGACAATGACCCAAAACAGAAGGCCTTGGTTGCTTATAGCAGGAGTTCTAGGGTGGCTCTCACAGTCCTCAATGCCACTGAGCCAATTTGGGGAGACCTCAAACATGCAGCTCATGCTCAACAACCAAAGAATATAAAGGACCTGGAGCCTTTTGCCCAGAATGGACAGCCTTGCCAGATGAGAAAATGAAGGGCCTCATTCACAGCTCTCATAAAAGACTGCAAGTTGTCACTGATGCAAGAGGGGGAAATGTGTGATGTTAAGAGCTAAGGATATGCAAACCCTTGACTAAGGCCATGCCATTGTTTCCTCTGTTGCTATGGTTTATTTAATGACTGTGCTGTTCTCTGGTACCTAGTAGATTATTTTGAATCACTTCAAATAAAAGAATGTCTTGTCTGATTGCTCATGTTTACTTACAAAATGATCTACATCTTACAAATTCTGCAAATGGTATATAAATTTAAAAGCACAATAGAATATATGCTTGTTTGTCAATTTAAAATGTGGCTTCTCTACTCAACCCAGGTGAGTTTGTTCAGCTTACAAAAGAAAGTGCAACAAAACCTGATTTTCACTCTTTTGTGTAAATTCTACGTTTACTCCACTTTCCATTAATTCTCTTGGGAGATTAATACTTTTACGCATATGGTGTCAAGCACCATGGAAATCCGGAGATTCAAGCAGTTCAAATGACTTATATCTCTTTGCAGGCGCACAGTGATTTGTGACTTATGACGCATTTGACCCCTCCCTCAGGCTCAGCTTGTTCATCTCCTACATATGGTTCATAATTTGTCTTGCTGCAATTGTTATTTTCATGCTGATTTTTAAAAATGTCCTCCTACTCTCTCAACCTCTACTCTTGACATACCAAGAAATGGTTCTGCATCCAGAACCTCTCACTATCTGGGATCCTTCACTCTCAATCTTTCATCATAAAGAAATCCATCATTCTTAACATTTATATTCATTATTTTGCCCTCTGCATAAATGAACGTGCTTATGCTTAAACCACATACTTTAAATAAACAGAGCTTCTAGCTAAAAGAGCCAGAATCTTCACTTGTTCTTCAGTCTCTGAATTACCCAATTACTTTTTTCTGTATTCTGTTATCCATTCAAGTCCCTTAGCAGAACATTTTCCCCCATGGATTCGTTCAGAATGTTGCATAATTTTCATTTGTCTTCAACTGAATAAATGTTGTTTATTCTGGTTAGGCAATTTTCCCCAAAACCTATTTCTGGTTCTATTATTATCACCCGGAGCCTAACATATAACTCACCAACCTCTTAATTTATTTATTTATATCCCACCTTTCTATTTATTATGAATAAATCAAGGCATACTGATATTCCTTATTTCCTCCTATTTTCCCCACAACAGCAACCCTATGAGGTGGATTGGACTGAGAGAGTGACTGGCCCAAAGTCATCCAGCTTTCATGCCTACGTTTTTGGGGTTTTTTTGAAATGTTGAGTTAGCCTGATAAAAGTCTTGTGGATTTTGGAATTTTTCTTATAGCCAGTAATTTGAGGGGTAGAATGGTGGGTTGACAGGTTCTCCCTTCAAGGAGAATATCGCTGCTATTCCAGTTTCTCAACCTCAACAAGAGCCTGGCTGGGGAATTCTATGAGTTGAAGTTTCTGAGGTTAAGAACGACTAGTCTATTCCATCCCCTTCTCTTGTTTCGTCAACCAAAATTTGCCCCTCTCCTCCCCCCAGCAACACAACCACCCTGACTGCTATGGTCCCCACTGTGATGCCTCCTTTTGGCGACAATTTCCGAGGGGTTTTTAGGGCTTCTAAATTCTTATGGTCTGTCCACACCTCAAAAGGGTGTTTCACCCCTTCAAGGAGATGCCTCCAGGTTAGCAAGGCCCAGCGGACAGCAAAAGCTTCCTTCTCCCAAATCACCCATCTCCGTTCAGTCTCCAACAATTTGGGGGAGGTGTAAGCACAGGGTTCTAGAGGCCCATCAGCATTTGCCTGAAGTACCACCACTCCGACGGCCACACCACTTGCATCAGCCTGGATGATGAAAGGAGCCTCCATGTCAGGGTGTTTTAGAAGCAGCTCAGCAGCTAACAGTCACTTTAGTTTCTCAAAAGCCGCCTGACATTCCATGGTCCACTTGAGCAGCCTACTGGGCTTTGGCTTGGCTTCCCCCTTTGTTTTCAGGAAGTTGGTAATGGGCAAGGCAATTTGGGCAAACGTTGGAATAAACTGCCGATAAAAGTTAGCAAAGCCCAAGAAGCTTTGTTTTACTCAGTAAAAGTACCTTTCTCTACAAACATGGAGTCGGGATTTTTCTTTCTTGAGTTTTGAACAGAGACAAGCCTGAGACCTCCAGGTGCGCTGGACAACAGATCCCATCCCTACTAGCCATGGGAGCATTGGCTGCGATAGGTGCAGGCACCATCTGGTGCAGAATGGGACAGGTCTGTTACTGAAGATTTCAGCTGGGCCCAGAACTTACTGATTCATCAAGACCTCGGCATTTCCACTTCAGATTGTTCTAAAGAGTCTCTTGGGAAGCAAAAGCTTTTCAGGATATTTAAATATTTCCTCTGACAACTTAGAATCATTTTCCTCTGACAACTTGATTCTGCTTGATTGGATGACTCAGGCCAGAAATGATACCAACACAAGAGAAGATGATTTTGCTTTGTTCAAGATTTGTTTTGCCTTATTCTCACTTTCTCTTTTAAATGCAGCTGTTTCCTCACTTTCTGTTCTTGCAAACTAGCAATTATCATGACAGAATCAGGCATGGAAAGTGGCCCCTCTTTGCAATTATATTTTAGTCATGGGTTCCAAAATGATTTCAAAATCTTCCTAGCAAATGATACCGCACAGAGATTACACGTCCAGACCTCCATTTCAAGGCAAATGAGACACCACCCTCTCTGCTCAAAAAAAGGACTTAACCCTGAATTCCCAGGAACCGGGAGCTCAAGTTGCTTGTACAGAGGTTTTTGAGAGGCATCTGGCAGATGTGGGCCATGATGTTATTTATATCATGCACCAACTTCACCAAACATCAGCAGGTTGCCTTGCTTCTCTTTCCCTGTGGGACTCTGATGACTTCCTTCATTGTCACTTTTCCCCTCCCCAAATGCATTGCAACTTTTTAATCCACTTCTGACAAAGCAGGTTACCCTCACTGACCAAAAAAGGGGAGAGGGCTTAGGAGAGGAAAATGTGGCTGTTCTGATTTATAGGCAGGACTCATAGATAACAATGAAACAATGCAGAATTTGATCATGTTTGTCAACTTTATAACCTGTGCAAAGATGGCCTTTTAAAGTAGGTGGGCAATCCTTGCTGGAATTTGAGCAGTGACCAAATAAGATTTCCTGTGATGAGAAACGGAAGGAGCAGTGATTGTACTAGTTTATAGCCGTATCAAAAGAAGTCATCCTGAACACATTGAGTGTTTGAAACATTCTCAACATTTGGATGGAAGGGTTCAACATTTCATAACAAATTCAGAATTTGTTTCCAAACTGAAATCTAGAAAATAAGATTTTGGGAGCTTGACCTCTCAGAAAAAGAGACCAGGGGATCCTGGATAGTCCCCTTCATACGGATGAGGGACTGTAGCTGAGAACAGAGCAAAAGGCTGCTCCCTCATCTCTTGGTGATCTCTTAGCTCTGGAGGTGGAAAGTCACCCATTTCTTCAGACTTTCTTCCTGAGAAGGTTTTTTTACCACTCTGCTGGGCACCTGCGTGATGCTTCCAAACGTGCCCCTTCTGCTGGAGGTCTCCTATTCACCAGTCCCAAAGGAGGAAAGGACATCTTTGTGTCGCCCCCAAAGGAATGAGGCACACCTGAATCAACATCTTGACTGGATCCCCAGCCTCCCCATTTGTTTGGAAGTCTCTGCCTGTCCTGGAGAGCACACCTGTTCCCCCAGAGGAAGCCCTAGCCATGTCAGGTGCTATGGAGCACCAGTGGCTGAACTCTGGCGAAGGAACCTTGCCAGAAGCCTCATCCCCCTTCAGAGCCCAAGAGCTGCCCTTGTCCATCCTGATGCAAAAGTATGCCTGTTTTTTCTTTCCCAAGCAATTACAATGCAAGGAGAGGCAGCATCATTTTCCTGATCAAGAAAAGTGCCAAGGACAAGCGAGGGGCTGAGAGCCACCCACACTAACTGCCTCTAAGTAAGGAGAGCCCACCCCCACCCCTTTCATATTTCTAAAGTCCTTCTTCATAACCACAATGAGTTGCAAGAAGTAGCAGCATGTACACTTTGAAATACAGTTTTTAAAATGTTGAAATGTCTCCTTTTAAATTGCCCCAATCTGCAATCACTGGTGTGAGGTTTGCTGGTCAGTTGATTAGAATCCACAACTGGAGTTTCAGAAGTTACAGGCCTCACATGGGGAATCAGCAAGAGGGGAAAATGCTAGAAACTGAGCACTTGTGGGGGAGAGACCCAGACTGCTCAGTTTGGGGAGGCTGCATGCAGCCCAAGGATGATGTGCCTCTGTCCCATTGCAGGCCTTGGCCTCTGGAAGCTCAATGATCCCAGGAGAGAAGGGAAAGCATTGGTCCTGCCAACAACAGAAAGAAGAAAGTGAAGGCTTAGGCTAGAAACGGGAAAACCCGTTTCGCATCCTCCAGTTCTGTATGGCTCTGAGTCACAGGCATTCTGTAAATAGGTGAGGGGGGAGTGAGAGTATGTACATGATCCTGAAGTCATGAATAAACAAGTAAGCTTATCCAAACCGTAAGAAAAATCCCCCACCACAGCTGCCTCATAGAGCCATGGTTAGAATGCCATATTGCAGGCTAACTCTGCTGACTGCCAGGGGTTCGATCCTGACGGGCTCAAGGTAGTCTCAGCCTTCCACCCTTCGAGGTTGGTAAAATGAGAAGCCAGATTGTTGGGGGCAAGATGCTGACTCTGTAAACCGCTTAGAGCGCTGTGAGGCAGTATATAAGGCTAAGTGCTATTGCTATTTACATTATGCAGCCAGATTTTCTAGTAGTAGTCTAAATTCTTCTTGCAAGGGGTGATTTCTACTTTTGACATCACACAGGCAGAGCATCTGAACCAGTAACATTCCAGGCTCCAAAGAAGCATTTTATTCATGGGAAGGATTAGCAACCAAAAGAGAGAAATGAAAAGGTTCCAACTAAACCATTCTTTATTAAGAGCAGGGCTCTTGGGCTCCTGGGGAGCAAAGGTGGTTTTCTCCCTGGGGATCACAGCCAAACTCTCAGTCATTCTGGTGGGTGGGTGGCGTGTACTTCCCCTCTTTAATCATTAAGTCCCTTTGCTTCAAGATGGCGCGGACACGCTGCATCTGCAAAAGGAAAGAAGCAAAAAAGACCGGTTCAGAATGAAATTACAGGCCTCGCCTATTCATCCCAAAATGGAAAGCGTAACATGTACATTATTCCTATCACACACACACACACACACACACAAAAGATTTCTGGTTTCTCTTCAGTTCATATAAATTTTTCATTTTTCACAAAAAAACCTCAGCTGTCACTGCAATTTAATATCACTTCCCAAACACACACTTTTTGCTATTATTGGTAATAATAACTATTAGGGCCTTGGCAAGGGATATGCCAGTGATGTCATCAGGAAAAATCTAATTCTAACGCGTCTAGTGAAAAGGGAAGAAAAAAAATAACACTGGAGATCAGCTATTTGAGGCGAAACAGGGAACGGGGGTAGATGCAGCCCTTGGCTTTCCCATTTGTAGCCTTGCTCATCATCCCCCACTGGGGGTTCCGGATCACACACAGCGCCTGGATGAGGTAAACTTTTTAGAGGACCGTTTCTTACATAAACTGCAATTTGTTTGCTGCCAAAATATTTAAAAAATATGTTTAAAGCTGTAGTTGCTATGCCCTCCAATCAATCCCCCTTTTGGCTTAGTGCAATGGGTGAACCAGCCAAAATGGTACCGAAGTGGGAAGCAGACCGCAGTGACATGCATGTCCGGGGAAAGAACTACCCCATAGGCATTTTCCGCTGCCCACCCAGCCTGCCACTGGCACACTGCCTTCCCTGAGAATGACTCAGGAACTCCCAAGAGGCGCTGCGCATCCCCGCAATGCTCCTCTCACCATCTTGCGCTTGGTCATGCACTCCTCCAGATCCTCAGCCTCCAGCCGGCACTCCTCCTTGGCCCGGGTTAGCCCAATGCTTTCCGAGCATTCCAGCCACTCCTTCTCAAACGTGTGGCACACGCTGGGCTGCTGAAAGGGCTGCTTGCTACTCAGGCGGAGCATCCATCTGTCTAGGTTAATGCCCAGCTGGTTTTGGAGATCAAGAAGCGGCATGGCTGAAAGGCAGAAGGGATGGGTAGGGGGAAGGTAAGAAGGAATCCAGCCCCTGGCCAGGAACAGAGGATGGGCTGGAGTTGGGAGGAGCTTCTGGTGTGGAAGGCTCTGTCCAAGGAACAGAAGGGGAGGTTTTCAAGGGCAAAAAGCCTCATTTTCGTATGCAGCGATGAATGATCTTAGGCACTGGAGGAATAAAAATCTACTTTCTCACGATTTTATTCACTCTACTCCAAACATTGAAAACCCCACTCACGAGTTCTAATAGCTGCTCATGACAGCTTGTATCCAGGTAAAATCGTGGGAGACATTTATCCACTTGAAAAAAGTACAAGCATATATCTATATTACTCCAATTTATCAAATGCCACACCCACACCCACACCCAAGAGCACCATCAGCTCTTAGTAATCAGATGGATCTGCCCCGAAGTAGGTCCTCCAGGTCTTCCAATGGTACACCCATCTCCACCACAATTGAGTCCCTCTGGCTTGCTGATTATTCTCATTCCTTTTCCTTCCACCTTTCCTAACATGAGAACTGAGTCTCCGTGGGTCTGAAATAGGGCCATTTGAGCCTTGAGTGAGAACTCTGGGTTCATTTGTTCCACGGTGCACTGGTTGGTTTTCTTCACTGTTCATGACATTGTCTTCTCCAACAACAAAGTTCAAAGGTAACAATACTCTTTCTATCTTGCTTCAAATTCCAACTTCTGCTTTCATAGATTACAGGGAAAACCTCCCTTGTGCACAATCCTGATCTTCGTAGGGCTACATACAGCATAGCACCTGAATCTCTTTTCTGAGGCCTTCACTATTAGTCTACACTGTGGTGGAAGACTAATACTAGACTATGGTGGTCTAGTATTAGTCTTCACCATCTAGACTATGGTGTATTTCTTGACTATGGTGGTTGATCCAGCAGGCAGAAGCTCTCCACTTCCATATACTCCCTGCCAGTTCTAAGTCAGGTTGTTCTATTGGTGCCATGAGATCGGTCTTCTTTATACTTAATTTTAGTCCCATTTTTTGTTCCTTAACTTTTGTTATTAGAACTTGCCGAACCTTGGCATTTTCAACTATCAGGCTATCAGTATAGTGCACATGATTTGTGTCTTCCTCCTATTTTAAAAACATGCTCATCCTCTTCCACAATTATGGAATAGCTGCCATAAAGTGGATATCATGGTTCACTGATTAATATATATTTGGCATAAAAACTGAGTAAGTAAAGGGAGAGGATTAATCCTTGAAAAAGTTATATGTATTCAAGCAAGTTTAGTCTGCTTCAATAATGGGCAGAGACCTTGTTTTTTCCGGAAGGTCCATTTTTATAGCAAAATCGGGGGCGGGGGGCGGGGGGGGGGCGGGCAACCCAAGCCCTCCACTTTCCGCACTTGCATACACAGAGGACACCAGATCTCCAAGGGCAGAACAGCCACACCAGGATCCAGCCGAATAAGCTATCCCCGGAATGCATTTTTAAAATTATTGTTATTGCTATTATTATTGTTATTGTGGACTGCATAGTCAGCCAGATGTTTAGACGGGATTTGGCTTTCCCAAGAATCTGGGACAATTCTTCTCGCTCCCATGCAAATGGCCTTTTGCAACTGACCGATGGCGATTTTCTCAATGCGGGTGGCGTTCAGGTGGTGCTCCAGAGGTTTTGGGGACTCTCTTTTGCCATTTTCTCCAGTTCTCTCTGCTCTCTGCCCAGGCGCTTTTGCCTTCCTTATCGGCAGGCGTTGAGTGACAGGTGCCAGTCAGTTTGACGGCTGAAGTCCCCCACTGCCGATGACCGTCTCTCTTGCGGGCAACCGGGGCCGCCGCCTCTCGTCTTCCCAGGGGCTGGCACGAGACCCCCGCCCACCACGGAGGGGGGCTGTAAAAGGCTCCGCAGCTCCCCCGCGCCTCGGACCCCCCCTCCCCTCCCCTCCCCTCCCCTCCCGGTTCCAATGCAAGGCCGAAGCAGGCCCCCCCTCCCTCCCCCCGCACCTGTCCTCGGGCAGCGGCGCCGGCGCTTCCTCCCTGGCCGCCGTCCTTGCGGGGCTTTTACGTCACCGCGGCCGTCGCGCAAGCCTGGCGTTTCGCGACAGTCGCGCCGGGAGAGGGCGGAGCCGTGAAGTGCGTGTGCACCATAGAGGGGCGAAAATGTAGAGGCGTCCATCCCTTCGTTTTATCAGGCAGCTTCCGGGAACGAAATTGGATGGTCCCTTTTCCCACTTCAGGGACTACTATAAGTGCTCCTGAGGACATTTTGCGGCCCCAAACGGTGCAAGGGAAGCCGGGAGGCTCCTAACGCCATGCAGAGGAACTCCCCGCCTCCCCCGCCCCCCAAAATTGGAATTCCCACGGTTCCACCACCGCCGCAGCCCATCTGCCCCACCTGCGCCCCCCTCCCCCCATAGCCCTTGCACCTTGGGGGTCTTCTGGTGCAACCCCTTGCTCAGGCAGCAGAGCCAGCCAGCGCCCCCCGCCCTTAAGAACAAACAAAGACCACAACCTACTCCTTGGTAAGCTAGAAAAACGCGGGATATGAGATGGATTTGGAACTGGCTGAGAAAGCCTACTCAACATGTAGTCCTTAATGGAACTACATCCACAAGGAGGGAAGGAGCAGTGGGGCGCCCCAAGGTTTCAAAGTACTCTTCTTCTCTCTCTCTCTCTCTCTCTCTCTCTCTTTTGGCCTATGTAAAGAGAGAGCAACAATTTCAACACCTATACAAACAGTGTGTTGTCTGGTTACAGTTTGAGCAATAAACATAATAGTAATAATGTTTCTTAGTAGTGGTCATATAATAACTGTTTTCTCATCATCATATTAATACTTATTCATTATTAATACTAACTCATATTAATAAGAAAACATTTCATAATAAGCCCTGATAGTAAAATAAGTCCTTCTCTTATAATTTTAAATATTCTAAGCGGTGGTGAAATCCTCTGCAGATCCCACATGCACAGTGTGCACCAAACGCAGGCTTCACGCGGAAAAAGAAGGCTTCACTAGGTAAGTAGAACAGCAGGGGGAACAGCTGTGCTGCACGATTTAGCTTTGCTAGAAAGCAGGATTCTATGAAAGCTCTATGATGAATACCAGGTCATCTGCAAGTGCCTGTAGTTAGTATTTTTCTTTTTTTATCTTCATCCCTTTTATTTCTGTGTCGTGCCGAATATTTCTATTTAGCCCTTCCAATGTCAAAATAAATAGTAAAGAGGACAATGGACATCCCTTTTTTGATGTTAACATTCTCTGGTATGCCCTGGTTTACAATCACTTTTGCAATCTGTTTAGTATATATTGCCTTGATCATAATAATACATTTTTCACCGAATTCCATGTATTTTAATTGCAATATCATATTGCCAATTTACATTATCAAATGTTTTTTTGTGCATCTAAAAAGAGGGCCAGTACTCTGCAATATGTTCAATATCTTCATAATTTAGATTGGGGAATAAAAGGGGAACTCATCAAATTTGCAGATGACACTGTTGGAAGAAAAATTCATCTGGTTCAGTTCCAAGCTGGGAGAATGGGCCCTTTCCAACCTCTGGGGGGCCTCCGGGGTGGTGAGGGAGGCAGTTTTCGGCTGCCCCAGGCTCTGGGAAATCCTCTGGATCCTGGGGAGGGCGAAAAACAGACCTACGGAAAGCTTCAGGGAGGCACGGGGGGGGGGGGGTCAGGCATGCATAGGGGGGGGGTGGGGGCATTGAATTATGGGTGTGGGCACACGCGCGTGTGATACCCCCCCATGCTCCCATTTTTGGCATGCGACGGCAAAAAGGTTAGCCTTTACTGGACTAGATATACCCAATTCCTGCAACTGTTCTTCATATGCTTAAGTCTATGCTTAAGTCTCCAGACCAGTGGTGAAATCCAAATTTTTTTACTACCGGTTCTGTGGGCATGGCTTGGTGGGCATGGTGTGACTTGATGGGCGTGGCAGGGGAAGGATACTGCAAAATCTCCATTCCCACCCCACTCTGGGGCCAGCCAGGGGTGATACTTGCCAGTTCTCCGGCAAGGGTGGGGCTACTCGAAATTTCCGCTACTGGTTCTCCAAACTGCTCCAAATTTCTGCTACCGGTTCTCCAGAACCTGTCAGAACCTGCTGGATTTCATCCCTGCTCCAGACCTCTAATCATCTTTGTTGCTCTTCTCTGCACTCTTTCCAGAGTCTCAACATCTTTTTTACATCTGGTGGTGACCAAAATCAGATGCAGTGTTCCAAGTGTGGTCTTACCAAGGCCTTATAAAGCGGTACTAACACTTCATGTGATCTTGATTCTATCCCTCTGTTCATGCAGCCTAGCTTTTTTTGCATTGGCTTTTTTGGTGGCTGCAGCACACTGTTAGCTTATATTTAAATGGTTGTCTGCTGGGACTCCAAGACCCATCTGGCAATTACTACTATTGAGTCAGGTACAAACTATTCTATACTTGTACATTTGATTTTTCTTGCCTAAGTGTAAAACCTTTCTGATGAGTTCCCCTTCTATCCCTTCATCCCAATTGTTTATCAAAATGTTGAAGAGTATTGGGCCTAAGACAGAACCCCACAGCTTCCGGGTAGATGTACTGGTAGTTCCATTGAGAACTACGCATTGAGTGTGGTTGGTCAACCAGTTACAAATCCATTTGGTGATGATGCAGTCTATCCCACGTTTTTCTAGCTTACCAAGAAGTAGTTTGTCATGTATTTGGTCAAATGCCTTACTGATGTCCGGGTATCCTATGTCCACTGCATTTCACTGGTTCACTACTTTAGTCTCTTTATCAAAAAATGCAGTAAGATTTGTTTAGCATGAGTGTTTTTGACAAACTCATGTTGCTTCTACTGGTAGTAATAGCTTTGCTTGTTCCTAGGAGTTTGCAAATCTGTTATTAATTTTTCCAGGATCTTCCATGGTACTGATGTAGTTTCGTGGATTCATCCCCCCTCCCATTTTTTGAAGATTACAACCACGTCAGCAATTTTCTAGTCCTCTGGTAGATTTGGTTTCATATCCTTCAAAGACATTCATTGAGGAAACTTGCTGAAGCCTCATCAGCAAAGTTTGAGCCCAAATAAAGTCACTGCTTTTTGCGCGTTTGGGAGGGGACAGTGCTGGTGTGCAGAAGAAATAATGACCTCGGAATCTTTATGTTCTGTTCTACAAAGCTTGTTTCTAAAGATGGAAGATCCAACTGCCTCATTGTCAGCGCCCTCTGGTGGCCATGGACGGGAAATGCTTTCACAGCTCAGCTGTTTTGACCTTTGCCTGCTGCATAAAGGCCAATTTAGTGTTGACGGTGATTACACATAGATGTCGCTGCATAAGGATAGGTAAGCGCAGGTTGCAGATGGCTGCAGACAGACTGACATGCATTTGTCATTCCCAACTGTGTGTTGTGTGTAGGTGCGCATCCTGTGAGTTGATTGGCTGAGCCGACTTCCTGTTTTTGAGGGGCGCCTAGCCAGATTGTTACATTTGCAGAAATATAAATGGGATCCCAGTGCACCATCTGTGAAGGACGCACCCTGATGTGCAGTGCAGGAGATGTCTGCTTGACTCTTTAGCTGTGGGGGCAGGGCAGAGGGCTAAAGCAACATGCTGAGCCCCAAAGAAGCAACTGATGTTTTTTGTAACTTGGAAGAGAGCCAGCTGCAGTCCATCCCTGGAAAAGAGACAGTGCACCTTTTCCCTTCGCCTAACTTTCTGGATTCGTCCCAAAATCTAACCACAACTGTGTTCTCGGTTGCATTCCAATGTCTTTGCAGCTTCAAATTCTCTGAAAGTGCAGTGCACCTGTTGGACCAAACGGGGTTCTGCTGCAGCAAAAGTAAACCTTAAGAGTTTGGAAGGCTTACTTCTAAGACAGGAGGCGCCTTCTTGTCCCCATCATGTACAATGGGAGAAAGCCAGAAAAATGGCACATCTTTTGTGAGCAGCAAGCCCGCCTCTTTGTTACAGCCTGTGAACTCTGGACAGCCAGGTGAAAACACAGAGCTGAGATTCAATTTAACTTAAATGATATTAACTAAATATAGTGGATAAGATGGGTCTCTAGTCACATGACTTCCCACACATTAAAAATGTCATTTTGGTATTAGCTTTTGTGGGGTGGGGGTTCAGGATTCCTTGAACCTGCGTAGATCCCGCCTTGCTCTTTTAAATCCCCAGGTTGCCTTGGCACATCAAAAGTAACTCTTCCTGAAGATCAGGCTCCGTCCAGTGGAACAAAGCGCTAATGTGCAGATGAAGCAGCCACTGAAGTACCTGACTCGGAAGCAAGTAGGACGATGGGCTGCTGTGGCCACCCTTCCTGTCATGTATTGAATACATAGACTGTGTTTCCCTGAAAATAAGACCATGCTTTATATTTTCCTGAATCCTGAAAGAAGCGCTTGGCCTTATTGCCATGTGCTCAAAAGCCCGATTGGGCTGACTGTCAGGGGAGGTCTTATTTTGGGGGAAGCAGGGTGGTTGTGTTAAGCCCTGCTAAAGTGAAACTAACCTTTTGGTGACCCTAACTGTGAACTTCAACTGTTTTGCAGGGAAACTTAGAACATTCATATTTGTCTGGGCTTTTTCAAGTATTGTGATCGGTTGAGGCCTTGTGGGCCCAGAGTATAAATTACAGGAATTTGCCTGTTGTTCAGCAGTTCCAGTTAGTCAATAAATGCTGTTGTATCTGTGCTGTCTGTTCTTGCCTACCGCCGCCTACAACGTACTACTTTCCATTTTGCGTGGCTGCAGGGGGCCTCAAATCCCTCTGCCGGCTTTGCCCCCAGTGTGCCCCTAAGAACACCGAGACCAGGCTAGGAGGAACAGGATTTATGTTGCATACTTAAAAACCACACTGCTTGGAAAGGAAGAAGGAGGAGGAGGAGGAGAAACCAGACTTCAGGGCAGGATAGGCAAAAGGCAGGCCAGCCATTGACAAGAAAGAGGAAGAGGTGAGGCAGGAGAGGACAAGGCAGGGCTCTGCTGGGAGGGGTCTGCCCTCCCTTGTGATGAAGGACTGGCACAGCTCACATGATGCTTGCTGGAGTGAAGACGGGGGCAACACACAGAGTGTCCGTGATCTCCCAGCCACAGGAGAGGGGGGCACACGTGCTCTCCCGCTCCTCTTCTTCCGGATACAGTGATTTCCCCTGGAGGAGCTGGACGGCTTCCCTGCAGGAGAAAGGAGCCAGCAGGGGTGAGATCTCCAGCTGTGAGGGGGCTGAGTTTAGAGGCCCTGCTCTGCGGAAAGTGCCGAGGCCTGACCTCTCCTTGAAGCCTTAGATGACCCTTCCCAAAGGGGGGTAGTCAGGCAGGTGAGATTCTTGTAACAGAGGGGACAAACAAGAAAGCTTTTGCTGGAGACTATTCACAAAAGCCTTTCTAGTTGCTTACACCTGACATCAACTCAGCACCTGGAACTGGGCCAAGTGGTCACGGGCCCAGGGACCCTTCCCACTCTGGGACTCAACAGGCATTTAAAATATCAGGTTGCAGCAGTCTCAGCCTAAGAGGTGGACCAGATCAGAGACGGACTCCATTAAACGACTAGATCTCCATTTTACTGGGACAGGAACAGAACCTTGCTTGGTGGTTTTGGTTTGTTTGTTTCCCTTCTTCTCTCCTCTCCTCCCCCTTCAGGGAGTTGGCATGGAGGGAAGCCAGCCTGAGCCTCTTCCCGATGCTTTCTCTCCTGTTGGACTCCATGCAGGCTTTTGCGCCTGTTGTGTACACGGCTTCTCTATCTGGTTTCTCCCAGTCATCTCTTGGGCTCCCTGCAAGTAGCCTGTAATCCTTCTGTATTCTTTTAAACAAGAGGGGAGTGATTCTAGTATTGCAAGAATGCTCTCATTATTTCAGCATTCTGTGCGATCACCCTGTAACAAAAGTGGCTCTAGCAATTTCAGGGCCAGAGCAAGATCCAGGCCAGGGTTTTCTGGTCCCTGGAGGCTTCTATTTCATAATTGGTAGCTTTGTGGGGTGGAAATGCAGGTACTCCTCCCCCTTTCCTTCCACTCTGAAAACCATCTTACCAGGCCACTCTGGACATAGCGTAGTAAATTGGGGTTGACGGAGATCCCTGGAAAGAGGAGGGAGCCAGCACTGTGTGGGCCCCCATGTTCTCAAAGATCAGCCAGTCCCCGACCTGCAGCTCAGGCAGTTCCAGGCCATCTGCAATTCGGTCCAACCCATCACCAGATGGTCCCCAGAAGCTGCTGCTGTGCAAAGGGAGATCTGGTGGGGGTTTCTGCAAAGACGAGAAAAGAACTGTAACCAGCCAGAACTTCTGGGATCCTCACAGCTACAGTGCAAGATGATCTTTAAGATGACTTTCTCAAGACTCTGTAGCAGTGGGGGCGAACCTTTTACTCACCGAGTACCGAACTGGTACACGCTTCATGCGTGTGCTATCTATGTAAATGCGCGGCTCCTCCCCTGTGTGCTGCATGCGCAACTACACTATCTGTGCATGCGCGCAGCTTTTGTGTGGCTCTCCCCATGCACTGCGCGCACAATCGCACCATCTGTGCAAGCACGTGGTTTCGCGCATGCAATGCATGTGCATGAATGCTGTCTACACATACGTGTGCTGCGTGCAAGTACATGCACAAATGCATGCACATGTGCAGGAGAGTTCCGAAGACCAGCTGGGTCCCCTGAATTGTGCACATGCCCACTAGAGGCCTGAACACTAGCTGGGGGGTGCGTGCATGCGCAGCTGCAAGTGAGTTGGGGGACAGCTTGCGTGCCTGGAAAGATGACTCTCTGTGCCACCTTGGGCACGCGTGTCATAGGTTCGCCATCACAGCTATATAGCAATGATCTAGAGATAGTCCTCAATTTACGACCACAACTGAGTCCAACATTTCCAGTGCTGAGCAGGATAATTGTTAAGTAAGCTTTGTACAGTCTTTCTTGCCACGGTTATGAAGTGAATCACCGCATCTCTTGTTAAGTGACTCCGGCTTCTCCCATTGATTTTGCTTCTCAGAAGGTCGCAAAAGGGGATCACGTGACCCCGGGACACTGCGACCGTCATAAATAGGAGTCAGTTGCCAAAGGTCTGAATTTTGATCACATGATCACGTGCTGCAGTGGTTGTAAGTGTGAAAAAGAGTCGTCACTTTTTTCAGTACCATTGTAACTTTGAATGGTTACTAAATGAATGGTTGTAAGTCAAGGACTATTGTATTCTGAGACATTTTATAAATTCTCAGAATCCTAAATCCTATTTGCAGAAATTTTATATATTCTTAGATATTCAGAATGTCTCTGGCAGACAATTTTCAGTATTGTAATGTTAGCTACCGTCCCTTTGGATGCTTAGGTGGTTCTGCAGGGAAACGGCTGCCCAATCAAGGCAGAGCCTTCCAAGAAAGAGTTCAGATCCCAGGGGGATCCCCGCTCATTTTATCCCCACAAGCGCAACTTGAAGAAAGAGAGAGGGACCAAAGTCACCCACTGATTTCCATGGTTGTGGGTGGAACTGAACCAATGCCTTTTTGATCCTAGCCCCACATCCTCCCCAGAACACCAGGCTGGACAGTGGTGAAATCCTCTGCCAATCGCCACCAGTTCGCTGCCCACGCATGCGCGGTGCATGCCAGATGTGTGCCATGTGCATGCATGCGCAGTGCATCCTACATGCACACTGCATCCACACGCATGCACAGTCCACATCAAACGCGCAGGTGGATTTCCTGCTCTTTTTAAAGCATAACTACCAGAGAACCGGTAGTTAAAAATGCTTTAAGAAGTTCCGAAGATCAGCTGAGCAACACGCAATCATCAGAACCTTTTCTTTTATTTTTTAAGCATTTTTTTACTACTGGTTCGGTGAACCAGCCCGAACCGGTAGCATTTCACCCCTGACGCTGGCTTCCTTATGTGAGCTGCACTGTACCGAAAGCACGGCCACTGACCTGCTGGCACACAGTCAGAAGAGAGAAGGAAATGGACTGAAAATGGCCACTCAAAGCCCAGAAGGGGGAAGCCACCAGCACCACTGGGGAAGGCAAGGCACAGGGAGGGAGAGCATCCAAGCGGGAGGGGACCGGGCTTCAGGTCCTTCTCTGGTGCTTTGGCACTCGGGCTCCCCTTCGCTGAGAAGAGGAGGGATTTCTGTCCCTTGCTGAGTCGTGCACCTCTCCTTACCTTAGGCAGGATGGGAATGGGGCAGATGTTGCTGAAGATGACCGAGCCAAGAGAGCCGTAGACGCCATCGTTAATATGGTAGACAAAGCTCTTCTTGCCCTCAGCGTCTTCCTCTGAGGAGACCAAACGGCAGGCACAGTCAGGGAGGCCTTGGGAGACGGAGGATGGGAAGCCCCCGGCCTGGTTTGTTCTGCAAGGTTGGTGGGTGGCTTCATCTTGAGCTGCAGGCCCTCCCACTTGTGGGAACTTGGACACCCAGCCCTCCCACCCTGTGGGGAGGAGGATTGAATGTCAGGGTGCAAATTCAGAATTGCACTTCCCTGCCCAGCCAGAATTGGGCAACCATTTGGGTGGATGTGGGGAGGTTGCTATGCTCCAAAGGAGAGAAGCAGCAGCCCCTCCATTACAAGACCTTGCGCAAATGCCTTTTTGGCATCAAGTGTACCCAGGGTCATTTCTTCCTCCGCTGGGATCATTGTTCTTCACCTGGAACTGACTTGGAAGCTGCAGCTCATCCAGAATGTAGTTGAGCTGGTAGTTAGACATGCAAGAGTGCTCATGTGGGGCCTGGCTTTAGCCTAAGCCAGGTCAAGTGGGCACTGGGCTAGGGTGCCAATTTGGCCCCTCCTTTCCAAAACAAAGGCCACAAGAAAAAGGTTTAAAGTAGGTAAAACACCCAGGTTATCTGCAGCCCACTTGGCTCCTATGAATCGGCCTGCGCCCACCAGAGCCAGCACATTCCCACTCCCTCCTGTCAAGCAGGGCCATCCAACGGGAGCCATGGAGCGCAGCATCTCTGTCCCGGTGCCTGGTCAGTGAAGCAGCTTACGCCCCACATTTGGACAATCCCCGTCCTGTTGTCCCTTTCGAAAGGCCGTGGGCATTGGGCCAACGCACTCAGTGAATCCGATGTTGAGTGACGGTCAAGAGGTGTTTTGGGGAAAAGAACTCAATCGCTACATTCTGTTCTGAGTTTGATGGTTTCATGATTTTTAAACTTGACTTGTTTTGAATTGGGCCACTTAATAAATTGAATAAATAAATAAAATAAACTCTAGGTTTGCAAAGCAGCTCCTGGTAGGACTGAGTTTCATTGGGTTTAGAATGGGATGGATGGAGAGGAAAGGTTGGCTTCTTGATTCCCAGCTGGTCATTTCCAGCCAGGCTCCAAGAGAGGCAAAGCCAGGCAGTCCAAGGAAGGACAGGTGTGGCCTCGGGTCAAATTAGGGGCAGTGTGTCCATCCAGGGTGTGACTTGTTTCTCCTAGCCTTGGTATGCTATGCCCCCAGTTGCTGGCTGTAATCCAGGATGGAGGGTCCCTGGGAGGGAGGAAGCCCACCTGGGCACTCTGAACCTACCGTCTGAGCCCAGCTGGTCCAGAGGAACTTCCTTCTTGGCAATGATGTTAACCACCAAGGTAAAGGCTGAATGCACGTAGTAGCGCCCCAGCTCGGCAAGGATCTCAACCCCACAGCCTTCAGGGAAGTAGAGGTCCAAGGCAGAGTTGATCACAGCTGCTGTCTGAAAGAGCCCAGTGGGTGGGAGGGAGAAGAAAGGAAACTTCACCATTATACACACAAGCACCCAAAGTCCTGCCTGGACTTTGCAGCTGTTGGGAAAAGAGGCAGCTGGGGCCAGAAGGGCTGCAGACAGTCAGACACCTTTCGGTTGGTTGGTTTTCATAGTCGTGTATAGCAAGTAACCTGGGAGGAGGTAAGGACCTAAGTAGGATGTCAGTCTGGCATAAAGCATGGAAGCCCTTCCATGCACTTCAAGGACCTAGTGACTAGTCCGTCCTTCCTTCCTTCCTTCCTTCCTTCCTTCCTTCCTTCCTTCCTTCC
>WNWU01000029.1:12547124-12675937 GCA_012654045.1 Ptyas mucosa
TCCTTCCTTCCTTCCTTCCTTCCTTCCTTCCTTCCTTCCTTCCTTCCTTCCTTTCTTCCCCTTCTTTCTTTCCTTCCTCTCCCTTCTTTCTTTCCTTCCTCCTTCCTTCTTTCCTTCCTTTACCCACCCACCCACCCTGTCTGTCTGTCTGTCTGTCTGTCTGTCTATCTATCTTTCTATCTATCTATCTACCTACCTACCAACCAATCTACCTATCTACCTACCTATTTCTGATCTAATCTTGCCCTCTCCCAGCCCACTGTTGGTTCTTAAAGAGAAACATTCACCCAATAATTCTGCAAAGGATCTCATCCCATTTCAAATAGTCCTGATCATGGCTGAGAGCATGGCAGGAACTAGGCCTGGCTACTCTAGTGAAGAGAAGGACCAGGGGAGACACGATAGCATCTTCCAATATTTGAGGGGCTGCCACAGAGACGAGGAAGGGGGTCAAAATATTTTCCAAGGCACCTGAAGGCCAGACAAGGAAGAACGGATGGAAACTGATCAAGGAGAGATTCAACCTAGAAACGAGTAATTCTCTGACAGTGAGAGCAATCAACCCATAGAACAGAAGTTGCCTTCGGAAGTTGTGGGAGCTTCATCACTGGAGGCTTTCAAGAAGAGTCTGGATTGCCATCGGTCAGAAATGGTGTAGGGTGTCCTGCTTGGGCGGGGGGCTGGACTAGATGGCCTACAAGGTCCCTTCCAACTCTGTTAATCTGTGTTTATTTATAACTTAACCCAAGCCTGCAGGCTGAGCAGCACAGCAGAAAACCCCATGAAAGTAAAGTTTAGCCTGAGAGGGTCTCTGGAGAGCCCTCTAGAACCCTGGTTGTGGAGAAACACAGCTTTGGGACGTGTTTAGTGGCTGAAACAACATTAATCACCTGCAAGGCAGAAAACTGATTCAGAGCAGATCTGGGCCTCTTGGAAGAATTGTGACAGTGCTGGGTATGAATGTTTGTAGAATTGCTGGAAGGTTCTCGAACCTCTGGACTGCAGAGGAAGTGAGAAGCAACAAGCAGGACACAAAACACAGGTATTTGAGTGTGCCACCTACTTGAGCCACGCCCTTTGATTCTTCAGCGAATATTTTGATTTTTTCTAACACACCATTCAATTCTTGACTCAACAGAAATTAGAGTGTGGCCCCCCCCACATCAAGGGCCCAGGTCACACCTGGCCGGCTGAGAGGTCTTTGGAGCCCTCAATGTGCTCCCAAAGCAAGATTCAAGCATGAGGACTCCTACCTCTTCAAAGTGCCTCCTAGACTCTTCAGTACTGGGAAGTCCTCCTCCAATGTCCAGGAGATGTATCTTGTAGCCTAGCTCTGCACCCATTTCCACGACCAGGCGAGCGTCTGCTATGGATTGGGTGAAGATCTGAGGGTCAATGCAGCTGCTTCCAATGTGAAAGCTAAAATGGAAAGCAGATGAATTTGTTTGTTTGTTTGTTTGTTTGTCGCATTTTTATGCCACCCAACTTCCGAAGGACTCTGGGCGGCTAACAACAAAGAATAAAACAATGAGAACAATATCCCATACAATTTTTTAAAAAAAAAACCATTAAAACCTATACACTCCAATTCATGGCCGGGTCTCACAAGATCACCATAGCGAGATCAACGGCCCCAGGCCTGCGAGAAAAGCCAGGTCTTCACCGCTTTCTGGAAGGCTAGTAGGGTGGGGGCGGTCCGGACTTCAGGAGGTAATTGGTTCCAGAGAGCTGGGGCAGCCACAGAGAAGGCCCTCCCCCGCGGGCCCGCCAGCCGACATTGTTTAGCTGACAGGGCCCGGAGGAGACCAACTCTGTGGGATCTTACCGGTCGTTGGGAGCTATGCGGTAGAAGGCTGTCTCGAAGATAGCTTGGCCCTGAGCCATGTAGGGCTTTAAAGGTAATAACCAACACCTTGAATTGCGCCCGGAGAACTATAGGGAGCCAGTGCAGCTTGCAGAGAATTGGTGTAATGTGGGTGTGTCTAGGTGCACCCACAATAGCTCGTGCGGCTGCATTCTGGACCAACTGTAGTCTCCGAACACTCTTCAAGGGTAGCCCCATGTAGAGCGCGTTGCAATAATCCAACCGTGAGGTAACAAGGGCATGAGTGACTGCGAGGAAGAGCCTCCTGATCCAAGTAGGGTTGCAATTGGTGCACCAGGCAAACCTGTGCAAAGGTCCCCCTAGCTACAGCTATCAGATGTTGTTCCAATCTCAGCTGTGAGTCTAGGAGGACACCCATATTACGAGCCCGTTCTGAGGGGGGGCACTTTCTCCCCCCCCCGAACCAAGGATGGACAATCGACATTGTCTTTAGGGGACAATACCCAGAGCCATTTGGTCTTGTCTGGGTTAAGTCTGAGCCTGTTGACTCCCATCCAGATCTTCACAGCCTCCAGGCACCAGCACATCACATCCACCGCCTCACTGAACTGACGAGGGGTAGAGATATACAGCTGGGTATCAGCGAATTGCTGATATCCCACCCCGTGTTGTCGGATGATTTCACCCAGCCATTTCATGTAGATGTTAAATAGGAGGGGAGAGAGGACCGAGCCCTGAGGTACCCCACAGACGAGGGGCCTTGGAGTTGACCTCTGTTCTCCTACCAACACCGACTGTGATCGACCAGAGAGATAGGAGGAGAACCACCGCAACATGATGCCTCCCACTCCCAATTCCCTTAGTCACCCCGAAGGATACTATGGTCAATAGAATCAAAAGCCGCTGAGAGGTCAAGTAGCACCAAGATAGAGGAATGACCCCCATCTCGGGCTCGCCAGAAATCATTTGTGAACGCTTATATCTAGAAGACTTACTCAGTGAAATTGTGGAGCACACTGCTAAACTGCTCTCTGCCTGACTGAGCAACTTCTTTGGGTCACCACCCAGATATTGCTTGCTTCCAGGTAATTGGGGTCCCCACCCCAGACTTGTCCATGGTTTTCTTTCTTTGGTCAGAGAAAAGCACTATGGAACACTGGCCTCCCATGTCTCCTCCTGAGTATTCCACTCTATATGCCCCCTTCAACACAAAGGCTTCACGGTGGGTGCTGTTAGGTGTTTCTGGGTGCTGCCCTGTGCTCAGTCTTTTAACCAGGTATTGCTAGCCCAACGATCAAAGGCACCAAGACCTCCAGCAAAAGGTGAAGGAAGAGGGGCCACTAAGAAAGTGCACAGAGGAGGGACCAGGGAGAGTTGGCAACTCGCATGAGAAAATGATCTCTGCCCCTACCTGATGCCCACCACCTCGATGTTCATCTGCTTGGCAATCTCGAGGAGATGTCGGCAGGTTTTAAGGGTGGCACCAAATTTCACACTCAGATGATTGGCACATCTGGAGTCATCAGTGGCCAGCTGCAGAATCATTCTGGGGAATGGGAAGAACAGGCTTCTTTGGTTACAGTTAACAACTGTGCTTTACCTTCTATTTTCATGATGCAACTATGCATCATAAGGTCATCGTACACGTATGCAAATGACACGGATAAGGTCATTTTTAAATGATGCACACAATCTCTCTCTTTCTCTCCCCCTCTCTCTCATACAAACAAATAAACACTGTCAGCCCTCCAAGGCAATCAAACTAGGAAACCAAAGTCATGCAAGCTGATATTATGTTTATTATCAGGTTATAGTCACAGAATTTTACAAGTCTAAATGCGCTCTTCCTCCTCCCTCCTTATTTTCGTGAGATCTAGGGAGGATCTTCTCTGAGATGCTGTCTCAGACTACAATTCTGCCCTCGACTCAGATGTCTTTTATCTGACCGTTGTCTTGGTTGCGGCTCTTCCTCCTGTCCCGCAAGGTCATTCCTCCTGCTCATTACACACATAACTTTTGTTCAACTACTGTTTATTGCAAAAGAATCTGACTGTTGGCTGGATTTGCAGAACGCACTAAAACCAGGGAGGTCCTGGTGGTAACATTCAATATTTTAAGAGCAAGAAAATGGCTGCTGTGGAACCAGTCAGGATGTCTTTTGTTTACTGAAGAGCAGTAGAAGTGGTGAGGTTGCTTCATTCCACCCAAAGTACTCACAAATGAACAGACTCCTAAGACAGCCTGTTCCACTTGTTCCACTGCTGAGAAGCTCTTCCTCTTAGGTCAGAGAATCCCCCCCATTGTCCAATGGACATTTCTTTCCTGGTAATTTGAGACATTGTTTCTTGTCTTCTCCAGCAACTCTGAAAATTCAGAGACCAGGCAGAAGTTGCTGCAGGTCTGGCAGGACCCTGGAAGGGGGCTTTTTCTCCTGTGCCTCCCCACGCCCACGCCCACCCACCCCTCTGGAATCTCATTACACACACACTAACACAAGACCTGAAAGACCTTTTGCCATCAAGCCTGGGGCCCTAATGGGGTGGATAAGCCTGTTTATCAGTTACCTTAATTGAGATGATTATTAGTGCTGTTGTGGGTTGGTTTTTCAACGGCTATCTATGTTATTTATTATGTTATTCATGGTTTTAATTCTGTTAAAAATCATGTACTCGAGATGGGTGGCCATATCAATTTAAACAGTAAATAAAATTCTTCCATGTGACAATTTGTCAAAAATATCATATCTCTTTCCAAAGGTGCTTTTTTCAAGAGGCAACTGGACTTTCTGGTTTTTCTTTGAAGACGTTTCACTTCTCATCCAAGAAGTTTCTTCAGCTCTAGCTGGATGGTGGGGAATGGAAGGATTCATACTTCCATTATGCTTCTATAGCAGTGATGGCAAACCTTTTCGGCACCGAGTGCCCAACCTGGAATGCACGCCGGCCAGAGAGAGGGCATATGTTCGCCAACATGATTCTATAGTATCTGTAGTATAAATCCTTCCATTCTGCACCATCCAGCCAGAGCTGAAGAAGCGAAACATCTTCAAAGAAAAACCAAAAAGTCCAGTTGCCTCTTGAAAAAAGCACCTTTGGGGCAACCGTGGTCTGGAGGACGGAGAACCTCCATAGACATACCTCCTTCCCCTTTTTTTCTCTAGGCTAGCCACGCCTCTTTTCTCCAATCGCTCCTGCTAGATCCTTTATCACCTTGGTTGCTTAACCCAAAAACCGAATCCAGTCAACTGAAGTTCCTAGTAACAACCATCTCCAGATGGGCACTGAAATTTTATTATCATCACACACTTACCAGTAACTTAGCTGGTTAAAGCCTTGAAGCTACATTCACATCATAATGCTAAATCGGATTAGTTTTAATGTTGCTTAGTATTTTTCTGGTCTGGTGTGTTTTGCAAATCCAGCTTTAGTTTACTGTTGATGGAAAGCATGTGTGAACCCAGAAAATGGGTAATTCAGTCATGAAGTTACACATCTGCAAACCCAGCCAGAAAATCCCTCTTCTGATTTAATTCTGAATTTTATTCACTGATTTAATTTGCTGATGAATGTGCACCTTTCCAAGTTGTGCTGAGGTGACCTGCTGGTCCATCAATTGGTCAACCACATTTAATGTTATGTGAACTCAGCCCAAATTATGGTGGTTTAGTGCATGGTGCTGCCCCCAGAATATAGGCTGAGCTACCCCTGGATCCTGGAAAGCCAGTTTGCAAATGCAGAATCTTCCCAGCACATCCTCATCGGCCCCAGCTTGAGCAGGAGACAATGGGACTCCAGAGAGGAAACAAGTAAGGGGAAGAATGAATTGCTACATATTTCTAATTGTTCACACTTTATCAAAAGACAGAGGAAGAAAATTGAGTTTGTACTGTGAGAATTTCAAAATATGGTATGGGTTCTCCTGCTTGAGCAAGGGGCTGGACTAGAAGACCTCCAAGGTCCCTTCCAGCTCTATTCTAATCTAATCAAATACCTGGTTGTGTTGACACATCATCATCCCCCGTGGGTAACTAAACCCTGGCTTAGTTAATTAATCCAGTTGCCTATATGCTGAACCATTCAGTGGCAAAGATGGCCTAATGCCCTATGACAGTAACTAGTCTTTCCATTTGGGGCTTCAGTGCTCCTGGCTCTATCTAATTCACTATATCTTTTCCTTGAACTGAACAGAAAATGTGTTTATTTGAAGAGACTATTTGTAGATCGCTCCCAGCTTCTTTAAACCCAACCAGGAGGAATAAAGCCTCTTCTCTCCTACCAGAAACTCTTTCTAGGAGGCCAACAGCTCTTGAAGTCTTCTTGTTTGGTACCCAGCTATGACTGACAAGATTTCTCCCCCATTTTTTGCAGCTGCCTGTTCCTGAACAATGTGCACAGATGCCGCTGGCCTACCTGGCGGACGGGTACCTCCGCGCTACTTTCCCAAGCTCCACTTCATTGTCAAAAGTCATCAGCTGCACCCCTTGGCTGGCCGCATATCGGATCAGGGAGACCTGCTTGCAGGCGCTGGCACAGATGACCCTCTCCGGTGGAACTCCAGTACTCTTCACCAGGGCCATCTCTGTCTGGGGGATGACAACCAGAGAAGGTAAAGGGACTTGGTCACCTAAACCTGGGGCGGCGGGTGATGGGGCCATACCAAGACCAGGCACTGACCCCCAAACTCCTGCATCCTGTGAAACCCCACTGGAGAGAGGCAATTGTCAAGGATTCAAGTCACCCTGAAATGCTAACCTTAAGGGGCCAAAGATCCAGAAAGCCAATGGTGGGCTTGAGAGCCAAACGCCCATGGAACGTTGTTTTTCTTTCCTGTTGTTCTCACTGCACGTGTTTCCTTGTGGGAAGTCCCTTGGCTTGCTCAGCTCTATTATCCACCCAAATGGGGCTAGCATGGGCACTTAATAAATGGGGCAGCTGTTACTCACTTAACTACCATGACAAAAAGGTCAAAAAAACAGGCACGGCCCACTTAAAACCACCACCTTGCTCAGCAATGGAAAGTCTGATCCCAGTTGCAGTCATAAGTTGAGGGACACCTATAATGCCTTCCAGTCAGGGTCACTTTGCAGGTAGAAACTGGTCCCTCCTTGCTTATGATGAGCCTAATTGAATTGATTGAATTCAGTCTGTCTAATACCTATGTATATTTACCCATGCAGTATGACTGAAATATTATTGTTTATCCTTGTTATCTTCTCTAGTCCTTCTCTTACTGGAATTATGATTATGATTATGATTATTCTGCTGCTTTGCATGTACACTAAGAGCTTCTGCACCAGAGACAAATTGCTTGTGTGTGTAATCACACTTGGCCAATTCAATTCAACTTCCATCTTAATTACCATCAGGGTTTTTTCTGCCTTCTGAGGCCTTTCTTGGCACACTGATCTTTCAACCTTTTAAAAAAAATATTACATACATCTCACTGATGCGTATTGATCCTGAACCTTTTCTTAAAGGAAACATTTCAGGCATAGTTTGCAAAACCTTTGAGTTTGCCATTAAGTGAATCACATGAATCCAGCTGCCCCATTTACTTTGTGACAAATGGTCATCAGGTGATCCTGGGGCACTGTGACCATCATAAGTGCATGCTGGCTGCCAAGCACCCAAATTCTGATCTTGTGACCGTGAGAATGCTGTGAGAATTGTAAATGGGAGGACTGGGACTGGTCTATACGTTACATTTTTCAGTGCTGTTGTAATCTCGAACAGTTGCTAAATGAATGGTTATAAACCGAGGACCGGCAGCAGCCAGACTGTTTTATCAAGATTCCTGGAAGGATGAGACGAACGTCTGCTTTTCTTTCCGTGTACGTAAGCGTTGATCCGCTGCAAGAGAGCTCCACAACTCTGGGGGGTCCTGTCTGGGCTGGAAAGGGTAACGGCACCCTCTCTCCCTTTCTGTGGGGCACCCAGAGGCTGTCCCAAAGGGGCTTCTTTTGAGAAGGCAACTGGACTTCCTTTGTTTTTCCTTGAAGACATTTCGCTTCTCAAACAGGAAGCTTCTTCAGTCGGGGTTCCTGGGTTCATGTGGTTCAGTGTGGCTGCAACGCTGCCTCTGGGCCTTTTTGCCTGCACCCTGCAGAGCCCCCCCGCCCCCCGCCCCCATGTCTCCAGGGACCATCCCACCCCACCTTGTTGGTGCAGCTGAATCCGGCCCCCAGCCCTGCCAGCATCTGCACCACGCCCCTGCTGCTGTTGCACTTCAAGGGGTAGACGGGCTTGACCCGTGGCAGGGCCTTGAGGAGGCACACGTGTTTCTTCACCACATCCTCGAGATTTGCCACAAAAAAGGCTTCTCGGCTTCCCTGGAGAGGAAGAAGCACAATCAGCACCAATGCACACTGATCTCCTTTGCACCCAGCTCTCCAGGGCCCTCCCCATCTCCGTAAAGATTGGAGTCATGGTACTTCCCTTCAGACACCATATCCCCATGTCCCCGGCCAGCTCCAGATGGATGCTAGTTTGGCCATCGTGGTCTGTCTTAGGAGTCTCACAAGTTAGTTGCAAACACCAAGGAGAAGACTGTCCTTCCACTTTTGGGAGGTGGGGAAGGGTTCACTAACTTTGGCTGCACAGATTCTACAATGGAAGAGCTGAATTCTGTGCACATTGTGGAGTCTTATCAAAGGATAAGATCCCAAGTGGCTCAGGCACACTTGTCAATGGGCAGTCCGCACCCTGAATGATATACACCCCCCCCACACACACACACACACTCCCTCCATCCTCAGTGCCTGGAAAGCCAACTGCCTTGGTCCTCACCGTCTGGGCAACCTTGAGGAGGAGGCTGTCCAGGAGATCCCTAGTGGTGAAGCCCTCCTCCACCATCATGACATCCGATTCATCCAGGTACCTGGTCATTGTTACCACCAAAGGAGGATCTTTCTTTGAAAGCCTCCGTCAGTAGGGGGGATAGTTTTTAAGTATGCAACACACTGTGGAGGGAAAGAGACAACATCAGGAAGCTCCTTCTCAACCATCTGAGATGGCAAACAGCTACTTCACAGCAGTGGCCCTTCTACCAGGTGCTGGCTGGTTTAAGCAGGAAGATTAGAAAAGGTTCCCCTTCCTGAACCTGGCAGGACATCACTAAGGCTCCTGGATCTCTTTCTCCAACCTACCTGATGCACAGGATGGCAAAGTATTTCAGGTTGGAAAAGGTGTCCATAAAGTCTGAAGATCTGTTGGCCAACTATTATGATGAGGGTTTTTGAAAGCTTTCAATAAAATTAGTCACTGGTAGTTGGAAAAGGTGCTATACCAGGCTCCCAATCAACATATCTACATGTACAGGTAAGGACCTTTCAGTGACTACTAGGATGCCTGGGTGCAGACTGTGATTTTACAAGTGCAGCAGATGAGGCTGACCTGAAAGTAGGTCAGTGTACTTGCAACATCTGTTCTGCTTTTACGTCCTCTGATCAACTCCAGACGGTGACAACTTTGTTTTGCTTGCTGAAATGCAAAATGCCAGTGTGCTGCTTTCTCCCACACCTATAAAGAGGATAAATGTGGTTGAACGCTTTGCATGTTGCCTGCCCTTTTGTTTAACAGAGCTTTCTTAAGTTGGATGGCAGGGCCAACAACGAGCCCCGTTGGCCCACTAAAGTCAGTCACTTTGCTCCAGAAGCTTCTTAGAAGAAGATAATGGGGGGGGGGGGTTGTAATTGCAGACAAAAGGAGTGATTTTGCAGAAAGCAACATCCCAGTTTGTCCTCAGATATAAGTACTTCATCTCTAACCCTGTGCCCTCTGATAGCCGTTGGGTAAATGCACCATGGGACCCAACTGCTTCTTGTGGCCTTTGGGACACAGTAATTGCCGATTAGCAGCCTTCTCTTGTTTATGATTAATGTGTGTAAAATAAAGGGTTGTGGAAAAACTTGGATCGAGGCAGAACTCTTAGTGAAGTGATAAATTGTGAGGGTAACTTAAAATGTGACTCTGGAGTAAGAATGCCCATGCTCCTGGCATCTGGTGTGTGTGTGTCCCCCTATTTTTTACTGATGAAGGGGTGGGTTCTAACCGGCTTTACTACCGGTTCTCTTTGTGCGCGTGCTTCATGCGCGATCGCTGTGCACATGCTCGCTTTGCTCGCCTGCGTGCCAAACTTGTGCTTTGCGCAAGCGCATTGCGAATCTGCCCAGCTGAGGTGCGGCAATCCGCTCTGCCGCACCTCTCAGCTGGGTGAAAAAAGAAGAAATATAAGGTCGGCATAACGCCGGGGCGGGCGGGAGGGCCCAGCTCCCGAAGACAGAGAACCGGTTCGGTGACATCATATCGTCACTGCTACCGGCTCCCGCGAACCGGTGCGAACCGGGAGCAACCCACCACTGGAATAGATCTGCCTTCATCATGAAAGCCAGCTGGGAGACTTTGGGCCAGTCTCTCGCTCTCAGACCAACCTACCTCAGAGGGTTGTTGTTGTGGGGAAAGTGGGAGGAGGAAGGAGTGTTGAATATATTTGTTATCTTGACTTATTTGTAAAAAATAATAAAGACGGGAAACAAATAAAATAAAATAAAAAAATAGAAATAAATGGTCACCCAAGTGAAAGTTTAGAAAACATTCTAGAAGCAAGGACGTTGGTTCTGACTTCCTGGTTTTTGCTCCAGCAGATAGAAACAGGGAGAAAGGAAGATCGGTGCCCTGCTTGTTTCATGTCTTGGGAAGCATCGAAGGAACCTCTGACAGGGATAGGAGCTGCTTAAGTTGAGGGGAGAATTTGGGATTGCAAGGCCAGCAAAGAGAAAGGGCCCCCTGAGGCTGAGCATCATCTCATTAAGCCTCAGTTCATTCAGAGGATAAATCCTGTTCCCAGACCAGCCCTTAGTCATTTGTGGAAATTCCCATTCCATCCCATCCGCCCTCCGCTTGGAAGAAGAAAATTTAGTAGGGATTTAAATGGGATAACCAATTGGATAAAAGTTATCTGAGAAAGTGCAGGTTTATATTTGTTTATGTGCATCTCTACTGTCCTTTTAATATTGATATTTCTTTTTAAAAAGTGAGCTTTTGTGAGATTCTTTCCAGCGCAGGCCTCAATTTGCCTGCCTGGCCAGTCTCTCTTGCATATCCCCCCCACATGTCAGACAGAGAAGGGGGGGTGTTAACCCATATTAATGCAATTAATGGGTCAGGGAAGAGGGAGCAGATCTCTGCTGCTCCTGGCCTCTTTCCATGCTGGGGGAGGGTAGGATGCTTCCCCTTCTCCTCCCTGCACCCCCACTAGTCCTTGCGGGGGGGGGGGGGAGCTCACCGTCCCGAAGCCTTCCTCCTTCCCAGGTGGCTAGGTGTAATGCCAGGGGGGTTCTCCGGTGAACTCTGAGCTTCTGCAACACCCCGAGGCGCAGTTGCTGCTGGGGATCCGAGGTCTCTGCAGAGGGGGAGACAGGAGACGGGCAGAGGATCAGAACCCGGCAAGTTCCCTCTCCCCTAATCTACAGCCCAAGCCTTCCCTCAGGTCTACTACTCGACCTCTCTCCTCCCTTCCACCCACCTTAAAAAGCATTTAAACGGATTTTGCCCATGGGTCTCCCAAGAGTAAATATAGGCTTCGGCAGTGGCTCCTCCTCCTCCTCCTCCTCCAAAGCCTACACCATGCAAAGCAGCACCAGCTAATCTTCAGCTCTGGGTAGATGCTGGTCCCTTATACATTGCCGCCCCCCCCCCCCGCATCTCTGCTCACAAGAGTCGCTATGGTGACCAAGCCCAGCAATCCAATTGGCTGAGGGGGAAGAAACAAAGCACGAGTGATGGAGAGATGCTGAACTGATGGTCCAGGGGCTGGAAAGGGAGAGGCCACAGTGGCTTCTGGTTGATGTGGGGAGGACTTTCCTTGGGAGTGGAAGTGGGTCCCCAAATGTGTTGCCCTCTGCCAGGAGAAGCAGTTGCAGATCAGGGATCTTCCTGAGGAAGGCTGCCAAATAGGATCAATCCCTCAGCAAGAGGACTTATTTACAGTCAGCTGGACAACCGCCATCCTCCTGGCACAGGATATGCCCAAACAGTTTAAGGGTTTTTTATACATATCTGCATTCCGTTACATAGGCATATTAAAATGGAATTTTTTACATGGATTTTATATGGCTACTTTCTCTTTCTTACTGCTTATTTGCTTTTTTCGCCTTCACCTACAGTAATGTCAGGTTCTGCACAAGCATGTTTCAAAAGGAAAAAGCCATTGTTATGTAAGGTTGTTGAATGCAGCTCAGAATCTGATAAATCCCAATGAGACTCTGAACACGAGGCCACTGATATTCAGCTTTATTATTGATCAAGATTAAAGCCGGGCATTTTCTTTTAATCGCCCACTCTTTTAAACAGAGCAGGCAGAGAGAGAAAAAGCAAAAGCTGCGCGCAAAAACTTCTTCTCAAACTTCTTCTAGTTTACAGAGCTTGCACAGATTGTCACAGTGTTAGAAACATAATTTCATATCCATTAGTTCATGCAAACCTCATGATTTTCTCAGCACTCTGAAACAAAGGCCCTCAGAAAGGAGGAAAAGAATACATTTTCTGGCCTATAGGCCAGAGCTTTTTTAGGGGGTGCTAACTCACATTAGGTTGCTGAGAATACACATTTTAAGTTACTTTGCTAGGCTACCCGGCAATTAGACCGGAGGCTTTTTATCTGGATGGTTGGCACATTAGGTTACAATGGAGCTTCTCTCAGCAGCAGTAACAAAAGCTGAGTTAGGTTACACTCTGTGTATGCTCTAATGCTTTCATTTAAAAAAGAAAAAAGCAATGAAACCTAAAAGCTTTGCTTTCGCTTCAGAAGGACCCAGGCTAGCAGTACAGTGGAAAAGAGGAATTTTACAAACTGCTCTTCCTAAACCAGTTGTCAACACAAGATCCCTTTACCTAGACGCAGACCCTCACCCATTTCCACAACTGGATTCTGCTGGGCAGAGGCCCCTGTGATTAAGGCATCAGCCGCAGCTGGCCTTCCTCTCCCAGGCACTCTGGCCATCCTCAGAAGCAACCTTGCCAAGAGTAGCGAGGCAAGGCTCATGGAGATGCAAAGATTTACTTAAGGTTTGGGGATCCCTTCAGAAGCAGATTTCCCCATTAAGCTCTTTTACTACCTGGGAAAACCGCCATGCTTCTCCCCGATCATGTCTGCCATTTTGATTTTATATATAGTGAGAGTGATATCACTGGACAACAAAAATTTTGCTTCCTGAACAGTTTTGTCTGTGTGTTATTGATTGGAGAATCGGAGAGGAAAACGCTGGAAAACACGATGTATGGAGGCGATGCTCTTTTTCCTCCCCAATGCAATTCACAGAGCCTTGCCTTACTCCCCCTGTGCTGCCACCTGAAAACACTTTCCTCCCCGATTCCAAAGACAGGGCGTGCAGAGGCAAAGAAAGAGCATTGCATTTTCGGGCAGTTCCAGGCGGCGGAGATCGCGGCAATGGTGTTTTCGGGTGGCAGTGCCTTGCCTTACACCTCCTGTGCGGTTCCCGCTTCGCCAACCGAATCCCGACCTCCGTGCTTCCCCGGGATACTTTCGGAATCAGGCTCTGACCGAGGCAGCAAAGGCGCAGGGGGCTTGCTGGGAAGCCCAGCACAGTGTTTATGAGATGGCAGCGTCCTGGAGGACTGGTGCTGTGTCTCTATCGGGCCTTGCTGCGAGAAAGCCATGGCTATAGGTAGGAAGACAGGGGCGTCTCGAGAGTGGAGCCTTCGGTGCCCTCTTCTGCCCCCGTGAAAATCATCCCCCACCCCACCCCCTCCAGTTAAATGCGTGTAGAGAGATAGGTTTGTTTTAAACAGATAAAACGATCTGTGCTACTTGTTATCAAAATCCAAGTGGAAGTGAGGACGCTGCTGATCCTGATGCTGGTAGGCAGAGGCAGAATTCTTTTTTTCTTGTTTTCCTCCCCAAAAATTAAGATGCAACTTGAATTCCAAAAAATACCGTATTATTTGGAATCTTTTTTTTTAAGAGAAAAAGTTTTTATTTTATAATCAAATATACAATTCATAGTCAATCACACAATGCATCATCTAAGTACATCCTTTATATCTTCTTCCTGTTCTAACAATATTTGTCATATCTTAATTTTATCATCTCATTTATTGTGACATTTCCCCCAATTTCTTTACTTTACTATTAATACATTTATCTGTACTTCAATTTTATCCCCTCCCATCCTTCAACCCCTCCCACACACACACGATTCCCAGAGCAAAAACAGGGTATAACATTTAACAAGCATAAACTAAAATAAGCTAGCTTACTACAGAATTCAAGACTCCCTCTCACTCCTTAACTCCTCTTTTAACAATTGTCCATCAACCTACCCTTTATAAATTCTCTTGTCACTTTTCCATTTGTTAAATCATGTCTAACTTAAACATTTCATCTCATATAACTTTTAAAAATCCCATAATCTTAAATTGGACATTTTAAAATCTCTTAATGCATCAATAAGACATCCTTCAAAATATAAATTTCAAAACTTTTACAAAACTGTCCATTAAAGTTTAATATTAACACTTCAATAAATTTGGAAAAAGCTACCCAATTTTAATTAAACCTTTTTACTTCAATAAAACAATAAACTTATCAAATTTATCACTGAGATCCTCCTCAAAAGTCTATATTCCCCCCCCCAATCCTTCCTCTTTAGTACTTCTTCAGCATTACTCAAAAATCATGTCTGACTTAAACCTTATATCACATATAACTTATAAAAATCCCATAACCTTAAATTGAGCATTTTAAAAATTTCAAAACTTTTACAAAACTATCCATTAAAGTTTGAATTAACCATTTTAATAGTTCAATAAGTTTAAATTTAAGAAAGCTATCCAATTTTAATTAAACCTTTTAACTTCAATAAAACAATAAACTTTTCAAATTTATTACTAAGATCCTCCTCCAAAAAAAATTAATCTCCCATTCTTCCTTTATTTCTATATTTTTTCCAATCCTTTCTCTTCAGTATTTTTTTTTCCTTTTCAGCGTTGCTCTTCCCCCGCTTTTATTTTCGAAGATTTTTGAATTTTAAGTTGAGGTTGATGTATCTTTAAGACTCTTTCGCCTCTTACAGTTATATCCTCTAATTTGAAACCGCAGTCCCGAATCTTCCTGCTCTTATAATCCATCATTTCATCCCTTAAATGTTGATTCTGTCTATAAAACCAGAGATTGTCACAATATTTGCCATTTTGCCGCAAAGAGTCTGATTGCTGTTTTCCTGTTAGTTGCGTGGAAGCCTCTGGCAATACCTCTATATCCTGTGTAATAACTTCCGTCTTAATCCTGACAACCTCTTTTTTGTCCTCCAGAGTCACATTAGTCAGATTGATTTCTTCATCTTTTCCAGCTAGCAAATCTTTGTTATTATTCAAATTATATTTTTGAAAGGTTCTTTCAATTGATTCTATTATGACAGAAGTAAAAGTTTAAAAGTTCTTGAAAAACCCTTACAGTCACAGCTTGTGAATTTGCTGACTCATATGATGAAAATCCTCCAGCTCTATTGTCAGCCATATTTCAACCTTCACTTTATATTAATTCCACTGTCAGGCCAATAAATCCAGTTATTTTCCACAAAGTTTAAAAATAAAAATTAATTAAAATCGATACCTTAGTCTTTTCCATTCAGCTTCCATTTTCAATCTTTTCCTTTATGTGTAATCCAGTAGCTTTAACAATGTTACCAGCGTTAACAAGCACTTTCAATAGTAAGTTTCGTTTTCATGTCCTCAGACGCCATTTCCCCTTTGTTGTTTAAAACGGAGTTAAAGATCAGTATTTACAATTTCTTTGTTCTCCTGAATTGCTCTGCCAGCATCCAAAGTCGAAGTTCTTATAATCCTTAAAATTGCTTGCTGGTGTGGACGCGACGCCTTGTTCTGCATAGAGCAGAATCATCCCGGGTCCGGAGAATGAAGGGCTTTCAGGGAGCTCTCATCCTGCAACCCCCAGGTTTAAAAAGAAAAACCTGGGGATCTAGGGGAACTCTACCCAGACCCTTCTGCTCTTCCCTCCCCCTTTTCCTGAGGGGGAGAGTTTCAAGTCGCCAGACAGCTGGTTTTCACTGTTCTAGCAACTAAACAGAATCCCAGGACTGGAGCTCCTAAAGGAGCATCCGTTCGGCGTACGCAGAGCCACCGAAATCATTTGGAATCTTGACAACCTCTTTGTCTGAGTGGGGGCCTTCATTTATCCCACCTTTTTTCCCAGGCGCTAAACACCGCACTCTCTTCTCCAATTTTTCCCAGGCAGCAACTCTGCAGAGGCACCGATGAAGAGGCACCAAGTGGCCAAAGTTGGGGTGGGATTTAGACCCCTCTTCCCATGCTCCTTAACCAGCACATCAGAAGGCTCTCTCGGACTGACTTCATTGGAACCATTGTCTGCCATGACGAAGTCTAAGGAGATGGAAACGGGAGTTGCTCCCTGAGGCTCAGCTCAGCTACGGGATGGCTGATTTGCACCCTCAGCCTCCTCCTCCTCCCTCCCTCCTAGGCTGGATACCTGGTGGATTGTTCAACCTTCCTGTGTTTCCTGTTATTTTATTGCTTTGTCTAGGCAAATTTATAATTTGCACCAAGTCTGACAGTTATTGGTCAGATTAGGAATGAGGGTGATAATAATAAAAATAATCTGCATTCATAAATAATACTCAGAGTAGCCATGTTCAAAGCCAGGACAGGCTTTCTGTTCCCATTAATTTGTTTAATATATCTCAACTGGACAATACAAAGTCATAGGAAATCAGGTGGTTGAATAAAAAGCACACCTGCCAGGACAGACTGGCTCTAAGGCAGCAGTTCTCAAACTCTAGCAATGACCCCCAAAGGGGAAATAGTATAGCCTTTATTGTCATTGTACATCATATATAAAACAAAATTAGTTTTAGCCTCACTGGTGCTGTCACTGCGTTCTTGTATTTCCCAGCTGAGCTCTCATTTTTGGACTAATAGGCTTACTGTAGTTTTGCCAAGTTTTGTTATCAGTATTAAGTGCGCATGCCTACATATTTTCTCACATTCCTTTTCTAGCCTTCTTACTCCTTTGTTCTCCCTGCCAAGAGGTCCGGCAGGAACGCTGCCAAGATGTAGCCAAAGATGTAGCCAATTAGCTAATAAGAGTTATCTTTATTTTTACTTTTACAATAAAATGAGTTTTCTTAGAAATACTTCTTTGGGTTTTATTTTCTTAATGTATACTTTCAAGGAGAAGCCTCGGTCCAAACCTCTAAACCAGGGTGCGATTATCCCAGAGCCAGGATGGGATCAATCAACTCCCTGGCACCTGGTAGCAGTCAGACGGTTAAAAGTTATGGCTTTTCCTTGTTTGTTACTTCTGATAAGACCTCTAGGCTAGTTAGTTAGAATTATTAATTTTGCGACTGCGGAATGCTAATTTTAGTTATCTACTAACATGCCGAAGAAGAAAAAGAAAAAAAGACCATTCTTCGTAAGTGATTTGATTGATCTTTCCAACGAAGAAGAGACAGAAAGGAGGTTTTCAAACTTCCAGCCACTTGCTGAAACTGAAAAAATGCTTTCGGAAAGGCATCAAGGGAGAGATAACGGTACAGCCGCTTTTGAAGATAATGAACTATGACTGAGGTCAGTAGCTTTTTTTTCTCAATATGCGTGCCCCCAAACTGTCCTCCCAGAGCCCTCAGATTTTGAAACGTTTGGTGCAAGGCCAAAGTTTTCACAAACCGCGGAGCATTTTTCCTCCCACACACAGAGAGAAAATATTTGTTATTCTCCTCAAAGCTCTGAGCAAGCCATTAAAAGTTATCGTGATCTAATACAATTTTATGAAAATGATCTGTTTCAATGTGATTATTTCTTTTTGTTTATAATATATAAACAAATATATAATATATCAATTCATCTTTTGTTATTTTGTAAATCTTTTTTTGTAAATGTAAGATTTTTCTTGCAAATCTTACGTGGACCTCTCAGGGGAGTTTACGTTGTCTAGCATAATTGGTGTGCACGCGATATATCTCTTCAAGTTCCCTCATTATTTCACCCTTATCCCATTATAGTACATTTACAAATATTTCTGCCATTACTTCATATAGATCTTCATCTCTCTCTTCTTTAATATTTTGGAACCTCAATTAAAACTCTGCTTTTTCCATTTCAAGTCGTGCCACCGTGCCTTCCAATTCTTTATTAAGACAGTTCATTTTTCCATCTAATAATTCTATTTTCTCCTCTACCTGTTCTGTTTTCCCTTCTATCGCTATTATCCGTTGTTTGTTCTTTAGGATCAGTTCTTGGAATAAGTCTACTTTTCCATTCAACTTCTGAATGTCATCTTTGACGGCATTTTTAACATCATCTAAGTCTTTTCTGGTTTGTTCATAATTCTTTGCCATGCATTCCTGCATTTTTAACATTGTTTCCTGTATGGATACTAGCGATGTCTGCACGATCTGCATTGTCATAGTAGTAGTTTATTTTTCAGTTGGAAACATGGTATCTGAAGTTTTTTGTGCTATTGGGGAAGCCATCGTTCCACTTGGTATTGAAATAATTTTTTCCCCAGTTTTCGCTGTCGTTGTTATAGTTGATGTCATGTCGTTCAAGAGTTTTTGTTGTTTTTCTAATATTTTATCTATTCTTTCCCAAATCAGCATCCAATATTATTATACGTTATTAGTATGTGTGTCTCAATTTCCACTCCAATCTCTTATGGTTTAAACTAATTTGCTATCAATTCTAATCCTTATTTTACTCTAAAATTTATAATTTAAAAATATAGATATAAATATAAAAATATACACTCTAAAATACTAAGTCACAGTCTAATCTAATCAAATAGTCCTAATAATTAGTTAATTGAAAGATATTAAAATTCTATAGGACACACTTAATCGCTTAACTAATAAATGAAGGGAAAAATAGGAGGGAAGGAGAACAAGAGAGCAATGCAATCTAATCAGTAATCAATTCATTAGTAAAAATTAATGCTATTAATCTTCTATAATTATTCTATTAAGGCTATATATAAATTTATAAAGTTCTTTTTTTAAAAAAAAATATAAAAATTATAAGGTTATCTAATTATAAAGTATTGCACTTATAAGATTATTCCAGTTATTTTTATTATCTGTATTTCAAACAGTAGGTTATAGTTGTCACCAGATCCAATCACTAAGCACAAATATCACTGTTCAATCTTAACTTACTCAAGTTCACTCCTTATATTCTTAATAATTTAAAAGTTTTAAATGAAGCTCTTCTTATATTCTTTTATTTTCCAATAGTCCAAAATGGCTGCTTCAGTCACAGTGTCAGTCAGTTTCTTCTTATCTATCGCTCTTCGCTTTGTTTTGCCCCAATAATCTTCTCCTTCAGCGCAGTTCTCCGTTCTTGCTATATCAATCCAGTCCTCAGTCCTATATTCTTTTCTCCTCCAACACAAAAAAGGGAGAGCTTTAAACTTGCTGTCACAACTCTTAAAAATCCGGATTCACTGAGTCACTCTGGCTGATCTTATTTTTGGCGCTTCCTCCCTTGTTATGCCACTTCTTCTTTCTGCTGCGCTTCTGGACTTTAAATCCGTCCTCTTGTCGGTTCCTCAGTACTAAAAACAATTTGTAACACTCGATCTCTGCTCTCGTCGCCAAATTTCACCACTCTCACTCCCTTGTCTTCCTGTTCTAAAACGCTCGGGACGTCAGGTCTCTGGATCCGTCGCAAACGGCCTCATCTTCTATGTCCAAAATAAGGGCTCTCCTTGGTCCGATGGGAGATCGCACCTTTCCATACCACGCCTCTGAAGTCGCCCTCTTTCTCCCGGTCCTCACCCAGACCGATCGCCCCCTTTACGGGCACCGAAACACAGAAAATCGTCACGAGAAAGTGGAGCTCTCCTTTCTCGTGGTGCTATGACCTATGCCTCCGCTGGAAGTCCCGAAGTCCCACACCTGTCTTGAATTATTATCTTCCAAATGCTTCTCTACCTTTTGTTTGTATTTCTGTTTAGCCACCTTAATGCCTCTCCTCAAGTTTGCCCTGGCCTCGTTGTATTAGTCTTCATTTCCTGCTGCTGGAAGTCACTGGTAATATCTAGTTGACTAGAAGATCCAATCTTTAGTAACTCCCCTCGGGTATAGACTAGTTTTTGCCTACACACTCCCTTGTGACACCAGGAGCTCAAAGCTGCAGCGTCTATTCGTGCCGCCATCTTGGAATGAGGAAATCTGGACATATCCTGGGGGGTGGGGAGGGGAGGAGATGGATAAATTTGTAAAGGCCTATTTGTGAGCTGAAGATCCAGTATGGGACTGTGGCAACACTAGTGGGTCTGATTGTGTGTGTGTGTGTGTTTGTGACATTATTCAAGACCAGAAAAAGGCATCACTGAGTTTTGTTCTAAGGTTGTTTCTAAGGTTTCCCTCCCTTAGCAATTGGTGCTTCACAGACTTTCTTGGCTATCAATATTAAAGGTGTTTGGGTTGTGTGCGCCCCCCTCCCCCAAATTATTTTGACTTTCAACTTAGTTACCTCATCCCTCAACCTGGGGATGAGAAAAGCTGCTGAAGATTCATCAGGAAATGGAGACTGATTGTACAAGCAGAAAGCTTTTATAAACGCAGAGCTTGGGAAGACTTGGGCCAAACGTTTCCCCCAATTAGTATATCAAAAATATCTTACAAACATCTTACAATATAATAATAATAATCATATAAAGAGATAAAACACAGCATAGTTGTTTTCTTTTATATCTTTCCTCCCATACAGTTGATTTGCACTAGCTTAAGAAAACAGCTGATTGTTTTTGCATCCTACCTTAATCAGAATGGCACGAATGGTCATGTTTCATTTAATATGGTGTAGTTTAGGCCAAGGTTTCTCAGGCGCACCAACTTTAAGCTATGTAGAGGGCAATTGCCAGAACTGTGGAGAGTCAATAATATTGGCGTGAATGGTGGGGTCCCAACAGTACAGCCCTGTTCTGGATAGATGCAATTCCCCAGCCAGCCTGGCAAAGAGTCTACACTTCTTAAAGTTCCAACGGTTGAGAGACAGTGCGTTGCAGACAAGGAATGGGTTTTCCTGAACACACTTGCAACCTGGGCCAATGTCACTAAGTCCCCCTCCCCAATTCAGAATACGTACCAGGACAAACATTTTTCTTACAAGTAGTCCTTGATTTATAACCGTTTGTTTAGTAACTGTTCACAGTTACAATAGCACTGAAAAAAGTGGCTTATGACCAGTCCTCATGCTTACAACCATTGCAGCATTCCCACGGTCGCATGATCAGAATTTGGCTTCTTGGCAGCCAGCATGTATTCATGACGGTTGCAACATCCCAGGGTCATGTAACAGTAAAAGAGTTGGAAGGGACCTTGGAGGTCTTCTAGTCCAACCCCCTGCTCATGAAGGTGATCTGTACTAGGGATTCCAACTGCCGAACTGCCAACCTTTCTGATCGACAAGCTCAGCGTCTTAGCCACTGATCGCCATTTACAAGCTTCCCAGCCACTTTCCAACAAGCAGTGAATGGGGAAAGCTGGATTCGCGTAATGACCATGTAGAAAGGCACCACCCCAGAAGAATAAAATATTTTGGGAAATATTAAAAAGGCAGAATATTATATTTCCCTAAAGGAGAAATGGAGAAACATACTCTCAAAGACAGAAAGCAGACTCAGTTTTTCTTAATAGCCCCCCGCAGAGATTTTGTGACCATTAAGAAAGATTCCTATTCAGAAACCAGACCCAGTTTTCCTGCCCCAAGCAGAAACTGAGGAAGCCAGCTTTTAGAAATGCAGATTTGGTAATCTAATCAAAAAGACTGGGTAAAGACAGCAACAAACAAAAGGTTGACAAAATTAGCTCAAACACTTAGCATCTGCATTTCCTCTTTTGCCTATAGAGCCAGTTCTATAGGCAAAAGACCCCTACATAAGCCCTACATGACCCCATAGGAATCTGACAACAGCCAATAGAATATTAAAGGACATGTTCTTGCACAGGAACAGGAAGCTCAAATACAAAGCCCAAAGAAGGTATAAAAAACCCCACTCTCGACTCCATTTTATCAGCTGCCACAAACGAACCATAAACACTGGTGGTTCTGTTCAACATTAACCATCTTTCCAATCAGCCTCCATGTTTCCAGTGTTCATCTCCCAGCTTGGAACTGAACCAGATGGATTTTCCTCCCAACAACCACATGATTCACTTAGCAACTGCACTGATTTGCTATACAACTATTTTAATTTTCTGACAGAACAATTAACCAAAGGATCATCTTGAATTCAGAAGTTGGGAGAACTTCACCACTGGAAGCTTTCAAGGAGAGACTGGACTGCCATCTGTCAGAAATGGTGTAGGGTCTGCTTGGCCAGGGGTTGGACTAGATGACCTACAAGCAGTGGTAGGATTCTGCCGGTTCTAGGCGGTTCGGCCGAACCATTTGTTAAATTGCTGGCTCGCCCCGCCCCTTGCCCCGCCCCTCCGTACCACTGGGCGAGGGGTGGGCGAGCCAGCAATTTAACAAACAGTTTGGTGTTTTTTTGTAATTTTATTGGCCTTGCAGCTGCCGTGGGGCTTCAAAGGGCCGCCCTACAGCTGATCAGTGTCAAAAGAAAACAAATGAGTAGACCCCTGCCTGCAAAAATAAATGGGTAGACCCAGTGGTGGGATTCTACTTCGGTAGAACCGGTTGTTAAGGAGTTAAATAGTTAAGCCAGTGGTTGCCAAAGGGGGCGGTACCGGGGGCAGTGGGATGCCTTAAGGGGGGGGGGCGGGGCGGCAGGGGGTGCTAGAGGCAAAAGGGGGCGATGGGGGGGGGCTAAGTGAAAGGAGGGTAGCCCCCACCCTTTGGTCTGTGCCTCGCAGCAGTTACCTCCTTGCAAGCAAACAGCAGGAAAAAACAACTCCTTTCAGCTTCAGCAGAGACTTGATTAGATCTGCCTCCCGACTCTCAGCTGATTCGCTCTCAGCTGTTTTGCGCAGGCTCTTTTGCAAGCTCTTGTTTTGCAAGCTCTTTGCTAGTTGCAAAGAGTGGTTTTTTTTCCCTAGCTAAAAGGAAACTGAAAGTAAAGCAGGCTCTGCTGCAAGGTGACAAAATGAGGCAGGGTGAGAGATTTCTTTTTCTCTTTGCTCATCAAAAAAGGTAGGTGCAAACAATGGGAAATTTAGTTCAAAAGAGGAGAGTTCAAGATTTTAAAACACAAAAGAAAAAAAGCTCTATTTAACTAGGGAATTGTAATAATTGAGAAACTATTAATTGTATATTGTATTGAAAGCAGAAATGGTTAAGTTGTGCTTTGGAGGAATATATGGGGGAGATTATTTGGTTTATTATTGGTAAATATAATTAATGGATTTGTAAGAAATTGGATTGCATGGAAATAATTGGAATATTCATGTACATATTAATATACAAAAAAGATAGTTATATAACTGATTTATATTAAAATGTTGAATTTGTATTAAACAACTGCAATATTACATAATTAACCAATGTGAAGATGGATATAAAATAGATGACAATGTGAAGGGGTATAATATAGAAGTGAAAAATTGAATTTGATTAAGATTAGAGATGAGGATGAAGGGTAATATTGGTTTTTTTAGAAAATAGATGAGGAATAAATATGGCAAAAAGGAAATATAGAAATTGTAAATTTAAGTGAAATGACTAAACAGTGTTTAAATTTGTGAACTGGCCAAATACTCTGTTCAAAGAAAATACATTGTATGTTTGTATGTATGTTTCTAATTATTGCTATTTATTCATATTTGTTCTCTTTTATTCTTTAAAGTTTAACAATTCATTCTTTATCTTAATATTTTTATATTTGTTTGGGTTTGGCTTTCTTCCCTTTCATCTTTTTTATTGTACAGCAATCTTTCTCCTCCAACCTACCACCTCTCTTTTCTTTCCTTACTTTCTCTCCCAGTCCTTGAACTTACGACTGTCCTCACATTTTACGTTTTGTGCCCTATCTTGTCACCATAGTGAAGAGAAGCAGTTGTGAAATGACTGACACGGTTGTTAAGAATGCCGCAATGGGCATAAATGTGAGGATGGTCATAAGTGCGAGGACCAGTCAGAAATGACTTTTTTCAGCCCTCTGAGTAGTCCCTATGCACATAGCCACGCCCACCCGGTCACATAACCAGCTAGCCACACCCCCAACTAAGCCACGCCCACAGAGCTGGTTGTTAAAAAAATTAAATCCCACCACTGCCTCCAAGGTCCCTTCCAACTTCGGGCATGACTCATTCCACAACCTCCTTAACAATAGAAACCTTAGTTCCATAACTGGACATAACTGGAGGATGGCCTCTTATTTTTGGGTCTGATCCCTGGAGAGCACCAGCGTGTGTCTCCCCCCCCCCCCCCCCATGGCTGCAGTCCAGAGGCGGCCGCTCGGGAACTGCTGTCCAAGAGCCAAACTCGGGGGGGGGGGGGGAGGGGGGACGTCTCCCATTCCAAAGTGCAATCCCTCCGCTCTGGATACCGGCAGCTTGATATTTCTTTTAAAATACAATGAATAGACAGCAGGAGAAGTGGAGTCAAAGGGTCTCTTGAAGTGGAAAAATCTCCACCAAAAAAGCCAACCATGGCAGAGGGCGGTGGCCTACAGGAAGCATGCTGGAGTCAGCATTTGGACGGTTGAGCTCAACGGGTGCAGATCAAGGAATTCAACCGCGTTTTTCAATCTTAGTGACTTTGAGAGGACTTCAACTCCCAGAATTCCCCCCAAATGCTGCCTGAATCCGTTTCCGTCTAACCCCGCCCGGAGCGCCACCTTCCGATTGCGGGGCGGGGCGGGGCGAGTGTAAAATCTTTTACTCCCATTTCCGGGATTATAATATTTGCATATATTTCCGTGCTCCAATCAATAGCCACGCAGTCCGAGAATGAAAGCGCCCCTCCCTGCCGCGAGCAGAGTGCGCAGGCGCAGCTCTATCCCGCCTGCTTTTGAGGACAAGACGCCCAATCAGAGGCAAGATCCCGCCGCCGTGATGAGGTGATTGGGCGAAAGCCGCCTACGCCACGTGTGGGACGTCCGTCGGCCCAATGGCCAGGCGCGCAGCTGCTGGGTCTGGCGGCGGCGCAGGAGGTGACGGGCGAGCGGCGCGATGGCTCCGAGCGCGGAAGGCGGGCGCGACACGCTGGAACGCGGGGCCCGCAAGGGCGTCCGGGCCGTGCTCCTGGGCCCGCCCGGTGCAGGAAAGGGCACTCAGGTGAGCGGGCCAAGCCGGTCGGGGGAAGCTCGCGGCGCCTCTGCTCGACCCCAGAGGGGGCGGGTGGCGAGGCCCCGGCTTGGAGGAGGGTCCGCCGCGTCCTGCGGGGGAGGCCGGGAGCTCTCGCAGCACGCTCGCCACCCCAGGCCCAGCCGGTGGGTCTCGGCGCCGAGCTTAAGATCGGTGGGCCGCCCGGCTGGCTTCTGCGGGGAACGTGTGTGTGTGTGTGGTGAGAAATGCCGCCTCGCGCCAGGCGGTTGCTCAAGAAAGTCCTTTCGGGGTGGGGGAGGGGCGGTTGGTTCTGGGCCTGCGCGGGTGCGTTTCTCGTGCTGGGTGGGGAATTCTGGGAGTTGAAGTCCACAGGTCTTCCTTAAAGTGCCCCAGGTTGAGAAAGTCTGGCCTGGCCTAGAGTGGCACCTAATTTTAAAAAGCGGGATAAAAATATTTTCTTCTTCCAGTTCTGCGTCTTATAGCCGCTTGCCCTGAGCTCAAGTCTGCAGTGCCAAACCATCTTTGCGTAGAGTTGCTCTTGGCGAAGCCTCTCCCAAGCGAAGCACCTGCCCTTTGTCCTGTGGGGCAGGGCAGGGTGTCTTGCGAAACAGGCTTCCTTTGCCCATCTCAGCAAGATCTCTTCAGGCACAACAGAGGTCTTGCAACTTGAGCAACCTCGAAACTCACAACAATCTAGCGTGCTATCTCCCTCTTTGCCTGCTTCTGTGCATTTGCAGAGAACAGGCCTAAGTACTGCAAGATCAGTAGCATGAGATGTCCTGCTACTGATCTTGTGTGATCTCGCATACCTTTAGGCCTCTTGTTTTCTGCAAATTAAGGCCCAGGCTTCATTCTTGCTGGCAAAGACTACTGTAGGCTTTGCCAAGCCTTTGCCAAAGTGTTTGCAAGCCAATGGGACATTTTGAGGCAGTATGATTTTGCTGCCCCAAAGCCTTCCATCGGCTTGCAAACTACTATAGGCACCCATCTGTTTTTGCAGAGAATGGGTGCCTGAAATCACGGTAGATCACGGCCTCCAGAAGCTTCTGCTTTCAACGGCCAAACTGTTTGCAAGCCGATGGGATGCTTCACGCTGCCCCAAAGCCTCCTGTTGGCACGGAAACATTTTGAGCGCTGAGACTGGAAGCTTCTGGGAGCTGTGATCTTGCACAGCAGAGAGGCTGGAGAGGAGATAACTCGCTAGTTCTTTGCAAGGTAAGTGACCCAGAGCGACAGGATGGGGGGGAAGCAATTGTGGGGAGCATAAGGTATCTCAGTGGGTTGGGGGAAGCCTTGGGTGGTCTTAAGCAGGTGACCTGTTCCATCACTAGGCCCTCCATGACCTTCCCCACCCTGAGATACCTCATGTGCGCTTAACGACCTGCGCATTCAATTAGCGAATGTGTGGGCGAAAGGGAGCTTTCATGTTCATTTTACGTGATTCACTCCAACAAATCCTTGGGTTACAAATGTAATTGGAAGGCTCCACTGCATTCGTAACTTGAGGACTATCTGTTCTTTGTTGTCCTGACCTGCTAAGGACCCAGAAGTGAGGATAAATTTATCCCTCTGAGCTTTTTGAAGACTTCCAACAGAATGCTGTTGGAAACAGGTTATTATTGAACCTCTTGGCTGACTGATCAAGCAAAACTTTATATTTCCTTTGATATTTATTTCCTCAAGGAATTATCGATAGCCCATAAAAATGGAAATCTTTAGTGGAGAAGGAATAATGAAGTATTACTTAATATGAACAATGGAAGCTAATCAAAGAGAGAAGCAACCTGGAATTAAGGAAAAACTTCCTAACAGTGAGGACAATTAACCAGTGCAAGAGCTTGCCATCAGAGGTTGTGGGTGCTTCATCACTGAGGGGGTGGTGGTGGTGTTTCAGAAGAGACTGGATAGTCACTTGTCTGAAATGGTTATGGGATCTTCTACTTGAGCAGGGGGTTGGACTAGAAGACCTTCAAAGTCCCTTCCAACTCTGTTTTATTCTGAGATTGGCATTCACTTCTTGTTTTCAGTAAAAACTGCCCACAGTGAACAATGGGTTTGCTTAATAACCATGGTGTTTGTTTAATAATAAAGATTTTAAAATTGGGCACAATTATGTGGTAACCTGTTTTATGACCATTATGACTGATGACCAAAATTGCAAGCTCAGTTACAGTCGTATTACCTGTATATAACCATCATGTGGACTGCTGACTCTTCCTTCTTGTCCAGGCTCCTCGGCTTGCTGAAACGTACTGTGTGTGCCACCTGGCCACGGGAGACATGTTGAGGGCAATGGTGGGCTCAGGCTCAGAGCTGGGAAAGAGGTTGAAGGAAACAATGGACGCTGGGAAGCTGGTGAGTGAGAAGAGTGGCTCCCCCTGATCCTTTCCAAAAGTTCAAGAAGAAAAATCCTTTGTCTGCTGAATGTTGAGATTCCCAGCAGTTGACTTAAACCAGACCTTCCTGTCCTGTCACATTCTTCCCCAAATAACAGGCCGATGGGGACTTGCAGGGCAGGGAGGAGCATCATGATCTCATTGCGTGGTGACATGATGCTTGGAAACCATGGCTTCCACAGATGCCTCTGAATGGACTCATCAGGTCTGACTCCGGAAAGTGCCAGGGCTGGGGTAGGGTGTGATGCTGGCTTCCTCTGTTCCAGTATCATTCTTTGCTCTTTGAATTAAAGGCTTAAACATTGGAAATCAGCCCCCAAATAGGCAGGTTGAGCAAGGTTATTGTAAATCAGCTGTGGCCTTTCTCTGGAGAAGATCCAGTTCACTAATAAAATTTGATTAAGAAAATGGAATGGAACTTGAAAATTCTAATTATACTGCTTTTCTATTTTTAGGGAAGGGTGATTTATTTTTAGCCGTCCTATGCTGAAAATGTAATATTATTTTCTTCATTTCCTTCTACATTTAGAGCTCAGATTTATAAAGGTCTGCAGTGCAGGTTATTTCCTTTTAATGACAGCATTTGGGATGGGCAACCCTATGGCTAAGCCCAGTGTTATGTGGCTGTGCCAACTTAGGGCAGCAGCTGCGGCAGTTGTGGTTGGCATCCTTAGGCCTGTCATCATGGGATGCCATTTGCCATCTGAATTGACTTTGAAGGAAGTCAGCCGTGGAAGCTGCCAATGACAGGACACTGCAGCCATCGTAATTGCGAGCACTTGCCAAGCGTCTCTGTCACAATCTGTGATTATGAGGAAACTGCAACAGCTGCAATTTACAGGGACCAATCCTCAGTCTCCCGGTTTAGTGCTGCTTGATTTCAAATGGTCGCTGAGTGAGTGGTTGCTAAATGAAGGCTATCTGTAAAGGCAGATGGTGTTGAGCTATAAGGAATAATCAGTAGAAGAGAGATCTGCTTCCATACATCACCTCCGTCATAAATATTTAAACCTGGCATTTTGGGTTTTTTTTTTTCATTTGAAGGTATCCATGCAACATCTCTTACAGAGTTTTGCAGGAAGCCTGTAATGGCTGTTTCTTATTTATGGCCTTCATTTGGAACTGTCATTATATCATCATTAGAAAGTATTGCTAATGTAGGTGGATGGACTAGATCAAGTTTGGGAGGTGAAGCTCCATCCTCCTGGAGAGTTTCTTGAGGTGGGACTGAACTGGGAGACATCTAAGAGTTAGAGGCCCCGGAGCCTCTTTTCAATGCATTTCTGCATTAGCTCAGTCCATGGGGAAGAATTATTCAGTGTTGAAGTCCGGGAAAGAAACATACTGTATAGTCCTGACATGTAGAGGTTAATCAAAAATCTGAGTGATTTGAACGTTGAAATTTGATATCTTTGCAAAAGGCCAAGGATGGAGAACAGAATCTGGCTACAAAAACCAGTGGTGGCTGGGATCACTTCACAAACACAATTTTCTAGTGGATTTGAGTGGATCCAGCTGCTGCTGTTGCATCCAGTGGGTTCCCCCTTCCTCTTTTATCAGGTGAGTGATGAGATGGTGGTGGAGCTGATTGAGAAGAACCTGGAGACCCCCCTCTGCAAAAATGGTTTCCTCTTGGATGGGTTCCCTCGCACTGTGCGACAAGCGGAGATGGTAAGTAGTCTCCTTGGGCTCGGACATCACTTGTACCCTGTGCAAAGCGGACACCGTGTGCGTTGCCAATACTTCAAGGAGGTCATCCTGGGAGGGGGCCTTAGTCCTGTCAGAAGTGCCAAGGGAACGTGCTCTGCCTTTGACACAGATTCACACACACACACATACACATCCGTTTGCTGGCTGCACGTGTTTGCCTTGGTCCAGAAGAGAGTCTGTGAGATTTGGTGTGAATTAGCTCACTAGGCTTGCCTCCTTTTCACAATTTTACAGCTGGACGAGCTGATGGGGAAGAGGAAAGAGAAACTAGATTCGGTCATCGAATTCAGTATTGCTGACTCCTTGCTCATCCGGAGAATCACCGGACGGTAACTCTCATTTTCCTTGAGGGATGTTGCTGAGGGATCCTACATAGGGAAACCTTTAGTTATGCTGCAAATGCAAGTCGTGGGCGTGCTTGTCTTGAGTGTGTGCTAAAAGAAAATTCTCCATCCTGGGGGGGCTTGCATCACTGCCTGAATTTTACCAGTGCTGCAGTGATATTCCCAACATATTCCCTCTTCATAGCCTCCTGTTTCCTTTTCATTTATGAAAACATTCTTCCCTAAATCCCACAAAGTTTTAAAATGTTGGTGCTTGTAGATTAGCTTTGCCCCATGTCATTGCTGCAGATGAAAGAGAGGTGAAGCTTTTCTGTGTTTCCCTTCCAGACTAATCCACCCAGGAAGTGGCCGTTCCTACCACGAGGAATTCAACCCACCCAAGGTCCATATGAAGGATGATGTATGTGTCTCCCCCTTTGCTTCTAGTTGATCTAAAGCCAGGGGTGTCAAACTCAAGGTCTGTGGGATGGAGCCGGCCCACGGGGCTGCCCTGGAAACAGCAAAGGACCAGTCCACAGTGCCTCAGCCAAAGAAAACGGGGCTCCGTTTCCAAGCCAAAAACTGGTCCCGGGGAGGCCGTGTGCTGCCCCCCAGGCTCCGTTTTCGCTGGCAGAGGGCTAGCAAAAAAACCCTAAAAGCAAAACAATACAAAAAGAGAAATGTTCCCCCTTTTGTATTTGAGCATCCAAGAAGGGACAGGAAAGGAGAAAGGGAAAGAGGAAGGACAAAGAAAGGAAAGATGTGAAGAGAGCAAAGAAGGAAAAAGAAGGAAAGGGGAAGGAAGAAGAAAGGAGAATGTAGAGGGAAGGAAAAAGAAGAGAAGGAAGGAAGGAAGGAGGCAGTTCTGCCTTAGCACGTGGCCACCAGCAGCCCTGCTGCCTTTTTGTCATCCCCTTGTCTCCTCCTTACCTCTCCTGGTGGTCTCCTCATAAGGAGATGGATTGGGCCTCCCTCTGACCCACACACTTTGCCCTCCCGCACACACCATGAGCAATCTGGCCAAGGAGAGCCAGCACAGCCGCAGCAGTAGCCTCGAGGAGGTAAGCACAACCGGGTACCCCCTCAGGAAAGTGGGGCTGGGCTGTGGGGTCCCGGTGCCCTGGGAGCTTGAGGGCTGGGCGCTTGCCCTCCGCTTCCTAGGGCTCTGGACAGCCTGTGCCACCATCCGAGGGTCCGTGTGGCCTGAGAGGGATGGTGGGGCTCCTTTGGAGGACAAACGTTTGGCCCTCGCCCTGGTCTCGCTTTCCTCTGCTGGAGACAATGAGTGATGTTGAGCTGAACATGCCCCCCCGCCACCACCCCATCCCTGAGGTCAAACACAAGTGTAATGTGGCCCTCAAGTTTGACACCCCTACCTTAGGGTATCTTTGGGTGCTGGTGGGCTTCTAGAATTGGATTCTATATTTGTTTCTAGCTGCTTTGCTTAAGATTTCTATCTTGGTTGCTGTGAATGAAACATTCGAAACTGAGAGGCAATTCTCACAGGCGGATAGCTTTTGAATAGATTCTACAAATTGGGTGACCTATGCAGTAGCATTGATTGGCACAAATTGTGCTTTTCCAACTGGGATAGTGATCAATGTCAAAAAGAGGATCACTTCAACCTTTTCTTGCTGTGGGGAGGCAAACACATAAGGTAACTGAATATTCCCTGGATGCTTTTGAAGAAATCCTTGAAATGCAGATGCTATGAAGTTTGGATTGCAGAAATTACAATGTACTCCAGGTCCTGTGGCTGCAGAAGGCTGGGATTTGAAGTCCATAGATCGTAAACTTACTAACTTTGAGAGACACTGATATGGACTATTTGGTAATTTGTCATTACCTTTTGATCCCCAATGATTATTAGCAAATTCAGGATAAATATTCAAAATAAATTGTTAATTCTGCAAAGCAAGATGTAATTGATGTATGAGACAGATGTGATTTTTACATAGAGAGCTTTACTTTGGTGCAGGTTTATCTGTAGTTTTGGGTAAACTTAAACATTGTGCACAGAATTCTTCCCCTCCTGGTGTTGTGGGAGCAAGGCCTCCCACCCCCATCCCCACACTATCAGTTTCAGCAGGAAAGAAATAGCAGGAGTCTTTCCAGAGGATAATTTCTTACTATTTCCTAATTTCTCCTTATCTTATGCTTCTTATAAGCATCCTGTTTCCATGTCTTCTAAGGCTCGGGACAGGGTTGCCTGAGAGCTTTTCCAAGAGTCCCTGCCTATCTAACCTGATCTAGCAGATTGGGAATGCTGCAGATCTCCTCAGCCGAAAAGTGGTGGCTGGCAGATGGGTTTTTTCCGCAGTGACCCCTGCTCGGTGATACATCCTCCCCTTGGAGACCAGAATGGCTCCAACCCTGTTAGTCTTTTGTAAGGCCCTAAAACCTGGCGGTGTTCCTGAGCCTGGATGGCTGAATTTGCTAAGGGCCCAGCTTCCTTGCTGTACTGCTAACTGGCTAAGGAACCCGGCTGTGGTGTATATTTATTTTGGATGTTTTTATTGTATCAAGATGTTCTTAGGTTTTTAATTTCAACATATTTTTTGAATTGCAAGCTCTCCAGAGTCATTGACTGAAATGGGTGGCTATAGAAAATTCATTTATGAACAAATGAATATGCCAGAGGTAGGAGGAAGATCAGGTCAGGAGCTGTCATCACCGGTCAGCTTCCAGCTGGCTCCCTTCTCTGGATTACTGTACTTTCAAACCAGGCGTTGGGAGAGGGCCCAGTGGTTGTACAGGCAGGCCTTGGCACACCCACCTCACCGTGTGCTGCTGTGAGGACCCTCATTGTAGAGAGTGGCCAGCTGCAGGTGAATGGTTCCAGTTGATTGGTCAAACAGGATACAGGTAGTCCACAGGTTATAACCGTAATTGAGCCTGGCAATTACAGTTGTAAGTCATGACGTTCATAAAAAGGGTTATCATGTGACTGGACCCAATCTTACCATGTTTTGGGTGGCAGTCATTACATGAACGCTACAGTCATTCAGCAAATGCCTCAGTTGTTAAATGAGCCCATTGTTCATTATGAGCTGGTTTTATTGGGACCAGGAAGTAAATTCTGTTTTCTGGCAAAAGCATCAGGAATTGCAGTTATGTGACCCTGGGCGCTAGAGGTGTAAATGAGGACCAGTTGCCCAGAATGCAGCCATGTGACCACAGGTGTTGGGTGACATCAGAACTTTGAAACCGGGTCATAAGTAGCTTTTTGGAGGTCTGTCATAACTTCAGGTGGTCACCAAATGACTGGTAATGTGTCAAGGAGTACCTGCAAGAGTTGCCCAGCTCATTGCCAGGCCAAGTCACTGACCTCAGTCGTGGCTTCATGCTTGGCGGAAAAGAGGGACAGAGCACTTGGGGATTGTCTCATCGGTCTCAGCAGCAGCTCCATGGGGCTGGGGCTTTGTGCCTTCAGCTGCTTGGGATGGCTTCATGTCCATGTTGCGAAGGGTCGGTGCCAGGCTGTTCCAGCTCAGGTGGGTCCTTGGCTGGTGCCCTCGCTGACACATTGCTCCCTTTCCAGGTCACCGGGGAATCTCTGATCCGTCGGTCAGATGACAACGAAGCAGCACTGAAAACACGCCTGAAGGCTTATCACACCCAGACCACACCGCTGGTGGACTACTACTCCCGGCGTGGAATCCATACAGCTGTTGATGCTTCCCAGTCTCCAGATGTGGTTTTTGCCAGCATCCTGGCAGCTTTCTCAAAAGCATCAAGTAAAGACCTGGTTATGTTCATATAAGGCTCTTCTCTTCCTTTCTTCTCCTTTCCTGTCCTCTGGGGTCAGCAAGTAGGAGTAGGAGCAAAGCAATTGTGGAGAAAGGCTGTACAAGCAGTCCATTAAACAAACGCGTGACTCTTCATTTGTAACGTATATTTCCTTTTTTTAATATATGGGAACTCTCTGGGGCTGTGTGTGCGCAGCCAGCCAGCAGGGGGCGCACTGCACTTCAGACCACCTGGAGCCTGGAATCCTATACAGTCAAAGGCAAAGGCACTTGACATATCGGCATAATTGGTTAAATCAGGAAATGGCTGCAGTTTCTGCTTTTCCGCCTACGGATCAACCTTTACAGCAGTCCTGAAAGTCCCACCTGAATAGCAGCGGGAAGGAAAGTGGCTGGCTACAAATCCTGGCTCTAACCACAAGCATGGAAGGCCGCCTCAGCTTAAGAGGGAGGCTACAGAATCAGATGTGTTCGCTTGTGTGATTCACAGAGGTTTGAATTCTTCTCCTTTTCTGCCTGGGTCAAGTGGAACTAAATGGCACAGCATAAGATGCCCCAGGGCAGCGTTTGTCCCAAGCAACCAAGAGCTGGAGATGAAAGAAAAAGCTTTTGTAGGCAGCACACAATTCAGAGGCTGCTTTATCTATTCCATTTTTTAAAAAATAAAAATTCGTGTGATTATGGTTCTTTAGAAGAAGTGACTTGGGGATGGGAAGTGGGTGGTAACATTTCTAAGGAATTGAAGAGTGGATATTTTAAGTAAAATAGGGAAGTTACTACAAAACTGCCCAGTCTGGACAGTTTCTTTAGGGTGGAGAGTTCAGATTTTTTTTCATGTGGAATTCCAGTGAGGAAGAATAGTTTCTGAGGTCAATAATCAATCTGGGAATTCCCCATTGGTTATGTGATGTTGGCATCACATAACCAATGCAAGAAAGCTGGCTCATGATTTCTGAGCTACATCGAGGCTAAGTGGCCGTGCCATGGGGGTCAAAGCCACAGAACTGACCATTCTTCCTATTTGGGTCTTTGGTCAGCATTGAGCATCCTGCTGTGTTGCAATTTGCTCCTGGAACAGTTGCTGGTCGTCTGCCTAATGCCCTTTTGTTGGGTGAGCCAAAGAGGCCCTTTCCCCTTTTCTGTTTTTGCCTCTTGGGACTTTTGGCTAAGAGCCTCTGGCTGCCCTTGAGCCAGCCTGGGCTCTATTCTCAGCGGCCTCGAGATGTGCGGCAGTTCCTCATGGCCAACCCTGCAGCACCTGCCAACGAGCAAGGAGGGAGTTCCTGAACTCTGCCTCCCTCTTGGAGGCTGTTGGCCTGGTTTGGTGCAATGTTCCTTGAGTTCCCTGCACTTCAGACCGAATGCAAAGAGAGAAATGCTGCCTGAGAGGATTGTCAGTAACCGGTTGGCCATGTAGCTGCCTTGGGTCAAAAGGGCAGCCAGGTTTCAGTAGGAGAAGCACTTCTCTCTTGGCTGTTTTCCTTGTTTTCCTTTCTTTTTTCCTCCTGTGATTTTTGTTTCTGTTCTTCTCAAAGAGGAAGTTCTCCCTTTGAGGAATTCTCAGCAGTGAAAGCCATCTCTTGCTGGGCAAGGAAGTGCAGCACTACAAACATAATAGGTCACAGAGTTTTGCAGCCTTTAAAAAAAGGGAAGGCAGTGAATTAACGTTTCCACTAGAAATTGCTTGTTTTAGTGATACATTTGCACATTGGTGATCATTCCCAACTTTAAAGATGCAAATGTGACTTGGATGGCCACATAAATTAATATAATAAATATATAAAGCTATCTTGTGGACCTTAAGGATTCCAGCTCTCAGAATAGTTCACTGGCAGGAATTCCCTTCCCCACAAAGGTTCAAGAAGACAATGATTTGGGGACCAAAGGCAGCTGATTAAAATAATCAAAACACTTCCAAATTTCTGCTCCAATTTTACTTTTGCTTTTCTCAGTGCTTTTAAAAAACATTTCCATTTCAGGTGAGTAAGTAGCCTTCTTTGAAGAAGAGAGTCTTCAACCTTTTAAAGCAATCTGGTCTCCATTTCCGTGGATTAATTAACAAGATGGGTTCTCTTTAAACCAGGGTGTCTATCTTGGGAAAGGTTCTCCCGCCCCCTGGGAGGAGGAAGCCTATGTGAGGCAATGAGCAAGTGCTGTCTTCTATTGGCCAGTATGGCCCTTTCCGTAGTCTCTGGGAGTGCAGGTAACGCATCTTGCAAGGAGGTTGATGAAGCAGAACTTGCAAGAGGAACTCTCCCCAACTTGCGTCCCTTTGGAAGTTTTGAGACTCCTGGTCCTGGTGACCTTGGCAACACTGGGAATTGCAGTCCCAATATGCTGGCAGGCCATCTGAGATTGGAGAAAAAGACTCTTATTGCCCTGGTGGCCAGGATACTGAGATGTCTGTTGAGCATAAATGCTATTTTTGCCAAATAAAGGCTGTGCTATAATTAATGGCAAAGAGGGAGCTGGGGCTGTTAAGACAGATGGCAGATTAGTGACTCCCTGACATGCTTGCTGCAAATTGCTTTCGTGTGCATTACGAGATGCCCTGAGATAAATGCAACAAAAGGCAGGCCCTGATTGCTTATGAAGAACAGTTCAAGCGCCTGCTTTGCTTCTAAGCTGCACGTCTCTGCTGCCTCTGCTGCTATAAACTATGGTTGGTTATGAGTTTTTAAGGATTGTTTCTCTTCTTTATATTTGTCTTCATTTCAGCTCCGTGATTCCAGACGGCAGACAGCCCACGACCGCATCAAGCACATCATGTTCAACAACTGCCACCCCCACCCCCACCTCAGCTTTGCTCTTGGAACAAAGAATGGGGGTGTGGGTGGGACGGAAGGCCTCATCAAAAGAGGGAAGGAAATTGCCAGAAGTTGGGGTTCTCTTCAAAATTGCACTACGGGGGAAATCCTGTTTTTTAAGAAAAGCAAATCAGGGAGACAAGAATAAAGTGTTGCTGCAGGCTTGAGGGGCCGAGTGCTTTAATTATGAAATCAATTATTTGCAATCTTTCAAGGGGGAATTTTTAGCATTTAGAAAAGCAGGAGCTACCAAGGGTGACTGCAGGTAGTGCCTTTTCTCATGATTATTTCCAATAAATAGGCCATTTAGATAGATGTCCTCTTGGGTTCTGTTCCCAACATGCGTTTGAAGCTGCCATGCAATGGAGCCTCTAACTCTGGGTTCACCCTTTGCCTCCTGACCAGGTGGCTTCTCTCTTGGCTGGAGAACCCTGGGTGGAAAGATCTCTTTCAGCCACCACCCTGCAGAGGCTTCCAGTAGGCAAGTCCATAGAGTGACTCTTCTAGGAAGCTGGCTTTGAACTCTTGGGTCAAGTGAGTCTCATCCTGGCAGCCTGGTGAGCTAAAATGGGCTTCTGGCAGTCCATGAGGAAAGGCATGTTTTAAGCTCTTCGTAAAGATCAAAGAAAGCAGTCTTTCTCAGAGTTTTTAATCACAGGCATTTGAAGCCTTTGCCTTTCTGGGGCAAGAATGTTATAAAAAAATAACATTTTATTTTTTTTTTAATTTCATGGACGCTTCCTCCCTTAAATATCGAAGGCACAAAGCCAAGAACTTCCTTCTATTTCGTCCCACCTCTCAACCAGAGTGGTTGCCAATTTCCACTTGTTCCTTTTCCTTTCTCCTGGACTTTGCAGCCTCAATAAAGTAGCTGTCAATATTGGACCTGAGCCCTTGGGTGACTTGATTTTGGATGGGGGCTGGCAGAGAGATGTTCATAAGCTTAGATTGAAAGGGATAATCTTTTAAGCAGAAAGTTTAATTATGGATGAAAAACTAATTCCATGCCGTTTGATTATGATTCTGACCAACAGAAAAATTCCCAGTTGCTTGGCTCATGATTCATAGGACACAGAATAAGAAGAGTTGGAAGGGACCTTGGAGATCTTCTAGTCCAACCCCCTGCTTAGGAAGGAGACCCTCTACCATTTCAGACAAATGGCTGCCCAGTCTCTTCTTAAAAGCCTCCAGCGATGAAGCACCCACAACTTCTGGGGTCAAGTTGTTCCACTGATTAATAATTCTCACTATCAGGAAATTTCTCGTTAGTTCCAAGTTATCTCCTTGGTTAGTTCCCAACCACTGTTTCGTTTATTGCCTTTTGGTGCTTTGGAATATAGTTTGCCCCTATAGTAGCGTTTGCTGTTCTTTTTCTTTTTTTTTAATGACCCTGTAATCCTTTCCTCTGGGTGGAGTCAGGGCAACTGAATGGAGCTGAGTGTTTACTGGCTGGATGCCCTTTCTGACGTCTTCGTGGTGTTCACAGCAGATATTTTCTTTTTGCACCCAGAGAGAGAGAGATTAGATTAGAATTAGATTAGAATTCTTTATTGGCCAAGTGTGATTGGACACAAGGAATTTGTTTTGGTGCATACACTCTCTGTACATAAAAGATACATTCGTCAAGAATCATAAGGTACAACACTTAATGATAGTCATAGGGAACAAATAAGCAATCAAATCATATTAGGAAACAGTCAATATAAATCATAAGGATACCAGCAAGGTTACAGTCATAAGTGGGAGGAGATAGGAACGATGAGAAGATTAATAGTAACGCAGACTTAGTAACTAGTTTGACAGTGTTGAGGGAATTAATTGTTAAGCAGAGTGATGGCATCCGGGAAAAAACTGTTCATGTGTCTAGTTGTTCTGGTATGCAGTGCTCTATAGCGTTTTTTGAGGGTAGGAGTTGAAACAGTTTATGTCCAGGATGTGAGGGGTCTGTAGATATTTTCACAGCCCCCTTTTTGACTCATGCAGTATACAGGTCCTTAATGGAAGGCAGGTTGGTAGCAATTGTTTTTTCTGCATTTCTAATTATTCGTTGAAGTCTGTGTTTGTCTTGTTGGGTTGCAGAGCCAAACCAGACCGTTATAGAGGTGCAGATGACAGACTCAATCATTCCTCTGTAGAACTGGATCAGCAGCTCCTTGGGCAGTTTGAGCTTTCTGAGTTGGCGCAGAAAGAACATTCTTTGTTGTGCTTTTTTAATGACGTTTTTGATGTTAGCTGTCCATTTTAGATCTTGCGATATAGTAGAATCTAGAAATTTGAAGGTCTCTCCTGTTGATACTGTGTTGTCTAGTATTGTGAGGTGGAAGTATGGAAGGGTTTCTCCTAAAGTCCACCACCATTTCTACGGTTTTGAGTGTGTTCAGTTCCAGATTGTTCCGGTTGCACCGCAAGGGTAGTTGTTCAACCTCCCATCTGTATGCGGATTCATCATTGTCTCGAATGAGACCGATCATTGTTGTGTCATCTGTGAATTTCAGTAGTTTAACAAATGGATCATTAGAGATGCAGTCATTGGTATACAGAGAGAAGTGGGGAGAGCACACAGCTTTGGGGGGCCCCTGTGTATCTGATGTGATTCTGCTTAGCTTCACCTGCTGTTTCCTGTCTGTTAGGAAGCCTATGATCCACTTACAAGTGTGTTCAGGTACCTGTAGCTGGTTTAGCTTAGAAGAATGTCTGGAATGATGGTGTTGAATGCTAAACTAAAGTCTACAAAGAGGACCCTTGCTGTTAATGTTTTTTAAATGCTTTTATAATGTTTTTTTTAATTATGTCACTTTGTATTATTTATGTTGTAAGCCTCCCAGAGTCCCATGGGAGTTGGGCGGCATAAAAATATGATTAATTAAATTAAATTAAATTACCCAGGATTGAACTCACAGCCTCTTGACTGTGAGGCAAGAGCTCCACCTCCAGGCCATCGTGCTGCTCAAGTAGCACTCTGTCCTTAATTTACTACAATTTTTGCTTTGCTTAAATTCCAGAAGTGGTTTTGAGGGTTGGGGTTCAACCATATGGCATGCATCGGAAGCACCTCTAAGCAAATGCAGAATACTTTGTGTTGCATCATCTGATGTTGAGTGACCACACACACAAAGGTTGAGAATATATGTGGTAACTTTATCGCCTTACATAGTGACATTATATAGTTTGTTACTTTCAAGTTACAGCATATTTGGCAGAATATCATTGGCTCACAGAATCTTCCAGGTAACTAAAATCTTGGGTTAACCATTTATTGCTTGCTTAAGCACTTAAAGTCTAACACACATATCCCATTTCCTCTCCTCCTGTTCCCCTTATTTACAGAGTTAAGCTTTTTATCTTCTAATGCCATTTCCTGGCACCTACGTGCAAGTAACCTTCCTTATCAGAGGTTTGCCATCCAAGATAGGAAAAATTCCTGCACATATGCAGACTGCAGACTGCATATGCTCCTACAATTGCTGTTGAGCTTGGTATGTTGTGGCCTTCACTTGCCCCCATGTGATTGGCGGGGGTCGTTGATGCTTTGGAAGATGGACCTCTGTTTTGAGAGTCAGATTGAAGTTGGGAATTGGGTTGTGCAGACCCTGATGCCAAGCCATGATAGGGTCGAATGTGCCGAGCAGGGATCCACAAAGGTTGGCGAGTCCCCTGCCACTCAGGATTAGGAGCAAGGCGATACTTTACTAGCGGTCTTGTCAGTGGTTCTATTGCACGAAAACATTAACAGGAACATCAGAAAAAGATTGTACAAGAGTAAATTTAACCACTCAAGAATAGCTATTTTTAATGTGCTCTTAATGGTATATAAACACCCAGTAGGCAATGGAGAAGTAGGAAGAATAGCTAAGCGCAGTCCTGCTTTGATTGACTCAATTCGATCAACATATTGCTGCTTAACTTTGTCCAAGATGAGCTGTAAGCACCTTTTTTGATCATTCATCAAATGAACTGTCTCACGAGGGGATTGTGCTCCTTTTAAGGGTTGGAATGGAGGTAACATATCACCAGTTGTTATGCAGAAGAAAGGCCTAGCCCAGTTAATAATGCCTAGCAACTTTTGCCATTGAACTAAAGTATAAGACTTTTGTACCTTTAAGTCGGGCAATACTGGAATGGAAGAAGCTTTCAGTAACTTATGACCCAGGTATAGGTAAGGTTCAGTTTTCTGAATTTTATCATCTGCAATAAACAACCCCTTCTGTGCAACAATAGTTTTTAATTCCTGCAGAAGGGCTATAGAATCAAACTGAGGAGCAGCTATTAAGATATCATCCATGTAATGATAAACCAAATAGGATGGAAATTTCTCACGAAATGGCTGAAGTGCATTGTCCACAAAATACTGGCACAAAGTAGGAGAATTAAGCATGCCCTGTGGTAAAACACGCCAATGATATCGTTTGGTTGGCATGCTATTATTAAAAACAGGAACAGTAAAAGCAAATTTTTCTTTATCCTGTGGTTGAAGCGGGATAGTAAAGAAACAATCTTTTAAATCAACAACCAACAATTGATAAAAATTAGGAATTAAATTAGGATTAGGAAGACCACATTGCAAAGGATCCATTGGCTGAATACATCTATTTATGATCCACAAATCATGTAATAATCTCCATTTCCCACTTTCTTTTTAATAACAGGAGTATTCCAGGGGCTAGTAGGGGGTTCAATATGACCAGCAGCTAACTGTTCCTGAACAAGTTGCTGTAAAGCAGATAATTTTTCCACCGAAAGGGGCCACTGCTCCACCCACATGGGGGCATTAGAGAGCCACTTAAGGGGAAGAGCCATCATCCAAAATCAATTGAGTATTTAAACAACAAAGGAGGTCCGACCCCAAATATTAGTATGAATATCTAAAATATAAGGTTGCAGGGCAAAGGACTTACCAGCTGCTGAGGAGAATTGAATATCGCGCACACTCTGCCAGGCTGGAGTTGAACCACCTACACCCCATAAAGAAGAAACTTTTTTCTTAGGCCATTGTACAGGCCACTGTAAAGATGAAATAACAGTAACATCGGCTCCAGTATCAAGCAACCCTTGAGAAGGTTGCTTATTCAAATAGAGAGTTAACAAAGGACGAAAGGAAGTAACAGACTGAAGCAAAGCCACAGAAGGAGAGGTAGAACCAAAACCAGCATCCCCATGTGCCCCTGTGCCAGAACACGGGACATGATAGGGGAGCAAAAGTAATTGAGCAATAGACGATTGAGCAGGAAGAATTTGAGGGAGATTCACCCAAGCCTGAATAAAAAAAGTTCCAGTGTAATCAGAATCAATAACACCAGGGACTACAAAGCACCCCTTTTTATGAGCTGAAGATCGAGGCAAGACCCACTAAACCAGAGGGAAGAGGGCCTTTAAATTGAGAAGGAATCAATTTAACTTCCAAAGGAAATTTAAATTCCACAGATTCCTGAGTTATTAAATCGAGCCCAGCACTACCTGCTGTGGCTGGGACTGCGGAGGGAAGGCTGGGGGAGGAGACATTACTAGGGGAAAGGCACTCTTTTGGCTCTGGGTGGGTGCCGCACCCATTGGCAAGTTTCCTGACTGAAAACGGCACTGATTAGCCCAATGAAATCCTTTTTTACAAATTGGGCATTTTTTAGAAGGGCGATTTTGAGAGGCTGCAGGAGTCAAGCGACAGTCCTTTTGAAAATATCCAGGTTTACCACATTTAAAGCAATTGCCAGCAGGATGTTGCCCTTTTTGTATAGCAGCAGTTAAAAGGTGCATTTTATACGTTTGAGAACCAATATCCTGGCAAACCCGCAGCATGTCAGCCAAAGTATAATGATTGGTAGCTTTTAAGGGCTGCAAGGCTCGCTTACAATCAGAATTGGCATTTTCAATAGCTAATTGCCCGAGAAGTTCTCCTGCCACTTCCTGATGGTCAAATTGTGGACGAATAGCTTTAGACAATCTCTCTACAAAATCAGCATAGGGCTCACTAGCCCCCTGTCTAATATTGGAAAAATTTGCTCGTGGTTCCCCAGCCTGAGGTACCTTTAAAAAGGCATGAAATGCACATTCAGAAACAATAGTTAAGGTGGCCGGGAAGCCCAGTTTGGGCAGGTATTGTAGCAAATTGACCTGAGCCAAAGAGTTGTTCCACCGTGTATGCTCCCCCACTTCCCAGAGCAGCAGCCTGAGAATGTCTCATAAATTCACTTTCCCAAACAACATATTGCATTGAAGTCAAAATCATTCAGAAAACTTGCTTCCAATCCTCAGGAATCATATTATATCCATTTTTTATTCCTTTTACCAAGCCTCTGGCAAAATTACCATTGATGCCATACTCTGTAATAGCCTTTTTTAGTTCTCTTAAAATTTGATAGGGCAGTCCTTCCCATTCTGCAATCTGCTGTCCTGCCAATTGGCCCTGGCTCTGATGATATTGTACAGGACATACAGACAACAATTCAGCAAGTTCTGCCCCAGGCATGGAGGAATCCTGTTTACAGGATTTCACCATTTTTTGAAAAGAGGACTGAACAGCAGAGTCAGAAGGTTTAGTAATCTGACCTGTGTCAGTAGGAGCTGAAGGAGGCAGAGTCACATAGTCTGGAGAGGAAGGAGGACAGACAACAGCATTGGAATAACTTGGAGGTGAAGGAGTTAAAAGAGACAGTTCAGTAATTCTAAATTTTTCCACTGCGTATCTACATAAATGCCATACATGCAAAATCTCTACCTTAGCTCTTGGTTCAGTATGTAAAACTTTCCCATTTTTTTCCCAATCAGATAATCTTAAAGACCCCTGTTCAGGATACCATAAACACTCATTTGCAATCTCCTGGACCAGCCATAAGAGACTGCATTGTGGCACATCAGTGTGATTTTTCTTAAGTAAATAGCTTAATTCGTCAGCATGCTTTCTTTGTTCCTCAGAAAGCGAGGAGCCCATACTTAAAGAAACCTTTAAAAGGCTGGAGAAGCCACAAGAGCTGTTGGTGCACTGAAGTCCTTGCCGGACAGAGTAAGGGTCCCTGGTCAAGCGCCACTTGTTGAGTGACCACACACACAAAGGTTGAGAATATATGTGCTAACTTTATTGCCTTACATAGTGACATTATATAGTTTGTTACTTTCAAGTTACAGCGTATTTGGCAGAATATCATTGGCTCACAGAATCTTCCAGGTAACTAAAATCTTGGGTTAACCATTTATTGCTTGCTTAAGCACTTAAAGTCTAACACACATATCCCATTTCCTCTCCTCCTGTTCCCCTTATTTACAGAGTTAAGCTTTTTATCTTCTAATGCCATTTCCTGGCGCCTACGTGCAAGTAACCTTCCTTATCAGAGGTTTGCCATCCAAGACAGGAAAAATTCCTGCACACATGCAGACTGCAGGCTCCTACAATCTGACAGTTGGAAACTTCTGCTCCTAAATGCTGAGAAAGCCTATCAAAAATCCACTCCCCCCAGCCCATATTATTCTGTGGAATCATCATGGGCAAGCAGTGAAACAAAAGACCTGCCTCAAACTTTGTCTTGGTGATACATTTGCTACCGAGAAAAAAAACTCCATCTCAGAGGGCCTGCTAGAAAGAAAGAGAAGGAGAACATTCTGTGCAGTCTCTCCTCATGGTTCTAGCAGCCTTCCTCATCCTAGCGCCCTCTGGGGATTACAACTCTCAGAATACCTAGCTAGCGCTTGGTCATGGCAGTCTCCCCCATCAAAAAGTCGTCATGTCCTCACAGGTTGCGAGTGACAAAGTCAAGAAACTGTTGGGAGAATCCTATTTGACCTTTTCTGCCTCCTTTTGGTTCTATCTCCCCAAAACACCCCTCCTCCAGCCCAGCTGTGCTCAAGGGGATAACGGAGGGAGGGCTCAGTGTTTGGAGCAGCCTTCAGCTTCCCAGCTTTTTCCAGCCTCTTCCAACATCTGTGCCATATTTACTGGGTATTTGGATGACAAAGAAGAGAAAGAGGAAGAGCTGTTCCTAGCCTGGTTCCTCCTGGGACACCTGACCTTTCTCATGTGGCAGAAAAAAACTATTCCATTTATATAAGTAGTCCTTCACTTACAACCATTCGTTTAATGACCATTTGAGATTATGATTTCAGTTAAAAATTGTAATTTATAACTGGAACTCACACTTAAGACCATTGTGGACACATGATCAAAATTTGGGCACTTTGCAGCCTACATATATTTGTAATAATTGCAGCAGCCAGGGGTCATAATTACTATTTGCAACCTTCCTGGGGGCTTCCAACAAATACAGTCAATGGGGGAAGCCAGGTTCACTTAATGCCCATGACAAAAAAGTTAGTGAAATCAGCCACAGCTTGCTTAACAACCGCATCACTTAGTGACTGACCACAATTGTGGTTGTAATGTAAGTGAATGATTGCCTGCATTCATGCAGCTGTAAGCACATGCATATTCCTGGCTGGCATCTACAATTCAGGTTACCCTTACAAACCCAGAGAAGGAATTTGTTAACATGGCTGTGGCTGATAAATCCACAGTCTTGCTTCCAGTAGCCAGGACTCCAGTCTGGCAGAATAGAGTAGCAGAGTGTAGCCACCTATTGCGAGTCCTTTCATGAAGCTCACAAGCTGCAGTTGCCCAGAGGCAGTGATGATGCTGAGGTAAGGACCAAAAGATGGAATTCCCCACTTGTGCTGCCATAGCAACTGTTTCCATGGGAAATGGCAAACATGTGGTAGGGCTGGAAGGCAGTGTGATGAATGAAGGAGAGGGCACTATCGACTGAGGAAGCAGCAGGAGGGGCTGTGGAGAAGGGATTGCTCTTGAGGAAAGCAAGAGCCATCAAGAGGGAGGTAACTAAGCAGTGAGGAAAATTCTCCACTGTCTGTCCAACTTGGTAGCAGGGTGGACTCCCTTCTTCCCTGAATTTTTCTAAGTGTGTTTACAACTTTCCCCATCCTCAGCTTGGACCATATGAGTAGGGAAAAAGTTCAACATCCTGGAAGGCAGCAGGTTACCGAAAAATTTAGGTATTATCCAAGTTGCCTGTTAACCAGACTTCCTTATCCATCAGTGCTCTTCCAACATTGCAAAATTCTGTTTGTGGAGAGAACATTGTGATTAACAGGTTGGTTAAGTTGGGTGACATGCTTGTTATATAATTGTACAAAGCCCTCAACTAGACTCAAGAAACAATTGATCAGCCCTTCCTCAGGAAACGAAGGAATACAATATTGAATATTATATTGTTTCCTAGTATGATTTGATTGCTTATTTGTACCCTATGACTATCATTAAGTGTTGTATCTTATGATTCTTAATGAAGATATCTTTTCTTTTTATGTACACTGGGAGCATATGCACCAAAGACGAATTCCTTGTGTGTCCAATCATACTTGGCCAATAAAGAATTGTATTGTATTGTATGCCACTAGGTTCAGTGGTGAAGAATTTTTTTTAAAAACTGTATGCATCTGGCACAAAACTGGGTGGAACAGGTAATTGACTAAGAAACAAAATTCAAAATCATCTTGATAAGATACAGAAATAACTGAAATAACATTGAAATTTAGTGGAAGCAAACTAAAGTGCTTTATTCAAGAAACAAATGCAAAATACAGGATCGGAGATATATGGCTTGTCAATACTTCTGAAAAAAAACCCAGTGCCACAGAGTTGGGCATGGAGGAATGCTTACAATCGTGACCTCAGTTATAATTGATAGCTCTTCCAAGGTGATTCTAATAATGTATTTGATCCCATTCATCAACATCAGTTGTGTTCTTGTTGTGTTGGCAGTTATACTTCTCAACCTTGCCAAGCATATTAATTTCACATCACATGCCCAGAGTTTGTGAGTTTCTGCTTGCTGATCTTCACCTCAAGAACCTAGTCAGCCATTATTTCAGATCAATTCAGTCTATCTGCAGTTGCTATTAGTAATGATAAACATAAAAACTTACTTTGTTTGCTGTCTAAATGCTTAGTTTTTCCAGCTATACTTTACCATTGGAAAAGCATTGCTTCAGCTCTTCTGATCTTTGTTATTGAAATGTCCTTATTTGTGTTCTTGTCTGTCATTGCCTTCTTCCTTTTCTTCAGCTAGCTGTCCCTCTTATGTATTCTTAAACCCAAGACACAAAACAACCTACCATGTTCATTAACTTCCTGTTATATCGGTATTTCACAAAGCATAATGGTTTATTTCTTAGTGGTTAACTAAGGATAGGATAGCCCCGGACCTCCTCTCCTTCCGCCGCAAATTAAAGACGTGGCTTTTTCGCCATATGGGCTGAATCCGTAGGGGGATTTCTTAATATTTAACAATTTTAATTTGATTTTAATTATTTTAAATTGATTTTAACTGTTTATGTAATTTTCTGTTGTTTTTGTAAGCCGCCCTGAGTCCTATGGGAGAAGGGCGGCATATAAATTACATACATAAATTAATTAATTAATTAATTAATTAATTAATCTAGATTTTCATTTTCCATTTTTACTTTTATAATAAACTCTTCTAAGTTGTCCTAATTCTTGGCTAACAAATTACTGTTGCCTGCATATCAACCCTCTGTGTTCTGCATTCTGGCATGGTTCATCTAATGGCCTTGCTCTAGTTAATGATGCAAAATAAACTGCCACACGTTCTCCATTTTCCTCTCTCCATTATCCATTGTACCTGTCATAACTATCTAATCTCATAGCCTTCTGCCTTTTCTGAAGCCTATCTGTTCATTTGTAACATCACTCTCCACGTGTTCTTCAATCCTTCTTTGTAGGATCCTGACCAAAAATTATTTGTGCAAAAAAATTACTACAATATTTCTGTAAGTCACACATTCTTTTATAACTGCTTTTTTACAGCATTAAGCAGAACCTTTTCTTCCATTCTCTAGGCTACATAGTGTAGTCCCTTATTTGTTGACACCGAATTGTTTGCACCTTAACTGATGTTTTTGTGCAACTTTCACCATTAGTGGGTATTTTTTTGAAGGAAATCACCAGTGCCTGGTGTTTTCCTATTTGTAGTTTATTGCTTATTATACTTTGCTTCCAAACCGAATTGGTTTCTGAATATATTTTCTGTCTATAACCCTTGCTGTAGTCTTGTTTGAAAAAAGTTCCTGTGTAATCTTTCCAGAGAATATGAGTCAACTATATCAAGTGGCTGCAAGCACATTTTAGGCTGCATCAATGGTATAATTTTGAAATCGTGGGACATCACTTTTATCTGTATTGGCCATCAGGACAAATCAGGTTCCAGAATCTGAGTCCTTTCAAACCAATGAGAAAGTGGAGGAAGAATGCAAGAGTCATCGCTCAACTCCTGAAAGAATCTGCAGAAGAGTGTGACACTAAATACAGTCGTTTATCTGTTTATCAGTTGGGACTGGAAACTTGGTTGTTAAAGTAGTTGGTAAATGAAACCACAATAATCCTTACAATCTGACTTCAGCTTTGCTTTGCTTTGCAGAAATGTGAGGATTGGTTACTTTTTCAGCACTGTCCTACCTGCAAATGCTTGCCAAACAAGGCAGTTGCTAAAGGAGGACTACCTGTAATGGTCTTAATTCATAGGGAGGCAGAAGCCTTTGAATGGCCTGAAGAACGTCCTACAGGAGGGCCAGCAGAAGAGAGAATAAGCCTAGACTTGTCCACTAACTGCCAGAAATATTTTAATTTGGGTTTCTACAATGGGCACGGATTAGGATTCTGTGTGATTAGGGATGGCTAAAAGAGCTCCATCTCTTATCTTCAGGGATTGGTGTTTTGGCAGCAGTAGGAAGATGGTACCTACCACAGCATTCAGCATTTCCCTCAATCAGAAAGTATTTCATTTTCCAATCATGATTCTCCAAGAGCCTGTTTAGCAAGACTTGTTAAAACAAAAGGGATGGAGCACAAGAATTCCAACCTTGAACTATTTCCCATCTGCAACCCACATATTCCAAAAATACATTACGGCAGAGTCTTTTTCATTTCCCTTTTAAGCTTTCTTTCAGTGATTGAGCAACCGGTGGGATCTTTTGCTGATAACCAAGCAATGTTGCTCATATCACCATTTCCTGAATCCTTACTTCCCTGGGAACTGACTATTTACACACACATACCCACACCCCGCTTAAAAGATCTCTACCAAACATGGTAAATTAATCTTCATGCTTTTCTTGGCAAAGAAATCGGGAAATATCAGAGCTACAAAGAGATTCCATCATGACTTAGTCAAGAAAAGGTCCTCTCGGTCCCTTTGCTGAAGAATCTCCTAGTTTTCTTTCTCCCTCATGCCAGGAAGGGGGAGGGGGTTGTTTGTTTGTTTCTCTTTGTTGAAAATTGAATAGGCAGCTTTTTTTTGAGGAGGACACATCTTGACTTGAGAAAGCACAGGTAAGATTCATTTACAAAATGGCTGCCACTTCAGGCCATAAACACTTGATACTCAGAAGGCAAATTAAATCTAGAAGCTCTTCCTGTGAATAAGTCTGAAGCAGCATTTTCTATTTAATATTGTTTTAATTAATTTTTAAATGGGGTGGAATAGACAGGGTCTTCGAGAAAAATCCAGAGGTACTGTAGAGTTTATGGGCTCCATACTGGCTTCCCTTGCAAAAACATGCGTTGTTTAGCCTCTCCCAAATGCCCGCTCAGCTACAGATGAGATGCAGAAGAAATGGCCTTCTGGCTCCCAGGGGCTTCCTTGGTCTTGGGGTGGGCTTGGTTCTTTCATGATGGTTCTGCTGATGGGGGAGTCATGGCTCAGCAGTTAGAGGAGAACAGCAGCAATAAATCACTTTGATCGCCTCTTGGAGACCTCTCTGAACAAAACCAATCGTCATGTTTCAAAAGAGAATTCTATCAGAAACAGCATTGGAAGAATGCCTTATCTTCCCCAAACCCTGCAAAATCACTGCATTTTCCTTAATTCAGATTCAAAGGCAGGCTTCTGGCAAGCCAATCTTGGTTTAAGCCAATCTGGGGTGGAGGGAGGCTTTTAGGGTGCCTGCCTGCAGCTGCATCTAGCTACTTGAGTGGGAACGTTCCCCAGCTCGCCTTGTTTCCCCTTTCCAAAGAGTCCTGGCTCTGTGGTTGTGAACCCGTATGCTCTCGCAGGGACATTTTCTGCTCGCGCTCCATCTCGTCCCTGTATTGAGGGCTGAGATCCAAGAATCTGACCTTGAATGCAAGAAATTAATTTGCTTGTGTTGGCTTCAAATGAGTAGCCGGTTCCTGCTGAATTTCCAGGCAATCTTGCTAAGCATTCACTTTCCCCCAACTCTGCAGACCTGATTGTGATGCCTCCAGGCATACGGTGCAGTTGGGTGTTAACTAGCTTGAACCAGAAACGCTCAGAACTGGAGGGGCCCAGAGAGAGACCTTCAAGCCCAATTTCCTGCTCAATGCAAGAAGGCTCTTTCGAACCTCCTCGGTCTGACCTCTTATTGAGTGCATCATCCAGTGAAGAAGAGTTCCTGCCTTTCAGGGTCATGAGTCCTCTTGCCAAAATGCTCAAGCCATTAGGGATTCTTAATGTTCAGCCAGAACCTCTCTGCCTGTAGTCTAAGTCCATGATTCTGCATCTTGATCTTTGTGACAATAAAAGTCTGGATTTAATATTTAATATTAAATGGCTTTTGCCCTCCCTCAATTTACTCTTTTCAAAATGAAGTATATCCTCTGAACTCCCTTTGTAGGATTTACAGTAGTTTTGAGCCCTTGATCATCATCCTGTTCTAGGAGGTCAGAACCCCTCTGAAAGTTTTGTGTCCGTGCTTCTGAGGCTACCTGATCAACAGAGAGGAAAGCGGAAGGCTGGAAAATGATACTTTTATTCATGCAGCCACAACTTTAGTTTCATTTACAGGAGCCCCTTCATGTTCCTGATCTTTATGCTTTGCACATTATTTTACTGTAGGCTGTCTTGTGCAAAATTTAACTCTGAGGCTGAGACCCACCGCAAGCGCATGTGAAGCTCCTGAAAGTCCAGCCAGAAAGGAAAGGGGTGGGAGGTGCTTTGTGAGGGTGTACAGGAAGAATCCCAAACCAGCTTATCTCCTTTGACCTGCAGGGTTAATAATACACTGCAATGTCCTTTATTCTAGCCCAGGACTAGTTATACAATTCTCTCCGTCCAGCCTTCTGCCTTATGAGAAAGGCAGCAGCAGCATTGCAGGCCTCTCAGAACCGCCCCTCAGCTTCAGCAAAATCCTGACCTGCAGTAGATTTAATTTCACCCTGCAAAGCTGCTCTTACGCTTTTAATCACACAAAAGCAAAGAAGGTCATCAGTTTTCTATCACTTCATCATCAGAAAAATAAGTAAATAGAACCTCTTCCCTAAAATTTTTAGAGCTGAAAGATTTCTGACTCTTTGGCAGTTACAGTAATTGTCCACTTTTGATCCTGCAACTTACGATGAGGCCAAATGCATCCAGGCTCGGCAAGTGGGTGAGTAAAGTTTAAAGAAGTTGCACTGACCTGTCTTGAATGAAGAAGCCTAAGCCTACATAAGGAGTCAAGCTGGACAATTTCAGTTTGGCCATATGGGTTTTGTTTTGCATTATGCTAAATCATGGTTTGTTAATTTAGAATGTGTTGAGAAAACTATAATTGGCTAGCTTTGCACAATACTCTAAGCCACAGACCATGATTAACAAATCACAATTGTGAGGTTCACATATCATCCTAAAACCTAAATCAAAACCAAACCACATCATGGCTTAGCATATTCTATATGGCTTCCTGCCCACCTACTTCAATTTTGAAAGGTTCATTTTATGTGCTTCAATTTTGAAAGGTCCATTTTATGTGCTTGGCTCTGAGGCTAAATGAACCATGCAGTTTCTGGAATTTTGACTATGTTGAACAATTTTGGGGGCAAAATTAAAATTTATTTTGAGACTTGCTACATACTCTTTTACGACAGATGCCTGAAGGCCATAACAATCCTGGCAAATACCAGCACACAAGAGCTTTCTGCTGACAGCTTTAGGACATCTCTTCTCGCTAGACAGAAATAAGCCCTTTTCTGTTTAAGTAGTGCTTCTAGATAACTAGTAGCAGGACAATCTCACAAACAAGGCATTAGCTTTGGGTATATGAAACCTGTAAAACTGTTGTTTGAAGCAATCTTGTCACCTAAATCTAAGACTTCTAAGGAAAGAGGAGGGGCCCTGCCTATTCATCAATGTTTTCCCTGCTCCAAAAAAGAGCTTTGAATGGACCCTGTTTGTGAAATTTTAGGAAGCACAGCAAACATGTTTGTCTCAGCAACTTTTTTCCTGGACTAAAAATCTACACTTTAGACATTTAATGTTAAAGATGGGGCCATCTCTTGACTGCATATGACAAAACATGTGTTGCACAATCCCACTTCCAAGGAATGGCTGCAATCGACTAGAACCTCTACTTTCCCAAGTACATTTGCAACTCTTGCTCGCTTCAAGTGAAAATTCTGCAGTTGCCCATAGCAACCCAAAAGGCTGTGTGGCTCTTCCCACAGAAAGGCTGTTAATTGCAAATCATTCTTGATGAAAGAGGAAATTGCTTTGCTACGCATGCAAAGGGAGCAATCAGAAATTAAAATTGAATTTTTAACATGGGATGTATCACCAGACAAGCTTGTTGCCTTCTGTCCTATGTGGAGGAGGAAAGACAAAGGGGCCATGAAGGAGGCCTGAACATCCAGGCAGGTTCTGGCCTGCAACCTCTGCCTTCTGGCAGGAAACAAGGAGGGAAAGAGGGCCTTAGGATTCAATGCCACCCCACCTCTTTGCTCCTGTAAGTTGCTGCTTGCATTTGACAAATACTGCACACCTCAGTAGAAAGAGCAATATATTTTTCCGGGAAGCGCAAAGGAAGAGGGTTGTTTTCCTTGGGGAAGATGAAGAAGAGAGTTTTGGTCTATCATATGTGGCCCCACTTCTTTTCGGTCCACCATGTTGGTTGCTATGGGGAAATAGATAACCCATGATCTATTTGCTAGATTGCACACTAAGGTGAACACCTGTCAAGGGGAAAGGTCGACAATGCCACAGGGATGCTTGTGGGGAAAGCCATTCCTGGGACCCCAGACAGGACCTGCATTGCCCCAATCCAGCTAATCCAAGTGGGTTTAATCCTCCTCCTGTAGGCAGCTTGGTGGATGAGGGAAGCCATGGGACAAGAAGTTAAGGGAAGATTATCTAGGATTAGATGATCATATTATCTAATATTATCAAATATGTTGGTCTCAGAACAACCCCTCCCTTTTGTTTTGGTACCTTCAAGTTGCAGTTGACCCCTGGCGATGCCTGAACAAGTCCTGGCAGTTTTCTTGGCAAGATTTCGGAAGTAATTTTCCACTGTCTGTTTCCTAGGGCTGATAGTGACTGGCATAGGATCCCCTGACTGGCTTTATGCTAAGGTGGAACGAGAACTTTTGGTCTCCTGATTTCTAGCTTGGTACTTTAACCACCAGGAACCCTTTCAATCTTAAAAATGATTGAAGGCCCCAAAGAGCTTTGGTGTATGTCGATTATATCTATCACTATTTACTCTATTAGAAATCAAAACTAAGAAATTTTAAAATATTTATTTTTTTGACTGAATCCACACTTTGAGAAGCACTGGTCTAGGAGTTGAAAATTCTTTTAAGTGGGTTTATAGTCTCAATGTTACCCTGCAGTGAACATCTACATTGCATTAAACCATCATTTGGTTGGGTTGGCTTTGTTGGTTGCATGAACTCAACCCTCTTGGCTCCTAAATCATGGTTTATGCTTTAATACTCTCATAGTTTTTTAAAAAAATCTACGGGTTAGGATGGACCCGGACCCAGACCCAGAAAAAAAAGCAAGTAAAAGGAATTACATTGGTTGGTGCTGTTGATAGGGCCAGTGATCGTGAGTTCATAGTATCTTGAACTTGGAAAGGGAATTACTATTCAAATCAAATTCAGTATTTGAAAATCTTCCTGTCTCGGTCATCTTTTTAAAAGATTAGATAGTCCCCATTCTGTCATCTGAGGCTCCTGAGCTCCCTTATCCCTCTTCTCTGACCTTTTGCCAATTTCCCTGAAACCTTCTTAAAGTTTGCTGCTCCAACTGGCTTTGATACTCCAGGTGTGGCCAATGAAAGCAGAACATTTACTGCCTGTGATTTGGAAAGTATTAGCTTAACATGGAATTCAGTTTTTTGGCAAATGTTATCGCCTCTTGGCTCAGCTCCACAGTTCTTTCAAAAGTCGCCACTAAATTGTTCTGATCATAACAGGTATCATAGTGACGCAACAATCAGCTTTAAAATAAAATAAAAAGATCCTGTTAATTAAAACTATTACTAAACAAAGTAGGTGGTCCTCTTGGCTACGATAATGACATCAAAGCAAGGACTTTACCATAGGAAACTGGACTGAAAAGTATATTTTCACCTTACCATTGGATAACCTTGGAAAACAGCTGGCTTAAACCCATTGCTTGAGTTCTGGTATTTTTCCTGAATATTTTTCCTGAGGTTATTTTTTGATGAAGGGGCAGTGATTTGGTTCACTACTTGTTAAGTCATAAGCGACACAGGACAGGACAGGACAGACCATAGTGACTGCAGTAACAGACTGGGCTAAACAAAAAACCATACAAATCCAACTATGGCTTGCTGTAATGTGTGAATTCACAGTCATTTTTGCAGTTCAACTTTTGACAGCACTGTAAACTTTCTTGGGACAGACAGATAAGCAGGATTAAATAAAAATATAATAAATTATATTAAATTAACCACGCACATTTAACTGCTTGTAGAAATGCCAGTCTTTGGTAGAAGGACAAGGTCCCTGAACATGAACAGAATGCACTCCCCTCCCATTGAGTAATCAGGGATCTCTGATTATTAAAATGCGTATCAAATGATTAAAAAAAAGAACATTAGAAAGGAAGGGCTGCTGAAACCTGCTATCCAATTCAGGTTCAGTGCAGTTCTGAAATGGCTTCTGTTGAAATGTCATAATACAGGTAGTCCTCGACTTACAACACTTGTTTAGCAACTGTTTGAAGTTACAACAGCAGTGAAAAAGGTGACACAACTAGTCCTCGCACTTATGACCATTGTGGCATTCCTATAGTCATGTGATTAAAATTCAAGCATTTGTCAACTGGCAGGTATTGATGATAGTTGAAGCATCTGGGGATCATGGGATCACCATTTATGACCTTCTCAGCTGGCTTTGGACAAGCAAAGTCAATGGGGGAAGCTGGATTTATTGAAACCAAGTGATTCACTTAACAACTGCAGTGATTTGCTTAACAACCATGACAAAGAGGTTGTAGAACAGTGTTTCTCAACCTTGGTAGCTTGAAGATGGATGGACTTCAACTTCCAGAATACCCCAGCCAGCAGTGTTGAAGTCCACCCATCTTTAAGCTTCCAAGGTTTGAGAAACACTGTTGTAAAATCAGGTGTGATTCGCTTAACAACTGTTTGCTTAGCAATGGAAATTATGGTTCCAACTGTACTTGTAAGTCGAGGACTATCTGTACAGTTTGTAGGTGTGGCCCACTGGGATTAATGGTGGGAAAGAGAATAAAGGCACCTCTCTCTCAGACTTTATCCAGTTCAGTTGCACTCTGAATGTTTGCATGGACAAGGTGACCTGACTAATTTAAAACCTAGCAAGGGGGTTCAGCTAATATCCTAGAAGACAGCGAAGACATCAAAATCAAAGTGACTGTGGTAGGATGGAAAACTCAGACTGAACCTTAAATTTAGCCAAGATCAATGCATGGTTGCATATTTCTTTTTAAAAGTCAGAATTCAATATTCAAGGTTATACAATTGGAAATGCTTAGCTTGGGACAGCAGCTGAACATGAGTCATGAACTAAACATCTGATACTGTCTTTAAATCAGCTAAGTTTTAAAAAGCTATGATGAGCCTTTTCAGGCCCTGGAATCAGCAAAGTGATATGAATGGGGGAGAAAGGCAGTGCAATTTTGCAATTTTAGCATGCGTTACTGGAACCATAATATTCACGTTCTAAGAAGTTATAGTTCCACTTTATTACGCATGAATGTGAATTCATAGGGAAAGTTGTTGGGTCCAATTCTCACTTCAAGAAGGGTGCAGACAAGTTGGAAGGGATTCAGAGGAAGAGAAGACATAGTCTTCTGGAAAACCTGTCTTCTCAAATGAAATTGAAAGAAGTGGAAATATGTATACAGCAGTGTTTTTCAACCTCGGCGGCTGTCATGGCTGGCTGGGAAATCTTGGGAGTTGAAGTCCACACAGCTTAAAGCTGTCAATCTTGAGAAACACTGGTATACAGTTCTCCAGTATACACTGGAGAAGAGATGGGACTCCTTATGAATACTCTTGTGTAAAGGCTGATTTAGAGGTGCCCACAAGTGCACATAGGTGTTGTCGGATACCTATGCTGTGAATGGGTTGATGGGCAAGTGTAGATTGCAGATGGCTGCAGATGGGCCAACACAAATCCAAATCCCAACTGTGCGTTGTGTGGAGATGCGCATCCTACTTGCCGATTGATTGATCTGACTTCCTGTGCCATCCTTTGCTCTTCGAATGCCCCCCAGCCAGAACGTCAAAATTTGCAGATGTATGAATGCAACAGCTATGCAATTGTCTATCAACAACAAACACGTATATTCCCTCACATGCAGTGCCAGAGAGCCCTAAGCCAAACAAATGGTTTAAATTATTTTACAATGTTTTGTTTTCAAAATTCTTCTCTACGTGGCCCAAGAACAGGGGTGAAATGCTCCCGGCTCGGATCGGATCACCCAATCCGGTAGCGATGGTGGCGGGTGGTTCGGAGAACCGGTAGCAAAAATCTCTGCGCCCCCCCCCCATCCCACCATGCCCAGCTGAGCTGCACAATCATCAGAGGCTTTTAAAAAAAAACTTTTAAAAGCATTTTTCTACAACCTCTTCCAATGAAAAAAATGCTTTTAAAAGTAAAAAAAAAGCCTCTGATGATCACGCGGCTCAGCTGGGATCATCAGAGGCTTTTCAAAGCATTTTTTTCTGCAACCTCTTGGCTGAAGAAGTGATAAAAAAAATGCTTTGAAAAGTCTGTGACGATCCCAGGTGAGTTCCCTGATCAGCAGAGAGGCATTTTTTAAAAAAGCCTCTCTGACGATCCCAGCTGAGTTCCTGATAGGCAGTGAGGCTTTTCAAAGCATTAGAAAAAATGCTTTGAAAAGTTAAAAAAAAAAAAAAAGTTGACTGCACCCACCCAGTCACATTACCCCCACTACCAAGCCACGCCCACAGAACCGGTAGTAACAGATTTTACATTTCACCCCTGCCCAAGAATGAAGCATCACTGCACCAACAGAGGTGATCTAATACCTTGGGGAGGGGGGTGGCAGTTAAGAAATATGAAATATAAATAAATAAATGATAGATTAAGGAGGAGACATTAGAACATGAATGATAAATTTTCAGAGGGTCGTCTCCGCCAGAGAGTTGAGTAGAAAATGCAGGAGGTGGTTTCCAGGGACACACTGACATTCTGCCTGAACCAGCCTCCCTCACAGTCTCTGGTTGCAGCCAGTTAGGAGATGGCTCAAGCAGAACAATTGCACACAATTCCATCAGGGCCCTGGATGTTATTTCTGCAATTATATGGTTGAAGAAACTATTAGTAATAATCCAGACTAAACATCTGGCTGACTGTGCAATGAACTATTAGAAAGCAAAGATAGCTACAGTAGTGGGTACCTTGCAAGTGATGGGTTGCTCCCGGTTCACACCGGTTCTATAGAACTGGTAGTAAAACCGGCGGGAGGCTCCGCCCACCGAACCTGACATTATCAAAATGCTCCTGCGCATGCGCAGAAGAGCGTGCGCACGAGCGAGAAAAGCGAGCACGCGTGTGCAGCCCCACTGAAAACTGGTAGTACAGGTAAGTAGAACCCACCCCTGGTACCTTGGGTGGAATGGCGAAACATCTGGAGCAATCAGAGGTGGGTTTCAGCAGGTTCTGACCAGTTCTGGAGAACTGGTAGTGGAAATTTTGAGTACTTCAGAGAACCGGTAATACAAATTCTGACTGGCCCTGCCCCTATCTATTCTCTGCCTCCCAAATCCCAGCTGATTGGGAGGAAATGGGGATTTTGCAGTAACCTTCCCCTGGAGTGGGGAGGGAATGGAGATTTTACAGTATCCTTCCCTTGCCACGCCCACCAAGCCCTGCCCACAGAACCGGTAGTAAAAAATTTTGAAACCCACCACTGGGAAGGTGCTTGGACACCTTTAGCATTGACAAAATTCCCCTCCGTCAGTTGCAAAAGGCAGCTTTACTGGAACAGCTTGGAACATCCCACGATAAGACCTTTAACACCATCAAACATCTGCTCATCAGAGTCACGAGGGAAAGACTCGTTGGTGGATAATACACAGTACTGGAATGTAAAGCCTAAAAAAAGACGTTGTAGCTTACAATATTTAAAAAGCAAACATGACTATCCAGACAAAACTAGCAATAAAACTCTAAAAAAGAAGAGTCAGCAAGGGCTGCCAGGGGAACAGAGACCTCTGTCTGAAGGGTGGAAACCCCACATCTCTGGATCTCTCTCTCCCCCCCCTCCGGTGGTAGGTGTGTGATGGTGGGTGTATGCAAACTTCACTATCTTGCTCTTTCAGATATGAGACTAGGCTGCCATATTTAGATAAAGGCCGTGTTTGCACAGCAAGCTCACCCAGGTCTAATCTAACCATTTGGGTCCGATGATTAGAATTCTAAAGAAATCGCGTTGAGTTTGCACAACATCCTAACTAAGAGACATCGTCGTTCAGTGTCGGCTGAGTCCAGCGCAAAGGGAGGCAGAGTTGTGCGTATTGGGGGCGGGGGAACGCTTTATCCGGGGAGAACCGAAAAGGGGAATTCCAGGGAATGTTGAGCACGTCCCGAGCCAAATTTTTTTAAAAAGGAAAACGTTGTAGGGGAAGATAGGCAAACATTGCTGACGTAGCATCTATTTTAATGTTCTTTAATTCGTCACCGCAACCTGAGGACTTTCAGCCGGTATGCAGAAGCCCCCCCCCCCCCCCACCTCCCCCAGCAATGACAGACAAGGCAGCCCTGAAGGCCAGAGCCGGGCGCAGGGCCGGGAAGGGGCTTGGAGACCCTCCGCCGCTTCTCCCCTCTTCGCCAAGGCCTCCAGGGAGAGCCCCACGCGGAGCGCCCGGACACCCAAAACCAACCGTCCAGCGCTGGACACGCCCTCCACCCACTCAGCCACGCCCCCTTTCCTTTCTCGGCTGCGCAAGCCGCCCAGAAACACCGACAGATACCAAACGCTACGGCCAACGTCATACGCATGCGCAAACCGCCCTACGGGTCAACCTCCCCGCGCCCCCCTCCAGGGCCAGCGCCTTGAGAGAAGAGCAGCCTGCTCGGCGGAGGAGGGCGGTGCCGCGCCGTTTGCGCAGGCGCAGCGGCCGTTGGGTAGCTCCGGCGAGGGTCGCTCCGCGCAGGCGCCGCGCCCGCTCTGTCCCGGCTCGCCTTTCCCTCAGAGGCGGCGCCGCTCAGGGCAGGAAAGCCGCCGCCGCCGCCGCCATGGGCTCGGAGAAGGACTCGGAGTCTCCGCGCCCGGCCTCCCTCCACGCCGCCGCGCCGCCGGCTAAGTGCCCGAAGGGCGGCGGCGGCGGCGGGGGGCCGGGGCCCGGAGGCAGCCGGGGCCGCCGCCGCCGCCGCCTTCTGAGCTTCCAGAGCGTCTTCTCGGCCGCCGCCTCGGCCGCCTCGTCCTCCGGCGCAGGGGTCCGTCGCCGCCGCCGCGCCAAAGCCAAGCCGGAGCCGCCGCCCGAGACGGGGCTGGAGGAGCGCGAGGCGGCGTCGGCGTCCGAAGAGGGCCTCCCGCCGCCAGCCCTGCCGCCGCCGCCGCCGCCCGCCTCGCCTACTGGCCCCGCCGCCGCCGCCGCCGCCCTGTCCTCCCCGGCGGAGAGCGAGGGCGAGCCCGGGGCGGCGGGGGCCGAGGAGGACGGGGGGGCGCCGCCGTCGGAGCTGGAGTGCCCGCTGTGCCTGGTGCGGCAGCCGGCGGGCAACGCGCCCCGCCTGCTCTCCTGCCCGCACCGCTCGTGCCGCTCGTGCCTCCGGCAGTACCTGCGCATCGAGATCACCGAGTCGCGCGTCAACATCAGCTGCCCCGAGTGCAGCGAGCGGCTCAACCCGGCGGACATCCGCCTGCTGCTGCGGGACTCGCCCCAGCTGGTGGCCAAGTACGAGGAGTTCATGCTCCGCCGCTGCCTGGCCGCCGACCCGGACTGCCGCTGGTGCCCGGCCCCGGACTGCGGGTGAGGCTGCCGCCGGGAAGGGAAAGCTGGGGTGGGGGGAACAGGTGGGTCGCCTGCAGCAGCTGCCTAGTCTCGGTCCGCTTTATCTTCTGCTCTTGAATGCTCTGCTCTGGGGCATCGCCTGCTTTTCCAGCCTAGTACGTACGTAGTTGAACTGAAAATGGGGGGGTTGTAAGAAGTTTTATTACTGTGACTGTGTGTTTCTCTCCATGCAAAAAAGTGGTAGCTACTCTTTAAAGGGATATACACACTTAAACACAGTTATTGTTTCTGTGTAGGCATCCCAGGCTTTTCTTTCTAGCTCTTTAAAGCGCTGGGCTGGGCTGAGGGGTGTATGTGTTGATATTGCTGCTACTTCTTCTGTCTGACTGAATTACTGTTGAGGTGTGTCCTGTATACCGTCATTGCGTCCAGCATTGACGTGTCAGTGTGTATGTTCTCAGTGGCCTTCCCCGGTATCCGTCACTAAGAAAAGAGATTCTCTAGGCTCTTTAATGTGGCCTAGTTAAAATAGTTACTGTTTTGAAAGGGTTCTGTTTACTTGAAAGTTTTATTTATTAGATATATGAAATGTAGTGCTTTATATATAAAGCTGGTTTGCCCCTTGGGTGGTATTTAAACTGGTTTGCCCCTTTGGGTTGTGTTTAATTGGAGGAAAGGTAAGTATATCAAGTGACTTCAGAGTTGCTGAGATCAACCTAGGTTAGCTAGATGATAGTTCCTGCTAAGTAAGATAAATCCCTAAGAAATCTCATTATGGCAGTTTACTTCATCCCAGTGCCTATGATTTAAGTTGGTGAGGGGACTACATGGTAGTACTGAGACTCTGTACGTACAGATTTCATTAACCTTTAAGAGAAAGGTTGGAGAACTGGTGGTAGCTAGTGGCGGGATATTGTCTAATCATTATCCCAAATATTTTTATGATTTAATCTTGGACAGCAAAGCCTATCTTAGAGGAAATGATGGACTAGGTCTTCAAGGGGTATGAATGCTATGTGGGGTGGATAAGAATGGGCAATCTTTTCTGGGGAGGGGGAAATAAGTGAGAATTTCAGTGGATAGGGTAAAGATGCCAAATGGTTGTCATCATGTCCTGTTTGGGGCAGGTTTGATGTTTTTTCCCTGCTTTGCTTTTAACATTATGCTTAGTTAATTTTAATTTATGGATTTGGTGTGCCCGTCTTCAAAATGACTGGATAGAAGCCATTGATTTGCAGCTATTACTGTAGAAGGAAGGGATCTGGAAGGGGGTGGGCTATGGACTGTGGTTCCAAGTATGACCCATGCCTCATGTAAAACTTAGTGCTTCCTTGTATAGAATTAGTTTTCAGCAAGCTCTTGCTCAAATTACCGTGTTTCCCCGAAAATAAGACCCTGTCTTATATTTTTTTGAACCCTGAAATAAGTGCTGGGCCTTATTGCCATGCGCTCAAAAGCCCGATTGGGCTTATGATCTGGGGATGTCTTATTTTGGGGAAAACAGGGTAGTTTGTTGGTAAAAATGGGTTTTATGAGGATTTTGTTTGAATTCTGGTGAAGAAAGGTATAAAATTGATGATTTAGAAGCGAAGGAGGACATGATGCTCAGTGAGAAAGTGCAATTAAATAAATAGAGCCATAAGAGAACAAATGCTGCGAAACTGTTGGCAGACCAGAATGTGAATCATTGTGATTCGGTCAGTCACACAGCTGGAGAGAGAGAAATGGCCTACTCTTGGCAACTTGTCAGAATGAAATCAACAAGGAGACTTTTGCTTTCACTTCTGTTTTCTTTTAAATCAGCCTCCTTAGAGTTTCTCTGATGCAGAATTGAGGAAGTTCTTTGAGCTGCGGTTTCTTCAGGGGTTTCCTTTAAACTATGCAACTTAATAGAAAGGATGAGGAGTTATTATTGTAATAAATAATAAAATACATTGCTAAATGTAAATTATTAACTCAGATTCTGTAGGTTTCTGTCAAATGTAACCATGTTTTGTGAGCATTATGGTTCATTAGCCAAAAATTACATTGCTTTTGGAAAAGTTTTGATATCTAAATTCTAAGTTTTGAAGGTTTTCTTCGTTAAATTCTGTGGAATTTCATAATCACTGTATCCCGGATGTTCCTGAAATTGATGTTGAAATATCCCTAAACACTGTTTCCTTTATAGAAAATTTGAGGGATTTTACTACATTCATACTTAATAGTGGTAATAGGTTTCAAGCTATACTATTGTAAAAAAATATTTCTCCTAATTGCCAGATATGTACTCTGAAGAAATGGCACCTGTTCCTTTATTCAGATCTTGCCTTTATTTTTGGTCAGCTCAAGGTAGCATACATACATAAGTCCCCTACCTCCTCTTTTCCCCACAGCCACCACCTTGGGAAATAGTTGGGGCTGAAAGAGAATGTCAGGCCCAAAGCATACCTATACTTATGCTGTCCAAAATACATGGAGACATTACTTTTCATATTTAAGTCAGAGTTTTGGAATAATGTATGGCAGCAATCCTAATACAATAGCATGTCAGTTCCATGAACAGTATATGCTGGTTAGCCTGGTGGTGTGTGTGCATATATTTGTACAGTTTGAAGAGTAACCTATATTGTCAGGATCTCTGCTCTCTGAAGCCTTAAGATCTGTTTGTGTTCTTGCTGGGTTCCAGAAAATGCATCTGGTTTTTTTCTCTGTATATTTTATACAAAATCGTTCCCACGTTTCAGAAACCAGTTTCTCTCTGAATTATAGTGTAAACGTATCCCAAGAAATACAGTATGGGGCAAACTGATGGCTTCTGCATTCCATCCTTGCTGTAAGCATCTTCATAAATTGGCAGACTTAGCTATTCTGCCTGGGAAGGTAAATTGCAGATCTAATGGCAAGAGTGTGTTTCCATGGCAATGCTGTCTTCTGCTGCACAGTGAGATCTGCATACAAATCTGGAAGTAGGTTTTTCTTTGTGGTCAGCTTGTGTTACAGCCTAGTATTTATTGGGCTTTCCCTGCCAAAAATATGGACAGCATTCAGGGCACCAGAATAACATCTGCATTATTGCAGTTAAATGAGAACAGTAGAATGTGGTGAGGCATGGATTATTCAGAAAGCTTGAAAAAAATGTAAGACTTCGTGAAGGAACACAAATTCAGAAAACAACCTTCACTCCCAGTATGTGCAGGGATCCAGAATGACAATATGCAGAATTGAATTTCCTTTATCAATCTGGATTGCTAGCTGCTGGGTGGTGGTGGTGGTGAGAGAATAGAAATTAGATGGGAGAATGGAACGCACATATGGATGGGGTGGGGTCTTCTGAATATGCGTTTCTTTGCAAAGTTTGAAATTCCTTTATGCCTTCTGATTTCTCTCTAATATGAGCAAATGTGATTTTGGTTACACATCAGTCAGAAAAAGAGTTTCCTGTTAACGTACAGAATTGCTCTTATATTGCTTTAAGCTAGCAAGCTGGTTGTCTTTCAGTGGTGCTGAGATCTGAATGATCTGTGCCTCTTCACCTTATTCGTACTCTCTTCTTCTTATTCATTATTTAGCTATTCTTAAACAAGACTGTTCTGTACTACTGTATTTTGTGTCCCAATTGTGCATTCTGTTCTAAAACCTACAGTTCATAAAAAAGAAAAAAACCATATTGAGGTCTGCAGTATGGATCTTAAACTGATGTGATGGGGCACAACTGAAATGTATCATGTGGGTTATGTATGTGTTTAGCTGTTGAAATCTTATGGTAATATGGGTCGTCTGATCACAGGCAAGGTATGAGCAGTTAAAGAATTCCTTTTTTATTCCTGAAAAACTAGAAAGTATGTTGTTTGTATAATACTCTTCCAATACAGTACACGCAGTCCATTGAACTCTGATTCTGAAATGCAAGACTTGGGAGGTAGCCATTGTCCTTCATACCTTAATGGTCTGAGATGACTAGAAGGGGATTAATTCTGTAACAGGGATTCTGGTGATAAGGTTTGGAATATTTGTGCTGCTGGATAATCAAAATGTCTGTTTGTATCTGTTGGGAGATTAGTGAGACTTGTGAAAAGGCAGTTCAGAAGCCAGCCTGGATTCCAAACAATACAGCTTTTTAAAAACATTATTTCATTGAGGAATGGGATAGATATTTTTTAAAATCAGAATCCTGAATTTAAACAAGGTATGTAAAAGACACACTGCCAATAATTTCCCTGTATTCCTAGTGCAGTTTCAAGGATTTTCCTTTTGACTCAGGTAGGAGAAAGGTGTTTTATGGTGAAGGCCAAGTAGTATCATTGGCAGTCAGTACTACTTACACAATTTGGAGAATCTTTTCCAGGACAGGATGTGTTTTTCTGAAATACTTTTATAATGTTTTAGATCTCTCCTAATGTGATGTGAACTCCCTTGATGCAATATCCAGACACGAGTTGGGAATGTTCCTTAAGATCAGAAGGCATTCCATTTAATAACTTGCTTTTTGCCCTCATGCTTTACTAGTGCTAAGCTTCTTTGCACATTAGAAATTCTAAGCCGTCCTTCATTTCTGCCAATCTGTCATGCATCTTGACAGGTCAATATCTGGTGCATAGTTTTAATGATTCTATGGGGCAGGTTTCAGTTGCTTGAACTCCTCCTACAGGATATGAGTCAGATGAACCCTTGAAATGTTTGTATTCTTTTGTCTGAGAAACCATAGTACGATCTGAATTACATGAGTGTTAACAATCAGAAGAATGAAGGTGCCACCTGTGAGGTCTTGGATTTTCTCGCATGGATACAGTTATACATGTATTAGCAGTTCTTCAAATAAGGCACAAAGCATTTTAATCAGCTTGATTTAGATTCAGAAGTGTATTAATAACCAGTGGAGGTTTACCAAGACTGTAGTATGTTTCCAGAACTGAGTAAGTGGCTTCATTCTGCATGGGTTTAGATTTCTGATTACTTTTCAGTGTTAGTCACATGTAACAGATATTGTGTGATATGGAGAAATTGTTAAGCTGGGATGTGGGGAGGCTGAGTACAATATGTTTTCGCTAGATAGCTGAGCACCTTAAACTGATAAAGGATGGTCTTAGCTGTTTTTTTTCCTGTGACAAGCAGCCCCATTCAAAGGGTGTCAGTTGAAGATTAATGCCTCAAGAACAGCCGGTCCCCAACCTTTCTGGCACCAGGGAGGGACCAGTTTCTCATAGAAGACAACTTCCCCATGGACTGGGGGAGGGGGTGGTTTTCTGTGCAACTAGATCCAGCGCACGTGCAGATGAAGCTTCAGTCACTCACCCTCCGCTTGCATGGCCCGGTTCCAAACAGACCACGGACTGGTATTGGTCTGCCGCCCGGGGGCTGGGCACCCCTGCTCTAGAAGACTGATTGATTATGTGCAATCAAATCAGTTTTAGTTCTTAGCAATCACATTTGATTGCTCACACAGATTTGGCCCTTCAGGTCTTCCAATGGTGCACCATTGCCACAATACTGAGTAATAATTCACCTTGTGGCTGGTTGTCCTCCTCTTTCCTTCCACTTTCCAATTATTAGAACCTTCACCAGTGAACTGGGCCTTGCAGGTGTGTCCAGAGTAAGATAAGCCAGGTCATTTGTGCCTTGAGAGAGAACTGGGTTATTTGCTTGAAGATCTGTCTGCTTGTTCTCTTGGCTGTCCATGGTATTCTCAGGAGTCTTCTCCAACACCAAAGTTCAGAAATGTCAATAGGTTTTCCTGGCATTTCATGTTTTCTCTGAGTCTGGATGGATACAGTACTTTTTCTGTCAACTGAATAAGTAGAATTCATGATGCCTATCATGACTGCTATCGGAATGCAACACATGTTCACTATTGAAAGATACATTGAAGAAGTAGCAATGTTTAATTAGGATACATTCCTTGATTCTTGAAATGGCCGAGATATTTTTTCTGCCTCATTTTGTTAAAACCAAATTTGGTTTCACCAGCTTTCATAATTTCATAGTACATCTTACTGGGAATAAAGTCCACGGTACTGTAGTCTCATAGCAGCTTCTAAAACTAACCAGTTTATTAATGTGTCAGCTTCTATAGATCTTTCAGTTGGAAACGCATACATGCACAAATGCATCCAACTTATAAATATTTTGATAGAAATGTAAACAATGAAGTCAAGTCATAAAATACACAAACATTTTAGCATAAAAATGTGCTAAATTGATATTTCAGAAAACCAGCATCTGTGTTTGATGAATGTGGTTGAATTAAAGGCAAAATTATATGGCATTCCCTCAATAAATTAAATTTTAAAAGCTCTGTAGAAGGGCTCTGCTTAATTTACTTCTAAATAGGCAATAACATCAGAGCTAATCTTGTTTCTTAGAGAAGGCCATTATTCCATATTATAGAAGCAATTGCTGAAAAAAATCTAGCCTCAATTTTTCTAACTTCTTGGTAATGGGGAACTACAAATAATTTTGTTAAAGATGCTCTTATTGATTCAAGTCATATAAAATTTTATAGGTTAAAATCAGTATTACTTTAAATGGAATAAAATGTATTGGTAACCAGCATGGGGCCTATAGGACAGATATAATACAGTATGCTTATGGTGCCTAATTCCAATTAACATATTTACTTGTATCCTGCCTTTATTCATTTCACAAAATAATTCAAGATAGTGAACCTTCCTCTTCCTATTTTCCATATAATAACAACCTTCTGGGGAGAGTTGGGTTGAGAGAGAGTGACTGGCCCAAAGTTGCCCTGCTGACTTTCATGGCTAAGGCAAGACTAGAACTCACGGTCTCCCACTTTCCAGCTTAGTGCCCAACTTTTAGACCAGGTGTGTCCAATCTTTGGCCCATGGGCCACATGCAGTCTTGGGCAGCTAGTAATACGGCCTCACAATAAAATATTTAAATATTTTAAATAGATATTTTTAAAAGGAAGTTTGTTATTTATATACATTAACTATATTATATATTTTATATATAATATACAATGACAGCAATTTGCCTTAATGATCTTAAAGTGGATATAGAACGAGGTGTATGATAAAGCGATACAATATCACCTATCCTTTTCTCAGCCTGCCTTGAAGAAGTATTTCACAAACTAGACTGAGCAAAAGATGGAATAAAAATCAATGGCACTTATTGCAGATGATCACTTAAGATTTGCAGATGATGATGTTCTCTTCTCACAAGACCGAGAAGAGCTACAAAGACACAAGAATTGCACAAAGCAGGATAACCATTTGGCTTAAAAATAAACCTGAAAAAGAGCCAGGTTATGTTTAATACATTCACCAAAGAAAGAAAAATGTTTATATCTGGAGAAGAAGTAGTTATAGTAGCCACTACATATACCTTGGTCTATGGATCTCAATGGAAGGTGATACAATAAAGAAAATTAAACTGCGTGTTAAATGTGGTTGGTAGATATTTGGCAAGCTAACTGTAATTTTCAAGAACAAACCCCCCCCCCCCCGTGCCTGAAGAGAAAATTTTTTGATCAGTGTGTGCTACCTGCTTTAACATGCCAATGAAACATGGACACTAACCTCGCAATCGATACAGAAGCTACGAGTGGTGCAAAGAGCCATGGAAAGATACATGCTCAGCATCACAAGACAAGATAGAAAGACCTGCATATGGATTAGAAAACAAACCAAAGTACCGTATTTTTCCGTGTATAAGACACTACTTTTTCTTTAAAATATTTACTTGAAAATGGAGGAGTGCAGTGGTGGGATTCAACCAGTCCTGGCCGGTTCGGGTGAACGGGTAGTAGAAATTCTGGCTGGCCACGCCCATCCAACCCCGCCACTACTTGCAGAATCCAACCACTGCATACTTCTGCTCACCACTGCTTGCAAAGGTAAGGCCAAAGGGCACAGGCCAGCGGGTGGGCAGGGGAGGGGGAGATGGCAGAGGGGGAATACCGGCAGGGGGGTGAACCGATGCGCACAGGGAGGGAGGGAAGCGCATGTAAGATCACGGCACCGGAGCCCTTCCCGTGTGTTTCCCAAAGCCAGCCTGCCTGCAAAGGGAAGCGTGCGGGAGATCGCAGCACTGGAGCCCTTCCCGTGTGTTTCCTGGAGCCAGCCTGTCTGCAAGGGAAACATTCGGGAGATCACCAGCCAGACTAGTGAGGTGGAGGGTAGATGGGCGAGCAGCCCTCGGGAGTGTGCTGCGCTGGGGTGCTGTATGCTCTCACCACTCGGAACTTGCAGGCAGCGAACGAAACCCGTGTCGTGACTGCCGCCTCCTGCCTCCCTGCATTGAGAAGGCTGAGCAGCGGGAAGAGAGCAGACCTCCTGAACCGCAGGAAGCAGCTGCCAGCGATGCCCTCAGGCGAAGATGTTGTGAGCTGGGTGGCTCAAACCCCACCTTGGGAGCCGTGAAGCGCTCACCGCCCCTCTGACATCCGACAAGCTTCCTCCCACCGTGCTTCCTCCTCACCAGAAGTACTTGCACACACAGCGGGAAGGGGATGCTGGTGACTGGCTGGGCCTGCTTTAATGGAGAGGCGTCCTCGCCAATCCGGCACAGCACAAAGGTCCAGCACTAGTCCAGGGGTTCCTCCCCCCCCCCCCCGGACAGAGAGAGAGAGAGACGGAGGGAGGGAGGAAAAGAGAGAGACGGAGGGAGGGAGGGAGGAAAAGAGAAACGAGACACAGAGAGAGGGGGGGAGAGAGAGAGGGAAAGAGAGACAAGAGATACACACAGAAAGATGAGAGATAAGTGAGGGGAGATGAGAAAGAGATAGGGAGAAAGAAAGAGGAGGGAGAGACATGAGGGAGAGGAGGGAGAGAAGAAGAGACAGAGTGATACCTGTTTAAAAGCAAATAGAAAAATGGCTCTTTGAGTGTTTAAGGTTGCAGACCCCTGGGTTAGGCAAACACCATGGTCGTTAAGTGAACCTTGTGGTCATTAAGTGAACACTGGTTGTTAAACAAGTCCATTTTCCCCAATGGGCATTTTTAACCGGAAACCAGAAGGAATTGTTGGAAACTGGCAAAAAACATAGAAAACCTCAGTCACATGACTGTGTGGGATGTTATAACTGGTCATGTGTGGTGGTGTGTGCGTGCGCATGGCTGTCATAACTCCAAAAACAGGTCAAGTATCTCCGGGGCAGTCAGTTGTAAATTAGAACACTTGTTAAGCAACTGGCCATTAAGCGAGGACCACTTGTATTTGGTTTGCCTTAAGGGTTCAGAGCTGTATGGAATCTGGTTTCCTTTGACCCTTTGGGGGGATTGGAAAAGGTCTGGATGGGGGAATCCTCGTAGGGGGAACAAGAATCATGACCACCTAGCCACACCCACCCAGTCACATGGCCACCTAGCCATGCCCACCCAGTCACATGACCACCTAGCCACACCCACCCAGTCACATGGCCACCTAGCCACGCCCACCCAGTCACATGGCTACACCCACAGAATTGGTAGTAAAAAAAATTTGAATCCCACCACTTGGAGGGGTGTCTTATACACAGGCCCAGAGGAGAAGACATGGCGTGGCCCATCCCCGTTCCTGTCTGCTGGGTGAGCCTCAACCTTATATGCAGCTCTATCATTCCTCTCTATTGTAGTTGTTTCCTGTATCACATTGCCACTCTAGCTTTCATCTCTATTGTTCCTGTGATACATTCCCTGTTCTTGTATCACTCACTGTCTAATAAGATGGCTTCTGCACAGTGGTGGCTTGTAGTATGCTTATTTACTCTACATGAAACATGGGGGCATCCTATACATGGGGGCGTCTTATAGAAAGAAAAATACGGTATTCAAGAGAGTCATCAAGAGAGTCAAAGAATTGAAATGGAAATGGGCTGGTCACCTAGCAAGAAGAACGGATGGCAGGTGGACCAAGGCAGTCATAGAATGGATCCCACTTGATCAAAAGTCCATGAAAGAGGCCTAAAACAAGATGGATTGACAATATCAGCAAGTATTGAGAGCCCAATTGGCAAAAGAAAGCTCAGGACCGCATTGGTTGGAAACAGGCGGAAGAGGTCTTCATCTCGCAGTGGATAGACAATAGCTATGATGCTGAGGCATATTTTATATGCAGTCCGAGACAATTGCTCTTCACTTGGTGTGGCCCAGGCAAGCCAAAAGGTTAGGGTTAGACACTCATGCACTAGACGGGATGGGCAATTAATTTTCCCAAGGGGCTAAATTAGAAATTGGGACTGTTGTGGCATGTTGCCCCCACCATGTTGCCCCACACTCTGTCCCTTGATGCTGATGTCCCACCCCCACCCCCGCTATGACATGGCCCGGATCCTTGACATTGATGCCCCACCTCCTGATGCAACTGCTATGGGCCAGATGTAGCCTGTGGGCAGGGGTGAAATCTACTTACCTTCCTTACCGGTTCGGAAGTGCCCGCGTGCGAGCAAACGTCACATGCGCAAAACCTGCGCATGTGCAGAAGGTAAACACATTACTTCCTTGTTAAAACCAGGAAGTAATGACATCCGGGCGGGTGGGCGGAGCTTTGCTCTGCCATCACTACCGGATCGCCAAACCAATGGCCAACATCGCTACTGGACTGGGCGATCCAGTCTGATCTGGGAGCATTTCACCCCTGCCTGTGGGCTGTTAAAATGCTGCCGATCCAGTTCTACAGAGGAATTATTGAGTCTGTCATCTGCACCTCCATAACTGTCTGGTTTGGCTCTGCAACCCAACAAGACAGACACAGACTTCAGAGGATAATTAGAACTGCAGAAAAAACAATTGCTACTAACCTGCTTTCCTTTGAGGACCTGTATACTGCATGAGTCAAAAAGGGGGCTGTGTAAATATCTACAGACCCCTCGCATCCTGGACATAAACTGTTTCAACTCCTACCCTCAAAACGACACTATAGAGCACTGCACACCAGAACAACTAGACACAAGAACAGTTTTTCCCCAAATGCCATCATTCTGCCTAACAATTAATTCCCACAACACTGTCAAATAATTTACTAAGACTATAATACTATTATTCTTCTCTTCCTTACTAGTATCTATCTCTTTCCACTTATTACAATAACCATGTTTCTTGTATCTTTCAATTTATATTTTTTTTATTTGTTTCTTAGTACAATTTGATAGCTTATTAGTAATCTTGACTATCACTAAGTGTTCTAGCTTTTTATTCTTGATGAATGTATTTTATTCTCCTTATGTACACTGAGAGCATATACACCAAAGACAAATTCCTTGTGTGTCCAATCACACTTGGCCAATAAAGAATTCTATTCAATTCTTTCTAGCATTACTCACTAGGACAAACAAACATATGAAGCACTACTCTGATCAACTGTAGGGTTTTTAAAGGCAGCCTGGTGTAGGGTACCTTGTAGTAGTCTGGTGATGAAAATGTGAATTATTGCTGCAAGGTCCCCTTAGTCCAGGTAGGTCTGCACCTGGTGTACTAACTGGACAAAGCTGAACAAAAGCCAGGGCCTCCACCTTCCCATCCACAGTAGCTGTGAATCCAGGAACACACCCAAGACATGGCTTAATCTCTTGTGGACAGCATAGTGCATAATGGTGATGTGCTGTTGGATGTCCCTCATGATCCTTTACCCTGAGCCAGTAGATGACCTCTGCAAGGGTTGAAAGTTACTGGGGAGAGAAATGTGATAAATGCACTTTTATGCCCCTTCATTTCCCCCCCTGCTTTTGAAATATTACATTTAGCAACAATAAAAAATAAATTTTGAAATATGCCTTTCCCTCCCTCCCTCTTTCTCTTTCCCTCCCTTTCTGTTTTTTTCTCTCTCTCTTACTCTCTCGCACACGTATTCACCCCCCCCCTGCAACACCTCCGCTGTCCATGTCCTTGCACCAGGTCAGCCAAGCCCTTCTGGCGAGGGAAGGTCTCGGCATCTGTGGGGTCTCCACTGCCGCGTTCCCCTCCCCAGGCCAGACCTTTTCTGGGCACCCTGCCAAAGTCCCAGGGCAGCCGACGTTCCTTTACCTGTTGCTGCCGCTGGTGTGGGGAGGGGAGGAGGGTAAGAGGAGGCAGCAGAGGCCGGCTAGCCTTAGAAGGGAGATCAGGAGGGCTCCCGAAAGGAGACGGGGGAGTGGTCCTCGTGGGAATGCGGCAGGGAAGTGGGGTGAGTGTGAAGGGTCACTGTGGCACAGGAGGGCAGGAGGAGCTGGACCAAAGAAGAGTGAAGCTAGAGTCCTCTCCTTTTTATTGCTGTAAGGGCTGAAAATTTGCAGGGGTTGGTTTGAAAGGCCTAATCCTAGTCTCAACTTTGGGGGGCAGGGGCATTGAATGGTAAAGGCTCTCTGCACATGATCAGAGACAATCCTGCCACAGGAAAAGAACACACCAAGGGGACCAAGCATGGAGTGAGGAGGTGGGTAGCGAGGGATCCGTTATTGCTGCAGAGATAGAGAGCAGTGTGCAAGATCCCCCTAGTCTAGTCTTACCCCCTCCCCCATTCTCTGCAATTGGGTCTCATCAGCACAAAGGTTATTTGCTTGTGTATCTGTGTAATTTTTGAAAGAAAGAAGGCAAATGCATGACAACTACAGGAGGGAATCGGGGCTGGGAAAAGCGAAAGGTCGGGGGGAGGTTTCGAAACAGAAGGAAAGGAGCGGGGCCATTCGCAAACAGTTCCTCCAGCTGTCTATCAACTTAGACGGGAGGCGTAAAATGAAACCGCATCCACCAATCAGCCCTGTTATGCCCATCGCTTGTTTCGGTGCATGTCTGGCAGCTCTTCGTCTGCTGGGGCAACGGCACGCATGTCCACAGAGAGGGCTCTCCGTGCCACCTCTGGCACGTGTGCCATAGGTTCGCCACCAGGGTCCTACAGGTTCCAAAGCACCTCTTTCAAATGAGTAACATATTTATGGTAAAAATATGTTTTACATTTGAATTTGCAGTAAGATTCAGGAACCAAGGCTTTTTTCTATAAGGTGGGAAGGTTAGCAGAATTGTATTCGTTGTGCTCACTGCACATTCTTAGGTGTTTGTATGGGGATCGCTGTCCTGCTAGAGACTAAATTTATTTTTCTCGTGCTTAATTTCCCACAGATGCATCAGTTTCTATGTTGAATTCAGAAATGAACTTTCTTTGTTGTGGGAGAGTATCTTAAATTCTGGGTCACCTTCCTTTGAGTAATAGCTGCAAAATCCAAGTCAAAACCAGCAAAAGTATGGAAAACTAATGATAGCAGCAGACAATTTCATGTGCAAGGCCATTAGGGTCAATGTTAAGAATGAGGTGTGAAATTCTGAATGGGAGCAGCCCACAGCCTCAGCGGAAGAAGCCTGTGATGGAGCCTGTGTGCTAAGGAATTCTAGCAGACAGATTGAAGGAGAGAAGCCTTTTCTGCTCTGGCCCCATCCCTGGGTATCATTTTGCCACCAGAGATGAGAACTGCTGCCAACCTTTTGGCCTTCCAGGAGGGTATTAAAACTGGGCTTTGCTGGTTGTCTTGGGGCCCCGAGGGGAGCGCTCACCACTGGAGGTGGTTGGTAGGATAAGAAGACCTCATCCCCCTCCCGTCTGACTCTTAAATCTGGTTTCAGCATAGTTTTTAAAATCTTTATCTGTCTAGTTTTGATATTTTAATTATTTTTCTACTTGTTTTATAACTTGTAAGCTGTCCAGTCACCTTATAGGGGCGAGGGACAGCTTAAAAATGTAAGAAATAAATAATTAAGGCATTAAGGAAATGAGCTGTATGGCACTTTTGCTTAAATAAAACGGGGTGGACCAGGCTAGACTATCTTACTGTTGAATTGAGAAATGGACTGTATCGTATTTATTTGTTCTATACTGCAGTATGGCTTCTCCACAAGATTCTGCTCTTTCTTAACTGACCTGTACTCTTCTTGCTTCTTAGTTATGCTGTTATTGCCTATGGATGTGCCAGCTGCCCTAAACTGACTTGTGAGAGAGAAGGCTGCCAGACTGAGTTTTGCTATCATTGCAAGCAGATATGGCACCCCAACCAAACCTGCGACATGGCCCGCCAGCAGAGAGCACAGACTCTGCGAGTAAGGACAAAGCACACCTCAGGCCTCAGTTACGGACAAGAGTCTGGTCCAGGTATGTACTTGAGAGCACCTTGGTCATTGTGAAGATCATCAGAGAGTTGATCCTGAGGTCCTGATGTAGTCAGATATCTTCAGCAACACTAATGGACAGGATGTTTATGTGCTGTATAATCTTCCAGGCAAATCTTTCATATGCCAGCTGTTCCTGAGCTTTTATTTCCCCACTGGTTCTCCTGGTTGACAGTTGCGAGCAGGGACGGAGTCAGATTTCTGAAGGGGATTCCCATGATATAATGAGAGTGGAAACAAAACCTTTTGTGAACCATTAATGCACATATTTTTTCTTGATGAATGGCATCAAACATGCTATCTTGAATTCCATGGAAGAAAGTTATTTATTAGGTACATTTAAATAAATACTGGATTGAAGCTCCCTTTCTTTTTACTTCTCAGTTCGTTATTGTGCTAAAGTGTGTCTATCTACCTAGAATGCCTCTTATCAGTGCTTTTGAGGAGCACATTAGGATGAATCTGGGCAGTAAGGATGTTCTGAAAATCCAGATCTTCTAGTTATTACTAGTTTCTACCTGTTCCATTAAATTGGGCAGGAGGAGCCTGCTCTTGATCCATCTATTAGGTGTTTTTAAGTGTTGGACTCAGGAACTGGGCCTTTTCTGCTGTGTCTGCCCTCTGGAAACTCTACTGTCCAAGGTTTGTTTGGCTACAACTCTGCTCACTTTTTGGAAAGCTTTGAAGACCTGGCTCTTTTCATAGGCATGGGTTCCAGGCAGGGGTGGGTTCTATTTTTTTTTACTACCGGTTCTGTGGGCGTGGCTTATTTTGTGGGTGTGGCTTGGTGGGGGATAATGTGACTGGGTGGCCGTGGCCAACTTTTTTTTTTACTTTTAAAAGCATTTTTTCTACAACCTTAAGAGGTTGCAGAAAAAAATGCTTTTAGAAGCCTCTGACGATCCCAGCTGAGCCACATGATCATCAGAGGCTCTTTTTTTTACTTTTAAAAGCATTTTTTCGGCTGAAGAGGTTGTAGAAAAAGTTTTTTAAAAAAAGTCTCTGATGAGGTGGGTGGAGCAAGTGCGCGGCAACTGGGCTGGGGACCGGTTCAGGAGCGTGGCCAGCCAATGTTATTACTGGTTCTCCGAACTACTTGCGAACCAGTACGAACCGGTAGCAACCCACCACTGATTCAGGAGAATAACCAAGTGCGCGCTATTAGAAAGTGATGTTTGGGAGCTACTTTGTGTTGGTTAGCTGGGAGTAGATATATTTTTAATATACCTTCTGTTTATATTGTATTTTAATTTCTATTAATCTCTCAGGATCATATTGGTGAGATGGGTGACCATTTTCATCATTCATCATCATTTTAGCCATTGCCTATCCACTGCAAGATGAAGGCCTCTTCTGCTTGTTTCCAACCTATGCGATCCCGACCTCAATATAAATAAATAGCAGCAATATAACTGTATGGGTGGATGGAGATTTCCTCCATAATATATTGTATGTACTTCTCCATAATATATTCGATTCACTGGATGGAGCTACAAAGGAGGGGAAATCCACAACAGCATATTACAGATAGTCCTCGACTTACGATGATAATTGAGCCAAAAATTTCTGTTCCTAAGTGAAACATTTGTTAAGTGAATTTTGCCCCATTTTCTTGCCACAGTTGTTAAGTGAATCACTGCAGTTATTAAGTTAGAAACACGGTTAAGCGAACGTGGCTTCCCCATTGACTTTGCTTGTCAGAAGGTCACAAAAGGAAATCACATGACCTAGGGACACTGCAACCGTTGCAAATAGGAGTCAGTTGCCAAGCATGCGGATTTTGATCATGTGACCATGGGGACGCTGCAACACTTGTAAGTGTGAAAAACGGTCATAAGTCACTTTTTTCAGTGCTGTTGTAACTTTGAACAGTCATTAAATGAACTATTGTAAGTTGAGGACTATCTGCATTTCCAACTATTCTTGGTCTGAATCTTTAAAAAGATGGGGATTTCCAATAAGACTTAATATACTGAACGTCTTTGTCAGGTAGAGCTTTGTGTTCTCATGCTGTTTAAAATGCAGAAGCCGCTTTATAGCAGGCTAAACATATCCCTGTAGCCAAATCCTCTGTTTTCCATGTGGCAACTTTTATGACTGTTTTTCCAGAGGTCGATGTCTCTGATCTTTTCTTACTGAGCACAAGTGGATCGCTGCTGAGCCATCCTCTTTTGCAGTATTGTCAAATATATCAGAACCATCCTGGAGGAATAATTTGTTAGACACAGGATAGCCTCTGAATGAGTAAGGCTTGATCCTCAGTACGGTTAAGCTCAGTGTTTTGAGCTTTCAGATGATGTAAGCTCAACTTCCCTGTTCAGAAAGCCCCCCCCTCTCCCCCCCCCCCGGAAAAAGTAAAGGTACAAGGATTCATCACCTTCTTTCTTGAAATAAGACAGCCGATTAAGTTTTGGTTCCTTACTGGCATCTCCTTAATGTGCAGAGTTAAGAAGTTGACTAGTTTTGGACTTCCGCTGTTGCCGCGAGCCGTCGCTGACGGTCCTTTGAAGACCGCCAGCCCGATCACCCGTAAAAGCCGTTTCGGCAATAGAAACGGCTCAAAAAACTCCAAGACGCGAGGATCTTGCGAGGAGAGCCGGCGGCTGCAGGTAGAGTCCCCTGTGAGACCCCCAGAAAGCTCTTTTTGTTTCTGGGGAGTTAACAGGGTGGGACTCCCTATCGAAGCCGCTGAAGCTCCGGACGACTGGGAAACTCTGCTAAATTGCAGAGCAAGACAGCACGGCAGCATTATTAACATCAAGCAATAATAAAGAAGAATTGAAACTTCCTGCTAAACAGCAAGTATTAAAAGCCTTGTGAATCATTTCAAAGAGTTTTAAAGTCAAAGTAATCTGGGACTGAGAAAGGAAAAAAAAAATGGCGCTTGCTTTCAGCGGAGAGCAGCTGAAAGCGAAAGTAATTTGATTTGTGTATTCGGCTACATTTTAAAGTAACAAATCCGGCTGGAAGAGGGAGAAAAGTAACAAAAAATAAAATAAAAATAGTAACTGACTGTTATAGACCTGATTGAATCTGGAGAATCTTTTGGGAAAAGTTGCTAGAATTTGTGGAAAAGGAAGATCTTTAAGAGGCAAAATGGCAACAAAGCAAGCGGGGGGGGGGGATTCCCCCACTCACAAGCAGAAGCAGCCTCAAACAGCGCAGTTGCAAATTCAGACAAAGGAAGAAGGCTATCATGACCTTATTATCAAAGAAATTAAGAGATCAGAACAGGAGGTCAAAGGAATTATTCAAGAAAAATATGAAGCAGTTAATAAAGATATTCAAACAGTTGTTAAAGGCCTGTCTGAGGTAGTGTTGCAGATTGATAAAAAAGTGGATAATCTTGCCTCAGAGGTGGAGACTAAATTTAAAGCATCTGACTCAAGAATTGCTGAAGTTGAAGAAATAACACAAAAAATTGAAAATGAGATCACCATGATGCAATTTCGATCAATGGAATTTGCTATTAGACTCAGAGGTGTAAAAGAGAACAGCAGGGAAGATCTTAGAAAAATTTGTGCTGATGCTCTAGCGGTTTTGTTGAAGGTAGAACCTGGCGAGGTCTTGTGCAAGATTGACAAGGCGTACAGAGTTAACTCTCGTGTGGCAGTACAAAGGCAACTGCCTAGAGATGTGGTGATATATTTTACAGATAGGAGAATAAGAAATGATATTTTGCAAAATTCATTTGTCACTGCTGTTCTAGTTGATGGAGTTGAGATTGGAGTTTTCAAAGAATTACCACCTAAAATGTTAAGAGATAGAAAGGATTTTGGATTCTTGGTGGCAGAACTGAAAAAACAGAATATACAATTCAGATGGGATGCTCCAATAGATATAATACTGAGGATACGAGGAGTAAGATACCGCCTTTATACTATTGCAAAAGCAGAAGAATTTTATTATAATGTTTTGAAAGCGGGTTCTCCTCCTCGACGTACATCTTCACCAATAGATAAGGAGGCTCAATTACAAGCTGAGTTTGAACAAGAAACTGAAGTACATTTAAAGCAGTCGCAAAAGGAGGCAAGAGAGGCACAGGGAGCTGTAGGTGGTGTTGTGGTTGACCCTTTTGCACCACTTGAAATTTTTCCTTTGGAAGAAACATCTAAAACTATTACAGAGGAGGCGTTGGATCTTGAATTAAGAACATCTAAATTGGAAGAGCAATGCATAACTAGAGCGATGTCTAAACAAATGAAGGAAGCACAGCAACAGGAACAATACAAACCACAACGAGAAAAGAGAGCTAAAGGAAAGCAGCAAACTGAAGTCATGGGAGGAGCTAAACCGAAGATTACTTCTGTGGAAAAGAATCTTCAGCAATTGCTCTCAAAACTTCAGACTGGATCAAATGGCACTTAAATTTTTGTCTTGGAATGTTAATGGACTGAACTCTCCACAAAAAAGAAGGAAGGTATTTCACTATTTGAAGCAATTTCATAATGATGTTATTTGTTTGCAAGAAACTCATATAAAATTGCAAGATCAGAAATATTTGACAAATTCAAGATTGGGAATGCAATTTGTTGCTTCAAATTCGGAAAAGAAGAATGGTGTGGTGATTTATATAAATAAAAGACTTTTAGCTAAAACTATAGAAACAGACGACTGTGGAAGATATATTGCAATTGAACTTATTACAGATAATGGCCCAACTTTGTTGGTCGGAATATATGCTCCAAACCAGCAACAGGAAAATTTTTATAAGATGCTTTATTTAAAAATATTGGAATGGAACTATACAACTATTATAATAATGGGGGACTGGAATGGAGTAATTCAACCTAAAAAAGATTAAAAAAGTACAGCTAAATTAGGGATTAAGTTACCACAAGCCTTTTTTGAAATGCAAGAGGATTTGGAATTGAAAGATATTTGGAGAGTTCACAATCCGAACGAATTGGACTTTACTTTCTACTCGGACAGGCATAAATCCTTTTCCAGGATAGATTTTTTTTTGCTAACTACTGACTTACTTCCTAAAGTAAAGAAGACAAAGATATTTCCTAGGACTTTGACTGACCATAGTCCGGTCTGGATGAAAATTGAGATGGGTAAAAGAGAAAGAAGATCCTGAAGATTAAATGAGAATTTATTTAGATATGAAAAAAATATAATTGAACTTAAAAAACATTTAAAGGAGTTCTTTAAATTGAACTTGAATAAAGGTACCCCTATTGAAATAGTCTGGGATGCAGGCAAAGCATATATGCGGGGAGTACTGATTCAAATGAACTCTAAACATAGACAGAACCAGCAGAAAAAGAGACTACAGTTGGAAAGTGAGATAAAGAAGAAAGAACAACAATTGATACAAAAACCAGCAGATGGAAAATTGCAAACAGTTATAAAACTTTTGAAGGATCAATTTCAAATGCTTATAGCAGATCAAACAGCAACCAATTTACAATTTGCAAAGCATAATACTTTTACTAATGCTAATAAACCGGGCAGATGGTTGGCTTATACTTTGAGAAAACAAGTAACTACACGAATTATTGATAGTACTGAGTATGCCGGCAAAGAAGTTTATCAACAAGAATTAATTAAAAAGGCCTTTTTGGACTATTATACCAAGTTATATGCTAAAGATAATATACAGAACAGTTTTATAGATAAATATCTAGAAGAAAAAAGAGTTTCAAAGGTTTCATTAGTTCAAAAGGAAAATTTGGAACAATTGATAACAGTTGAGGAGATTAGTTTTGCCATAAAACAACTGAAAACAGCTAAAGCTCCAGGGACGGATGGCCTAACCGCAGTTTATTATAAAACTTTACAAGAGGAAATTATTGAGCATCTTAAAGACTTATTTTGTAATATACAACTAGGAGGTAAGATACCTTCCTCGTGGAAAACAGCCTTTGTCTCATTGATACCGAAAGAAGAATCAGGTCCTAAGAAACCAGAAAATTATAGACCAATATTTCTTTTAAATACAGATTATAAAATTTTTGCAAAAGTATTGGCCAACAGATTGATGCCAGTTATTCAAAAGGTAATTCATCATGATCAAGCGGGATTTATTGAAGGCAGATATATGAAGGAGAATGTTAGGCAAATTATAGATTTATTGGACTATCTAGATAAGAATAAACAGATCTCTGCAGCGCTGTTTTTTTTGGATGCGGAAAAAGCCTTTGATCGAGTGAATTGGAATTTTATAATTAAGACTTTGGAAAAAATGGATTTGGGGGAGCGGTTTATACAAGCGATTGGAGCAATTTATCATGAGCAATCTGCACAACTTATTATTAATGGATGTTTAACATCAAATTTTAATATACAAAAAGGTACAAGACAAGGTTGTCCACTATCCCCATTATTATTTATTTTAACTCTAGAAGTCTTATTGAACGCAATACGGGATTCGAAATCTTTGAATGGAATAGTCATAAGGCAAGAGGACTATAGAACTAGGGCATTTGCAGATGATCTGGTTGTTACCCTATCACAGCCGATGAAATCAATAATCCAGATGAAGGATATTATAGAAGATTATGGCATGGTATCTGGTTTTAGATTGAATCAGAAAAAAACTAAAATGATTGTTAAAAATTTGACAGAGAGCAAGAAAAAGGAACTGGAAAGAATGGCAGGTTTCGAAATTGTTTCAAAGGTCAAATATTTAGGCGTACAAATCGCAGACTCAAATATAAAATTGTTTCAAAACAATTATGAGGTTCTGTGGCAAAAGATACAAAAAGATATGCAAACTTGGAAGAAACTGCAGTTATCCTTACTTGGAAGAATATCAGCAGTAAAAATGAATGTTTTACCTAGATTTATTTTCTTATTTCAAATGATACCGGTGCTTAAGTCAGACAAACCACTGCTAGAATGGCAAAAAGGACTGAATAAATTTGTTTGTAATGAAAAAAAGCCGAGAGTGAAACTGAAAATAATGCAAGATACTCGGGAGAGGGGTGGTCTTAGACTTCCAAACCTTCGATTATATTATGAAGCGGCTGCATTGATACAAATAAGTGATTGGTTTGGAAAAACCAAGACTGAATTGTTGAACATAGAAAGCCATGACCTTGTTTGGGGATGGCATGCATATCTATTTTATGACAATAAAGTGGATAAAGTGTTTAATAGTCATCTACTTAGAAATGCCTTGATGAGAATCTGGAAGAAGCACCGAACCAAATGGGATTATAAGATTCCGTTATGGCTGGATCTTGCTGATACCATGTGGAATACAAATATTAAGTCACTCGGGGGTTTTTTATATAAAGAGCTACTTTATCCTGAAGGGGGCAGATGGCGGTTGATGACTTTGGACATGCTGTTGGAAGAAGGGATTTCTTTGACTTGGTTGCAGTACAATCAATTACAGATGAAATGGAAAGAAGATCAACAAAGTGGTTTAATGGAATATGAAGTATAATTGGTTAGACAGATAAAAGAGATAGGTCCAATGCATATTAAGAGAGTTTATAATGTCTTGTTAGAAAGGGACTCAGAAAATGAGTTAGTTAAAGATTGTATGATTAAATGGGCACAGAATTTTTCTCAACCAGTTATGATGGAAACATGGGAAAAAATATGGGTTCAGAATGTTAAATTTACACAGTCACAAAATCTGCGAGAAAATTTTTATAAAATGTTTTACAGATGGCATTTAGATCCCAAGAAATTGTCTTGTATGTACCCTAACGTTCAACCAAAATGTTGGAGATGTGAGTGTCTAGATGTGGGGGAGGGTTAGGGTGGGATTTGTAGGGAACTATATTTTTGTATATGTAATTTTTATAATGTAGGGGAAGGGGGGGGGGGGAAAGGGGGAAAAATTGTATGTGTAAAACTTTTTCAATTAAAAAAAAAGAAGTTGACTAGTTTTCTTTTCACTTTTGCAGCCGATGACATCAAGCCATGTCCCCGCTGCAGTGCCTACATTATCAAAATGAACGATGGCAGCTGTAATCATATGACTTGCGCTGTATGTGGCTGCGAATTCTGTTGGCTGTGTATGAAGGAAATTTCTGATTTGCATTACCTCAGGTAATTTGGTTGGGGGGCCTCTTGTTTTGTTTCGCTAGCTGATAATTTGCTTATGTCTTTTTTGTTTCCCCAAAACCCACAGTTGTGAAATCATACCATTGGCATTGTTCTATGTACAGCAAAGTGATCCCAACGGTTGTATTCTTTCATCCGGAAGTTAAAACTTTGGGAGACAACAATGCTGGGACGGGGAGCAATTCCAACTGAGGAGCTACTTGGTTCCTCTGAACACCCTTTCAGCCCTTTGGGGAAATAGATTTGATGGAATACTTGTAGTAGATGTGGGACTCTGAATACCTGAATTCTCCGTTAAATCTCTTACAGTCCTTCTGGTTGTACCTTCTGGGGCAAAAAGCCATGGAGCCGTAAGAAGAAGATTCTATGGCAGCTGGGAACGTTGATTGGTGCCCCCGTAGGGATTTCTCTGATTGCTGGCATTGCTATTCCAGCCATGGTCATTGGGATCCCTGTTTACGTTGGGAGGAAGGTAAGCACGAGCAGAGTTGCAAGGGGGCATTTTATAAGCCCTACGGAGGGGATCTAATGAAAAGGTCAGCTTTTGCCTTGAAGGTATAGAGAAGGCTTGACGTTCAAGAAAAATGTGCCATAGGTAAACTTGATGTCTGGAACAGGAATGAGTTGTCTGTTAATTCCATATACATAACAATAATAACAGTAACAGAGTTGGAAGGGACCTTGGAGGTCATCTGGTCCAACTAGTCCAGGAGACCTATACTAGGGATTTGAACCGCCGAACTGCCGACCTTTCTGATCGACATATTTAATTAATTATTACAAAGGGAACATTGTCGCAGGTTTTTGTGATACGATTGTTTGCTACACTGAGCTGCTGTGGATATAGTGACATTTTTATTTCTTTTGGGTACTTCAACCTTTTTTCCTTTTTCAGAGATATAGTGCATGTGTCTTCAGGAATGTATAAGCAGCATCTCTGTACTGATAATCTTTTCCATTAATTCTTATTTCTTATTGGTTGTTTATGCACCAGATTCACAGCAGATATGAGGGAAAGAAGACTTCCAAACATAAGAGGAATTTAGCTATCACGGGTGGAGTAACCTTGTCTGTGATTGCATCCCCTGTCATTGCTGCGGTCAGTGTTGGTAAGATAAATTTCTCTTCTCAAGGATGTGCAGGGCGCTTGGGCTTTGCTCCGGCAGTAGTTTTCGGAGGGGCTGATCCCTGAGCCAGCATAGAAGTTCTGGGTCTGAATTACAGACAAGCCTATTTAAAATCCAGATGCAGTTCTGCAGGGCAATTGCGGGACTTCATACAGCTTAAAGGGGTTTTTCATATTCTTCTGGTGGAAGAATTACTCTGTGCCTACATTCCTAGTCAGGGCGTCTGACTGTTTTTATGGGGCCATCACTGACAATTTCATTAGTCAAGTCAGAAGAGCATTCCTGTTGAGCTTTCCCCATTTTTTGATAATTCAGAAAGCTTCTGTTTGGTTTAATTGGCAGAAGTTACAGTGGGATTACACTAGTTGGTAGGGAATATGTTTAAAGTGTTACAAAATAGAGCTGGAAGGGACCTCAGAGGCCTTCTACTCCAGCCCCCTGCTCAAGCAGCAGATCCTATACCATTTCAGACAAGGGACTGTCCTTTGTGTCTAGTCTCTTCTTAAAAACCTCCAGTGATGAAGCACCTACAAAAAGTTGAAGGCAAGCTGTTCCACTATTAATCAGTGTTAATAGTGTTAGGAAGTTTCTCCTTAATTCCAGGTTAGTTTTTGATTAGTTTCTTTGATTAGTTTCCAACCATTATTTTGTACAGGATGAGTACAATTGTTATTGTATTTACTTGAGGAAAGGAACCAGCATGGGCTCAAGAGTTCCCCCATTGTCAGTTATTTTGGTAAATCATACTCTTTGCCTTGGAGAACACTCACCTTCTCTTTTGTAAGATTTCAGTTGGAATTCAGCCAGGACCCCTTTGGCCTCTTCTCCCAACTGCACCGTCTCCTGATTCTGCTTCACTCTTTCTTGATACCTTTCTTTGGGCCTGCTGAGAGCTTTTCCTGTTTCCAGTGCTGCTTTTCATGCCTGCCCTTTGGGGCTGGAGGTCAGAACAAAGCGTCTCACTGCTCTGGTGTGCTGTTCCTGAGCATGTTCAGTGTCTAGAACAGAGCAGGCAACCTCTCCACAGCCAGGGAGATACTATATTAGGGAGAGTGGTTGAGAGCCACAGTGGGCAAAGCAGTGACCTCTCTGAATGGGCAGAACTTGGTGTTGTAAACTAAGGGCTGGGGGAGGCGTATGAAGCCTAAAAAGAGACCTAGGTTATTTGAAAGAACTGCCAAGAAATGGACGTGTGTGTGTGTGTGTGTGTGTGTGTGTTGTTAAGTGGTTTTGCCTGACGATGTAATTTCTTGAACAATTATGGCCTGGGGTTGGCCGCTTCTTCTCTAGGCAAACCTGAAGAGCAACCTTGAGCAATGTGACAGTGAAAGTTTGCCATGTTCATCCTTTGCCTCAATCAGCCTTCCAATCAAAACTCATTGCAGATTTTCTTTATATAACATTATTTTGCCTTGACTTAATAAATTGTTTTCTGTATGACCAAGGCAGTTTAGAAAGAGGCAATTTATAATTATTTTCTATTGTCATAAGATATAATGTTACATTTTAAAACTCAGTTTCTCTTTCAATTTGATACCACGATCATACTTCTGTGAACAAGGAAGTGGGTAGAATTAAACCAGCCTCACTGATTTAATGTGCTGATTAAAAAGGGAAGGAACTATAGGAACTGGAAGAGGTGGCAGCTTTTGAACCTAGTTCATTCAATCTAAAAACATAATACAAAAGTGAAAAAAAATCTCAGCACAGCTATGATCAAAAGAGAAAGTCTAGTTGCCAGAACCAATCAGAAGTTGGTACCAGCGATAAACAATTAATACCGTAGGAAGCAGCAAAGTCATTGCTGCTTGGAAGGCTGTTAAGTGGCAGACCTTTTTATTTTTGCCATGTAACACCCCCACCCCACCCCCACTAGGCAGGTCTGTCAACCTGTGAAAACTAACCAACAGCTGGTGCTGTTTCTCTGTCTGGGAGCTCAAGGCTTCCCCACAACCAATTCCAGATTAGAGAATATCTCTTGGGAAATGTTTGGCTGCCCCCATGCTCTCTTCTTGCAGGAGCCAATGGAGACTCATTCCCCTTGGCATTTATGAAGTAGCCAAGGGTTCTGGTTAGTTGGCACATCTGATTTTTAAAGTAAATTTTGTTTTAATTTTTATTTTGGTTAATTTTAGTTATTTTTGTGTTTATTTAATAATATGAGAATAAAAGTTATTTAACCAAATATTCTTTCTAAACAGTGGGTAACGATAGCATTAATACTTTCAGAATTAAAACATAGTATTTGTTTTAAAAGTGGAAGATTCTGCCTACCTTAAAATTGTAACTAGATTTCTTCTAGTAATAATTTCATTAAGAATAAATATAATTTATGAAGTCATGGTATTGGCACATGGATGATTCTTGATGGGACCAATGCCCACTTCTTGTGTAACTGAGCTAATGGTGGTGTGGAGCTGCCTGGCTCCGTCCTGACTACAGGCCTAGCACAAAGCTGTAATTTGTGAATTGAGTGGTTAGCTTGCTGTCCAAATGCAGGAGGCTCCATAAATAAACCTGTTATAAACGATAGGATTTTTTTGAGTATAGAGAAAATACAGAGGTCTTACGCTGCAAAAGGGACACAGTTTTGATCCAGTGTTTGAAACATATGTCCTGCATTTATTTGTAGGCTCTGATTTTTTTTCTCATTGGAGTCATACTTCTTAGTAAGCGAGGCTGCACTGCATTGAGGCCTTGGTCTTTAGGCTCCGAAATCTGATCCAAATCATTCTTTTCATGTGCTTTGGACAGCCAAGATTTGTGATACCACTTAACATACTTTTTTGTTGCTGTTGTTCAAAACTAGCCTATCATAAATAAGGTTATACTTTAAGGTTGTTTCCTGCATTCTCCTTAACCAGGGTTTAAAAAAAAATATTCTCCTGTCATTATCACATAACCGTGTGGTGTTTTGTGAAATTCAGTTTTTTATCAATTGAGATTTTATACCTTCTGTCTGCAAACAGCCATGTTCTTTTCCCCCCAAGGATAGTAACGTCTATCATGCTTCTTATTTCCAAGGCAATTCGGTCTCCATACGTAAATACTGAGGAATGTCCTATTTGAGGCTTTCTTGTTTCTGTTGGTCTTCTAAGGCAGCGTTCCCCAACCTTTCCAGACTGGCAGCCCGGCTTGGGGGGTGGCAATGGGGGAAGAGGGGATGGTTTTGTGCGAGGGGCAGGAGGCACACGCACCCACCACTTGCACGAATGGGGCTGCGCATGTACCCGTGCCAGCCTGCCCCTTGCATGGCCCGGTTGAGAATAGGCCTCGGCCCACAGGTTGAGGACCCCAGCTCTCAGGCTTTGGTGATGCAAGAAGCCTCGTGTTCCAAGTATATCACTACTAATCAGCCAGTTGGAGTTCCACATTTAGACAGGAAACGAATGAAAGGAACAGGGGACTGATACATTATGGCTGATTGTCAAGTAGCCACCTGTGCAGGTATTCCATCCCCACCCCTTCCCCACCATTGGTATTCATAGTCCATTTATGGTCACATCTCTACTGGCAAAAAGCTCAAGGACCTTAAGCCTGTAGGACAGTCTGGCGATACTCTGTGCGGGAAAGCAGACAGGGACACACACCTCTCTCCCATATAAGATAGCAAGATAGAATATAAGGTAGTACTTGCACCATCAGGGCAAACCATTTGTAACATTACAGACTGAATTGCAGTCTGCAGTCTATCTGAATACCTTCTGTGGACAATTGGTAACAACTGCTGAGATGTACTACTTTGGATTGAAAAGCCTTTTCTTTCCCGTAGGATTCTTGCTGTTTATTGATATGCAGCCTTTGTTCCTAGGTATTGGTGTCCCTATCATGTTGGCCTATGTGTATGGAGTAGTCCCCATTTCTTTGTGCCGAGGAGGAGGTTGTGGTGTCAGCACAGCCAATGGAAAAGGGGTTAAAATTGAGTTTGATGAAGATGATGGGCCAATTACAGGTAAAGAAGTAGCCCACTCTGGTCATAATCTTGGGGGGAGGGCACTTGGGAACAAAGAGGGCAGTACTGGAGAGTTCTGTGGGCAGCTTTGGATGGGTGAGGCATTCTTACACAATAAATTTGTAAAGACAAGTAGAGAGTTCCTACCATGCAGGTAAAGCATCTTCCACATTTTTGTTTAACACTCCTCCACAAAAATATTTCTAAATTGCCCAATTATATCTCTCCAGTACTTATTTATTTACTTGATTTATGTAATCACTTTTATGTAACATTAGGTGGCTTTACAATAAAACAAAGAAAATAACACCAAAATAAAAACACACAGCAGCTTGGCCCAATCTAATCCATAAATAATAAATAACGTTATTGTCATAAAGTTAAAATAAAAATCCATCATCCACAGAGCCAGGAAACTGGCTCTAACCCCCATCCTGGGTCCCAGCCTCAATCACAAAGCCAGCATTTTACTTCTTGGGGCGTAATTCCAGCTGGTTCCTCTTTTCCTATAAGGGGGATTCTGCCTAACCGCCTTCCGTTTTATGCTGTTTCACCACCTTCTTCTTGCTTAGTGGCAGATGCTTGGAGGGCACTCAAGAACCCCAGCATTGGCGAGAGCAGCATTGAAGGGCTGACGAGTGTTTTGAGCACCAGTGGAAGCCCCACCGATGGGCTCAGCGTCATGCAGGGCAACTACAGTGAAACAGCCAGCTTTGCTGCACTCTCTGGAGGCACTCTAAGTGGTGGAGTCCTTTTAGGAGGGAAAGGAAAATACAGCCGGTAAATATTCATGCTTGCTGAAGCGTGTGGGGGTGGGCATGTATGTGTTGCAGGAACATGGAATATGGGACCACATATACCTATGTGGCAAATATGACTGATTCTGTTGTACAGCACCCAACTTAACTAGACCATGATATAATGGCCATGAATAGCACTGAATTGACTACTTTTCTGAGAACTAGAAGGCTTTTGCAGTTTACCATTAAATTGGTTGAGGGATGAGAGAGCTGATCCTGAGCCAAATGTTTATGACCATTTTTTCTCTGCTCCCCAAGTGAAATGCAGACGCTCCTGAAAACTGAGCCGTGGAGAAACTGCCTATAGAGTGTTGAGAAAAGTGTGCTGGGGAGAGTGGGAGTGGATGGTGCTTCTTAGGATGAAAGAAGCCAAAGTCCATCCAAGTGGATAATGTGAAAGAAGAATCTTAAAACTGAGCCACATGACATTCAGGGCTTGTGGATGTCTCCACTCGTGGTTTGCATGTGATCAGAACCACCTTCTACCTCAGTTAGGTGGGTTTGGGGAGACATCCTTACACCACTTTCTTTCTCTTGGTCAGGCTGGAAGTGCAGGCTGATGTGCAGAAAGAGATCTTTCCGAAGGATTCGGTCAGCCTCGGAGCCATCAGTGACAATGCGAGCACACGGGCCATGGCAGGCTCCATCATCAGTTCCTACAATCCCCAGGACAGGTGAGGTCAAAATCTGTCATCTTTAGAGAGAGCTTGTATACAACTTGGTTTTGTCAAAAAGACATTCTTGTTTTTGCTGTTTGGCTAGAAAACAAATGCAGATTCTAAAGGTGTTTTGAAGATTCCTAAATTCTGCAAGTCAGTTAAAGTTGGAGAAAGTTCCCTACAAGTATGTGATGGTTCACATGCGGGTATATATTTCATTATTCTGTTCTTTGTGCAAAATCTTATGAGAAATAGCTTAATTTGAATGAGCCATTCAGCTGCAAGGCTTCCTGTAGTAGGAAGAGGTGTGCGTAGAAGAGAAGTGAACTCTGCATGTGGTTGTTCTCCCTCCCCGTTGTGTGGTGGCCAAGCCTGAAAGTGTGGAATAACCAGAGCAGCCAATAACTCCAGCCTGGTAAGAAAGGGAGGGATTTGGTTTGAGGCCTCAGCGGGTGTTTGTGAATAGCAGATAAAAGGATGCTTTGGCAGTTCTTGGCAGGGCATCCCTAAGGACCCTTTTGTATTCCTAATTCTTTTCCTTGAAAAATATGCATATTTTTCAAGGAAATGCATATCAAGTTGTGCATGTATATACACAACTTCGTTTTGTCAAAAAGGCATATATATATATATATATGCATATTTTTCAAGGAAAAGAATTAGGAATACAAAAAGGTCCTTAGGGATGACCTGCCATGAACTGCCAATATATATCCCAAACAGAAGATAGAAAGAGTTGCCCTCTCATTGAAAGCTACAGTGCCAGGGCGAAATGGAATCCACCATGCGTGTTCCTGCTAAATTAGCTTTCCATGCCCTGGGAGCCTTTGCCTCTCCTCACATTAGCATCTGTGTCCCAGGATAAGACAAGTTCATCTTACAATTTATCAACCTTGCTGGTAACATGAAGCTTCACATGGTGCACTTTTCCCACAGAGAGTGCAACAACATGGAAATCCAGGTGGACATAGAGACCAAGCCCAGCCATTATCAGCTTGTTAGTGGAAGCAGCACCGAGGATTCCCTCCATGTCCCAACCCAAATGGCAGAAAACGAGGAGGAGGAAGAGGAAGAAGAGGAGGAGGAGCAAATATGCAACCACCAAAGCTGTGAGCAGAAGGACTGTGTGGCCAGCAAAACCTGGGACATCACTCTGGCACAGCCCGAGAGCATCCGCAGTGACCTGGAGAGCTCAGACAGCCAATCTGACGATGTGCCCGACATCACCCTGGATGAATGTGACTCCCCCTTCCCTCAGACTGCTGCCTGCCTCCACCCCCCCAGTGCCAGAGGGGCTGGGAGCCCAAGTGCCCGCATTGGCCACTGTGCCCAAGCAGACGGACACCGGCCAGAGGAGAGAACACTGGAGTGCCTTGAGGCCCGAGGGTGAAGCCCCTCCCTCCCCCCCCCCTCGGCTTTTGCTCCTGGTTCCCCGGGTGACTGCCCTAATCCGGACTCTGGGTACATGGCTTTTCTTACATGAGGATGAAACCTCAGTTTTCTTTTTTTATTTATTGATTTAAGCGCTTGGTGATGCTCAGTGAGTTCTGTAAGAGTGTACATAAATGTGTGCGTGTATATTGTATGTTTGCCAAACACACACCTAAAGAATGCCTTTAATAAATATTCCTGTTCCATTCTCATTGGATCCTGTTTGCCCAGTGAATCTGTCGATTTTCCGATAGGCACTTCTCTGCTCCTGAAACTCATTCCTTGAAACCCACCCCCACCCCACCCCTCTCAGGCAGGGTGGCCCTCTGGCCAGCACTGCTGCTTGGGAGTCTGACCGGGAAGGCAAAGCATGTATATTTGCTGCCCCCTGGAGGACTTTGCTCCCTGTGGTCAGATGCCTTCTTTGGACAAGGATCCCACAGGATTCTGAGACTGCGTTGGAGCAGGTGACCTTGGGGCCTCCAGAGCAGGGGTGTCAACTTCAATTTCATTGAGGGCTGCATCACAGTTCGGTTTGACCTTGGGGGGCCAGGGTGGGCATGGCCAGCTCGATGTCACTCATGTTGGGGGCGCTTGTGGTGGCCCAAGCGCTCTGCCTGCAAAAACGGGCTCCCGAGTTCCGTTTTCGGCTGCAACGGCTTCCTGCAACCCTCTGCCAATGAAAACGGAGCTCAAGAGGGCCATCCGCATTCCTCCTGAGCTCTGTTTTCACTGGCAGAGGCACCACAGGCTGGTCCTTTGCAATGTCCAGGCCTTGAATTTGACACCCCTGCTCTAGAGGGTTTGGAGGAATTAGTGGGCAACAGATTGCCTATTCCTGTTGCCTGGGATTCCCCGTTTTCAGATTTGGGGACTGGAATTGCCTAACAGGTTAACCCTGAAACTGTTGCTGTATTTGCCCAAACAAGTAACACCTTAGATGGCCTACGAAGGGAGGCACACAACATTCTAAGACAAAAGCTGGATTTCAGTAGCTAAACTGCAAATGTTTTAACCCCATTTCACCCTAGTCTAGTAAGCTGTATGAATTCAGCTATAAGTAATACGAATATTTAAAATACACATGTTTCTGGTTTTCAGCTGCAGAAAGGAAAAATATTTCGGAATGTTACATGAAATGCAAGAAGGGAGAAGATTTATGTTCTGGAACTATCATATAATGAGTGCGTGCTTTTAAGTTTCCACTTCTTTTTAAATACTTTTTAAAAAGTATTTTACTTTCCTACCCAAAAGGGTAGGAATGTGGAGCAAGGAATAGGTCCTTTGCATTTTAACCCCGGGGTACTGTTAAATAGCATAAAATAAATGAGTAAAGAGCAAAGAATGAAGAGATGGTGCATCAGTTTAGCAAGCTTTGTTTGAGGTCCCATTCTCTTCCCTTTTCTTTATCCTGAAATAAGAGGGCATTGTTGCTCGTCCATACTTCTTCATGTAAACCTGTCATTAAATGCGGAGGAGGGCTTCTTAGACCAAGAAGATATATCACTTGGATGTTGTGAAGGGCAAGTGCAGATGTTGAGGGGAACCAAGTGGTGCAATTCATTCTTTCAGGAGAGGTTTGCATATATTACAAAGTTTGAATGTTGAAAATGTCCTTCCATAAAGAAGAATTGTATGCCAGCATCTGTCTACAGGGAGTTTGTGGTGGGTATGTCAAAATACCTAATATTCCCATCTCAATAAAATTTCTAATATTCCCATCTCAATACAGGAGGATATTAGTAGCTCTGGTTTGAACTGTGAGATCCTTTATACTCTCTGAGCTGGGTGGTTTTCTTGCAGATATTTCATTTCCCAAATTAGGTAACATCAGTGCTAATGAAGCTTAAAGAGAGCACCAAGGACCCCTCGCTCCCATTACATCCCAAGTGGTACCAAGTCATTGGTTCTCAGCCCGAAGGCCCCAAGGCTGTGGACCCCCTACTCAGAACAGGAATCCAACATTTGGACTCCTCCAGGGAAGGGGAGCTAACAGTCATTCTCCCTGCCAGGCTGCTCTTCCTGCTAGGTAGCTTTTCCTTCAGAATCTCTTTCTTCTAACTTAGATTCATTACTCTGTGGTTCTATTCTGGAATGAAGAGACGAGATCCCTTTTGAGGTCCTCCTTCGCTAGCTTCTCCTGCTACCAAATCGCTGCTCCATGTTCTTGAACCCCAAGGGGAAGGTTCGATCGCCCTCGGCTTTACAGTCCCTTCAAATCGAGCCCTCCAATGTCATCCCATTGCTTAGTAGCCTGTGCCTTCCCCCTGGCTCTGAAGCAGAAAGGGTTCAGGGAGAGAAACTATGGATTTCCCGAAGGAACTGGAAAAAGTTTGTCTCCCAAGAGATGCTGGGATAATTAAACTTCTTCCCCCGTCTTCCTTTCAGGGGAAAGATCTGCCCTTGCCTTTTGGCGCAAAAATAAATCAGTTGCTTCTGGATAAGACACTACTGGGAAATCCCAGTACTATAAAATTAAATTTTAAAAAAAAAATTGGAGGAAGAGAACAAGCCACTTGCATGCTGTTGACATAAAAAATTACATGAAGATGACCCTGGAGCTCAAGGGAGATTTTACTTTTAAAAGTACCCAGAAAGGTTTTGTTCTTTTTATATTATAAAAAATGTTTTATAGATCAAGCAGATAAAATCCATTAAAAAGTACATACAGCACTGTAAAAAAAAAGCCTAAACAATGGCCTAGGAAACAAAAATCAGGAACAGCAATAAAGTAGAAGTACAGTATAAAACGCCAAAAGATGTTCAGAAAGCATCTCAATGGGCTGTTTAGAGCCCAAAGGGGGCCTCCCTCCACAGGCCTGATGCCTCCGTGGCTGCCGGGGCATCTGGAAAAGGATTTCTGGAGAAGCCCTGGGGCCTTTGGGGCGAAAGACTGGTTTCCACATCTGCCCGGATTTCTCCAGCCTTTAGCTCCTTAGACGAAATGGCATCAACCAAGCTTGGCTAACTTCTGAAAGCTCTGCGTGGTGAGGCCTTTAAAGAATTTGGATGGGACACCACCAGATCAGTCCAGGGCCAGGAGCCAGACTCCAGAAAGATGCACCAGAGGCCCAAAAGCTGCAGTGGAGAATCAGCAAAAAGGAAACTGGACTTTTTCACACCTCCTGTCTAACCCTGTGGCAACTTTAAGATGCGGGGCCTTCAGACCCCAGAATTCCCCAGACAGCAAGGCTGGGATCGACAGAGCTTAAGGGTTGCCACGGCTGAGAAATCCTGGCTTGGGCCGACTGGGTTCCCACAGCCCATTTCGCCAAAAGCAAAGCCAAAACCAGCCAGAGCCAAACCAGGTTGCACAACCAGGGCGAAGGGGGCTGCTTTCAACGCAGCTGCCAGGGCTCCTTCGCGCAAACGCCCACCGAAGCTGCTGCTTGCCCCGCCTGGACCCCAAACCCGCTCCCGGCCCGGCGCGGCCTCCTCTGCTTCCCCTGGTCGCCTGCCCGCATGGCCCGGGGCGCGCCCAGCACGGCGGCGGCGGCAGGAGGGAGCGGCTCGGCCGGGTGGGGCCGGCAGGTGAGTCACGTCTCCCGCTCGCGGCGGCCGAAGGTGGAGCCGGGCCTTTTGTTCGGGGCCCGCCGGCCGAAGAGGAAGGGACGAAGGGCGGGAGCGGGAGGAGCAGGTACCGGAGCGCCGCGGAACCGGGACAGGTGGCCGGTAGAGGCGCGCCGCTCTCGGCGCTTCTGCAACGGCGACGGCGCGGCCGGGCGGGAGTTGAGCCGGCGCCCGTCCCAGCGGGGATGGGCTGAGTTCCGCACGGCCCCCATGTGTCGCCTGGGTGAGTGGAAGCCCCGCGGCGCCCGGCCCAGGAGCCTCCGGGGAGGCGGGAGGGGGGTGCCCAGCCGTCCTTGAGGGCCTCGATCGGAGGCCTTTCCTGCGGGGCCCGCCCGGCCCCTGCGCTCTTCGGAAAAAGCGGGCGCTCGGCGTGATTGGCACCGGCGGCCGCAGCCATTCCGGCGGGGGAGAAAAGGGGCTGAACATTGGGCGGACCCCTCTTTTCTCTCTGCCCCCTCCCCACCGGCTGCATAGCGAGGGGGCTTTGGGTGCCACTCACGCTCCGAGTCGAGGGGTTTCTTCCCGCGTTCAGCTTCGGGGGGGTCGGAAGTCCGAAGTGCTGAAATTAGACATCAGATTTAGGTTTATTCACGCAACGAAAGGGACAGAAACGCGCGGAGCGCATTAGGAGTATTTCCAGGATACATTTAGCTGGTCTTAAATTTTTAATTGGGAGATCATGCAGAGCAGGGGGACAAGCGTTAGCGTTGCAATTAATATGAAAAGTAGTTTTCTTATGCGTTAATTCCCAGGAGAGGGTTGGGAGAAAGTGGTTAACTAACATTAAATGGAAATGTTTGCTCTTCCAAAAGAAAATTATCTTTATTTACTGTTTTGCTTAACCGAAAAATGCAAACAGCCTTTTCCAAATATGTTTTTTTTGTTAGTTATCTTGTTTAACCCTTACTGGGAGCAATTCTGCTACAAACAACCTCTCCCTTAAAGGAATTTGCAGACAGCTCTATGCTTGATTTATTTAGTATAATTCTTTTCAATCCAATAATGAGAGTTTTGGGGCCAGACTGCAAAACCTTTAATGTAAATGAATCTCTGAAGAAATAGGAAAGACATAAATTGAACTAAAAATGGAAGAGTCATGTGCATTATCTAAAAATGATCCAGACAAACTTTCCATAATTAGAAAATTTTAAAGGCTGATGAAATGTAAAATCTTGTACAAAATCTTGTACAAAATATGCCTTAAATGAGGCTTTCCAAATGCCTGTCATGCAAAAACTAAAACAGTACTGCATGGATATTGTCTTGATGGTCTAAAAGTCCTGAATCAGTTGTTTCTATTCTCTTTCTCTTTCTCTCTCTCTCTCTCTCTCTCTCTCTCTCTCTCTCTCTCTCTCTCACACACACACACACACACACACACACAGAGGAATTTAAATTTGGAGGGATTTAAAGTCAGGTGAACAAAAGAGATGGGAATTCAGCTGCCCAACCAGATTTTGGAGAAGCAGGGTCCACGCATCATGGCCCAAGGGGGCCACTTGCATTCCAAACAGCCTCTCTTGCTCTCCCCCCACATTCCCCCTCCCCTTTCACACTTTGTAACTTGTGTAGATTTATGGGTTGTTCTGGCCTCCTTCACTCTGCTGTTTCAGCAATGGTTAATCTTTAAAGGAAGGCCCTGGTTCTTTCCCATAAGAAACACTACATTATAGACTTCCTTATGGCTCCTGGGAGATAAGTTGGCTGGGGGAGCAACTGCCCATCACTGCTGAGCCCATGGCACCACTTCCCCAGTATTGTCGTGGAAGAGATCCTGCATGGTATAAGCCCGAGGCACAGCCAGGACTGCATATGGAAGAGCCCCACAGATCCCTCCCTCCCCCAAGTTCTGTGTTCCTTCTGAAGAAGGAAGAAGATGGTGCATCTTCCTTCTCCAGACAAGAATAGCCAGGTGAAAACTCATAAAAGTTAAGCTTTTAAGTTGTAAACCAAGATAAAAAGATAGGTAGGTTCATGGGAAGGGACTCAATAGAAGGGTTGATCTGGTGTAGGACTGGAAGAACCAGTTGCCTCCGGATGTTCTAAATGTCATCTCTCTCTCGCCAACTGACCAGAGTGATGGGAACTGCAGTTCAGCTGCTTCTACAGCTGAACTTACCTTACCTACCTGAGCAACACCTGTCCAAAAGCTCTTGGCCACCCTCTTGAGTCCTGGTTGGGCTTGCAGCTGTTTTTCCATCAGCATGCTTGAAGCAGCTTAGAATCCAAGTTTCTAGTGTCAGACCCACTAGGTAGACCAGACCAGAAACTCATCTCCACAGGAAAGCTAGATCAAGATAATGTCAATCAAAACAACAGATTTTTGCAAATCTGACTATGCTTCTCCTCCCCTCCTCCTTATACCCAGTAAATCAGGAAGGCATTTACCTTTTGACTATTATCTTGCTTCCCAGGACTTCTTTAATTCTTTATTGTTTCTTTGCTAGATAATGCTTCTTGCATATTTCTGTCAGGGAACAGCTCCTTTTCTCTGCACATCTAGCTGCATCAGAGCATTTACCATAGCTTGCTTTTTAAAGTTTAGCCTAAATTGCATTTACAGACTTTTTTGTGTGTGGCTTTAATCAGTCTAAAACATTTGATGTTCCCTGAAGTTTGGCCAAATCATTTGTAAATAAGCTGAGAAGAGCAATCCTAGTATAAATTGTTAGGGGAAAAACATCTGGACAGACTCCATTATAAGATTTGCCCCAGTATTACTATTCTCTGCGCCTTTATTGACCTATCGGAAGCCCCCTCACTTATCCCAGACTTCCTTAATTCATAGAGGAGCCTTTGGGGAGGAATTTTGACAAGTCCAAGTAAACTATGTTCATCAGATGATTTCTGAGGTTGCTTCAGAAAAGAGTTAGGGAGGGAGGGAGGGAGGGAGAGAAGAGAGTCAGCAAAGCTTTGAGAACTGCGTGATGAGGAGCACCAGGGGGAGATGCTTCCCAGAGGCATAAGATTGGCCCCTGCATTAGGATCAGAGATGCCTCTTGATGCTTTGACTCAGCAGGCCTGCTCTTGCCCAGAGGCAACGTTTGCTACGTAAAACTTCACATTGTGCAGCATGTCTAGTTCTCTCCTCCTTTCCTGTGATGCAAAAATGTGCACTGGAACAAATCTGTTTCTTTCTCAGGTATGATTGACACCAGCAGCTCCCAGAAACTCTTGATGAAAACAGGACTCATCCTGATCGTCATTGGTCACCTGAACTTCATTTCTGGAGCTCTGGTCAATGGGACGGTCTTGCGCCACATTGCCAACCCCCAAGATACCATTTCGTTGCAGTATGCCATTTCTAACATCATTTCAGCCATCTCGGCCATCTTGGTAGGTAGCCTGGTTTATATGATACGGAGGGATTGGTGGAACAACCAACGAGTCCATCTCCCTGTTCTGCTGCCTTGCGTGGCCCACAGGGCATACCAAAGGCAAGCTCATTCTTCTGCCCATATGGTGCAGGGTCCCCTGGATAAGTTAGCCCCCAGTCAAAAAAGTCGAATGCAAATAATTATCACTTTAACTGCCATACGCTATTTTAAAGTCAGAAACAGAGCAAAAAAATTACTGGTTCTGATGGGTACCCACAAAATAAGTGCCGTCTGATTTTCTTTCTCTCTTAATGATAAAGTTGGGAATTGTGCCAAATGTGGTATTAATGTGTTATGACTGAAGTTGGAATGATTCTGCAGTAGCAAAAGGCAAGCATAATTCTAAAGCTATTACCTTGCCAGAGATTTCAAATTCCTTTGAATAATAGAACAATCACTTTAGATCTTGGAATCATCAAAATTAATTCCTGCAAAGCCATCAGCTGTTCTCAATTTGCTGGAATTTTATCTTGAAGACAACATCTGGAGGGAGGAATTGCATCAATGTACTGTAATCTGCTGCTGCTGCTGCTCTTTGCATGGGGTAATTTCCTGGTTTTCCCTTTACAGACAATATCCTGTGGAATAGCAGCCATTGTGCTTTCCAGATACCTATCCCAAAAACCATTGGTAAGCAATCTTATCCCTGTGGCAGTTTGGAGCAGAAATATCTCCAGTTAGAAAATGAGCTAGGTTTCTGGATAAGAATTCCATAATAAGCTACCCCCCCAACTGCTTGCAGAAGCTCTTGCTAACTCCCTTAGGAAAGATTGGATTAACCTTGAGCCTCATTTTTTTCTCCTTCACCACACCCATCATCTGCTTATCTTCAGGGTCATCAGGCTCTTCTACACTCCCTCTCCCACCCAAGAACATGCAGTAACTCCATAAAATGAGGCTTTAAGTAAATAGCTTTCCCGGCTACAGAGGGTGTTTTTGTAGTTCCCTTACCAATGCGTATTGGGAGGGAACTATAAGCAGGGCTTTGCATGTAGCTCTGCTTGGTTTATTTACTATATTTTGAATTGCCCACTAAGGAGAGTGTTTTAGGCAGACTACAAAACTGTTTAATATAAATGCCTCTACAAACAGAATAAGAAAAACAATGAACTAAAATATAGAGAAGTCATATGGAAGATGTGCAATTATCTAACATCCATCTATGCAAATTATTTCCATAACATTCAAATTCTAAATGCTGCTGTAATGGAAAATTTTGCACAGAATTGTGTCACTTATATAAAAATGTGCTAATTAGACTATCCAAAATGCAGATCAATATCCAGGAAGCATAAAAATAATCCTGAAAGGCTTCTTTCCGTTCTGCGATAGTTTCCTTAAGAAACATTCAGTTTGCCATTATCCATGCTGGAAGAGTATAAGTGCCATTTCTGGCAGGATGATTGCTTGCTTGCTTGATTGCTTGATTGCTTGATAGCTGCCTACTCCAAAACTTCAGTTTGCTGGGAAAGAGTTTCTCCACTCTGTGAACATGAAGCCCTTTAGATCAGGGTTTCTCAGCCAACATGGGGGACATCTCAAAATTGGTAAGATTAAAAAAAACACCCTTGCTTTAAATCAGGGCTTACCAATTTTCAGACCTCAGGGACCACTAAATTCATAATTTTAAATCCCGCGGACCAGTAATATGATCTGCCTAATGACCAGCTGGGTGGACGTGGCTAGGTGGTCATGTGAATGGGTGGGCGTGGTCAACTCGATGTCACTCATGTCGAGGGACGCCTCGCCAGCCTCTACTCACCCCTCTCCTTCCAGCCACTCCTTGCCTGCCTGCCTTAGGGCCTCAATAGGAAGCAGTTGTTGGAGCTAAGCAGCCACCACAAGAAAGAGTTGGCAAAACAGCTCAGTTCAAATTGGATCTGACCGAGAAGGAGGCTCAGCAGAAGCACCTCACTGAGGTCTATGAGCATAGGCTTTCCAAGCAGAGGGAAGACCTGCAGGAGTGCAAGGCCAGGTAACAGCGCCTGGAGGCTCAGTGGGCTGAGATGGTCAGCCAGTTCCAGGCTATGATGCAGTCCCACTGGAACAAGGCTCTCTGGCTCTTCACCACCAGCGGCTCTTCCCTCCAGCCTTCACCCAAAGCCCCGCCCCAGGAGGCTGAAGCAGACCCCAAGTCGGAATTCCTTCCCCCATCTGACTCGTACAAAAAGAGCCCGAAGGGGGAGACTCTCTGCAGCAACACAAACGTTCATTGCACGTAGCCAGCCCAGGGGCCGTAGTTTGAGGACTCCTGATTTAGTGCAATATAAAAAATGCAAATAATTTTTCTGCGGACCACCAAAATTTTTCACAGACCACCAGTGATCCACGGACCACCAGTTGGTGACCGCTGCTTTCAGTGGTTTGGATACCAGTTCCCAGGTCTCCTTCCCTCCATCTGTGTTGGACTCCAGTTCCTAGTGTTTACAGTCCTAGGACTGTTGGAATCAAAACCCAAAACATTTGGGTGGTATCACATGTAACATCTTTTGACATTCTCAAATGGCATTCATAATATTGCTTGATTCTAGTTCAGCTGGATGTGGACTTGACTTCTCTTCCCCAACCTTCAAGTGACTTCTGAATTATTCTGAGTTTGACCTCTGTCTATAGAAAGCCATTTTGCCAGTTTCATCTATGGATCACTCTATGTTTACTTCACAAACTGAACCCGAAATAAACGAGCCATATTTTAACATAGTATGTTGTGTGTTGTATGAATTTGGAAAGTTGCATTAATTTTGTGAAGCGGCTAAGCTAATTGTTGTAACATTGAACCAGAAAGGATTAAGGTTTTTGTATGATGAGTGAACCCATCCATTGTGTTTTGTAAGCGATGGTCTGTGGCTTATCCTCTTTCCTGAACCCGCCTGCTCCCTATATCTTTTGTGGCAGCCCCTGCCCTCTGAAAGGTTGGGAGGCTAGATGCCCTCTGAGATTGTTATTGTGGAGTGTTTATGCGTTTGTCTCAGCAACTGTTGGTTATTCTGTTGATATATTTTTCCCTTTGTTTTAATGTGATGATGACTTCCCAGAGTTACATCTGGGAGATGGGGGAGCTTATGAAATCAATGTAAAGAATAAAATAAATAAATGTAATAGTTAAGTGTGTGTTCTTGCTAGCCAACTGAGTATTCGCACCAGAGCTTCCCAGTTCTCTCTCTTTACAGGGATGGGCTGTTTTCTCCCTCAGCATCAGCAGCAGCTTCCTCTCGCTCTTCTGCCTGGTGGGGCTGGCAATGGCCATTGGCCTGACCTTTGCCAACAAGGGCCGTGCCCTTCTGTCCCTGTGCACCTTTGCTGACATGGAGGTCATTCAGATCACCCACGAGTGCCCCTTCGATCCCACACGGATCTATGTAAGTCTGCCAAAAAAGGACCTGAAGCTCCTGCTACCAGAAGGTGGCTGTGGTGGGGAAGGGGTTTCTCTAGAACCCAGGGCTTTATCTCCCTGAAGTGGCTCCCAAGGGAAAAGGCTCAGCAATACTTTGGGGGTGTCATTTTTGCACTGCAATTGGGTTGCTCAGCACCCTGGACAGGATGGCTCATCCTTGGTGGCTGGAAGTTGGCATGGGTGGGCGGCTCCATCAGTTGAGCCATGGTTTCTACTTCTGAAAGTTGGTGGACGTATTTCTGACCTTCCCTTCCCTCTCCTCAGAGTTCTGCCCTGGTCCTCTGGGGTCTCTCCTTTCTCTTGGACTCCGTGGAGATCATCTTCAGCATCCGTTGCTTTCTTATCACTCTTACGATCCTGAACTTGAAGCTTTGTCGCAAGGGGAAGCGCAAGAAAAAGGTAAATCTTCCTCTCCCCGTTCCCTGCAGAGGTGGAGGAGGGCAGTTGGGGAAAAAGAAGAGAGATCCTCATAGGGCTTACCGGATCTAGCCCAGGTCCGTCTCCGTGCTTTGGAGAAAGACTATTATACGCTTCCACCCCCTTCTTCCCCTCCATAATATGTTGCCAAATTGGCGCATTCTGTTTATGGCTGAAGATTGGGGGCTTCTTCATGTTGTGACCCAGAGCAGTTCCCCAGAAGAAAGGAAGGCCTAATGCTGGGTTTCTCCTGGACGCTGAATCTGCAGGATCTGATTATGCATTTAACAGGCATTCTGGTTTAGATTTGAGCCTTTCAGGCTTTTGAATCATGTCTTAGTAATCAGGCCAGATTTAAATAATTAGCTGTTTGCAACTTACTCATCAATTTGCATCTCATTAAATCTGGTCTTACCAAAAATACCTGTTGAAAACAGGCCAGCAGCTCCACTGCTCCTCCCTTGACTTCAGAAGAGCTCAGCCCAGGCAGGTGAGCAGAGGAAGGGCAGGGAACGTGCTCGGCCTTCTGCCAGTCAGCATTGGAGTGGTCCTTCATGATTAGGAGGGAAAGCAAAGGGGTACAGGTAGTCCTTGACTTACGGCCACAATTGGCACCAGAGTTTCTGTGGCTAAGCAAGGCGGATGTTAGGTGGCTCATGCTAGACTGTACAATCTTTCTGCCATGGCAGTTAAGCAAATCGCTGCAGTTGTTAAGTGAATCGCATTATCTTTAAGTGAGTCCATCCTCCCCATTGGCTTAGCTTGTCAGAAGCTGATCAGGAAGGTCGTGAATGGTGATCACGTGACCCCAGGAAGCTTCCGCCATCGGAAATGCAGGCCGGTTGCCAAGCAGTCAAATTCTGACCACACGACTGTATGGGTGCTGCAATAGTTGTTGAGTTGCAAGGGCTGGTTGTAAGTCACTTTTTTCGGTGATGTTGTAACTTCATTCGCTAAGTGAATGGTTGTAAATTGGGGAGTGCTTGTATGTCAACATTTGCAAGGGGGGTGGTGGCCTGGACCCTCTTGTCATTTCAGCACAATGCAGGGTGTCAGTTGCAGCACCATGGCTGCGTCTTGCAGACTTTGATCCTGGATGCCGTTCATGTGCCCTGCAAGAGTATTTAATGGGTAGGAGAGGCACAGCTGCAGGTCATCTCCAAGTCCTACCTACTACCTTGGCCGGAGCCAATCCCCAGAGCCCATCCTAGATGCTTGTGCCCTACAACAGGGGGAAGGGGGGAGGAGGTTGGCCTCCCTTTGGACTGATGACACTGCCTTGCTTTAAAGATCTCGCTGACATTCGTCACCGCCGAGAGCAGCGACTCCTGCGAGGGACGGGATCTGCTGAGGATGGAGCGCTTGGGTGTTGTGCAGCTGTAGAGGACAAACGTGTCGCTCAGGAGAGCCTGGCAGGCAAAACCCTCACAGACTCTTCTGGGGCACCTGACTGTCCCTGGTCAGTGTCACCATCTGACTTCACTGACCGCTGGGAGGGCTGGAGCCTGCCGGGAGAAATGGCTTTCTCCCAAGCAATGAACAGTCTTGTGTTTGTGCATTTCTCCCGCTCATCCTCTGGATGATGTTTCTAGCTTTGCCTTCTCAAACAAGACTGTGAGCTCTTCCTTTTTTATTCTGATACAAACATGTGCATAGCCTCATGCGTGACTCTCCTAGGATGGGCAGGCTGGAGGTTGCAGCATTGACTGGAACATCTGGACGGAACCCTGGTGGTCTCTTCAGGGAGGGCCAATGATGTTCTTGGTCGTTCTCAGGAGCAAAGTCACTCAGAGTGACGGGAGCCTGATGCCCAGGGAAGAGGCTCTAGCAGGACCACTCGGGAGAGAACAGACCACGAGGGGCCAACTGGGGTTTTCTCTGACATGTTGCTTTCAGAAAGTTTGTATACTGTTATCACAGCTTAAAACAGGGACTGAAAACTATAGTTTCCATTGAAAACCATGGAAAATGGCCTTTAGATGATAGGTATGTTGACAAAACTGCAAATCCACCCTCACTCTGCTTATATCTGTAAATATGCAAATCTACTGAAATAATGGATGGGGGGGCAATGGATCAATCAGCTGCAAAGGAGGCAGACTGGAGAGACCTCGTGTGGCGTCCTGGTGAAGGGAGATGCCAGCCCAGTTTCAGCCCGAGGCTCCCTGGGAGGAGGGGGGGGGGGAACCTTGGTCCAGTTGTATACTCTCAGCCAACCTACCTCACAGGGTTGTTGTGGGGAACGCCAGGAGGATGGAGTACTGTTTTCTGTCTTAAATTCCTGGACCAAAGTTGGAATAAAAATCTAACAAATTAATTAAAAGAACTGGCAGAGATTTGGCTCTTCCTTCCCTGCTGACTTGTGAGTTCCTTCTCAGCTTCCCACTTTCTGCAGCTTGCAGGCGATTGCCTCATTTTAGCTTCTGGGGGTTCGTTCACAGGGAACAAGACCGTCCACATACGCTGCTGCTTGAAGAGCCGGGAGCCCAAATGCAGAGCCGCCTCTGGGACAGCAGCGCCTAGAATTCCAGCATCCTGGAGGAGCTGCTTTAGTCTTCCATAGGCACTTTTTCTCGTCAAGGGTGCCCGTTTGACACAGAGGGACATCCTCTCTAGATGGCTTCATAAACTGCTGTAATCTGTTTCTTTCCACACTGTGGCCCTCCCTATTACAAATCCTGGCCCCTCAGCCACAGCATGACGCTGGCAGTCCCAAAATCGGGATGGGTGGGTAATGAATGGCTGCGGAGGGACCTTGTGAGCAAGAGAGCCTGCCAGCATCCAGAGAGCAGGGCCTCCTCCCACGTCTGCCAGATGGGAGGCCGGGGCTTTGATCCTGGGTCCTCCGCCTGCTCCCCTTGGCTTCAGGGAATGGGGAGGATCTCAGTGGCCGAGAGGGGAGGGGCGGCCAGGGGGCCTTGGCGGCTGGTGGGAAACTGGGCAGGGTCACTGGCTTTCTGCACCATCCCTACACTCCCTCCCCCCCCGGCTCCATCCCCCACCTGAAGCCAGAAAATCCCACCTTGCATTTGGGCTTTTTGCGACTGGAAAGTGCTGTGAGGGGACTGCGGCCTTTTCTCACCAGGGGCAGGACTTCCTGGGTAGCCACCACGGGGACCTGAGCCTGGGCGGGGCAAGGCTTTGGCTGGATGGCTGTGGCCGCCATCTTGACTTTTTGACCTCCCTGCCCCATGGACAGTCTCTGCAGGAAGGCTGGACTATGAATGAGGTTCCCCTGCTCCCCTAGTCCTGGTTCTGGATGTTCCTCTTGGAGCCCTCAGCCTTGATTCAGGTCTTGGCCCCCCTGCAAGAGGCGATGCAGATTGAGAGCTCTGGCCAGGCTAAAGCTCTGCACGGATGTGTACAACCACCACAGGAAGCTCACACCTGCACACCCAGCCAGCCACTTTCCCTAAGAAGTAGGTGAGAGGTGGGCAAAACCGTTTCATCATGGGATGGGGGGCAAGAAGTTACCAGGCTCCTTTGGTCACTCCCAAAATGAGCTGCAATAAATCAGAGAATTTGGCTCTGTAATTTGGGAAGAAAGTAACTTTGAGCAGACACCTGAGCACAAAAGAAATGCAGGCTGTGATTCTTTTGTGGCTGCGTTGGGATCGTTTTATAATGAAAAGCAGGTAAGACAATCAACAAATAATTCTACACATACATTTTTCACACCAAGCTCTGGTTGGCAGCTCAACTAAGTAGTTTCTGGACGCTGGTCTCTCTCCTCTGCTCCCAAAGCTGCGGGCGGCTGCCTTTTGGGGTGCTGTGTTGCCTGGAGGGGGAGGAGCTGGGCTATCGAAGGGACCCTGGATGAGATACGACCCCTCCTCCCCGTGCTGCAAACCAGAATCAAAAGGGCTGGCAAGGGGTGTGATGAGGGTGGGCAGAAGTGGGGGGGTGTAGCCATGACACTTTTTGAAAGGGGTCTGCTTTGGGCTGTGGCATATGAGCTAAGGTAGTTTGCATTAAATGGCACTGAATGTAGATCAAAGCTGGGCAGGAACGAAATGCTTTGAACCTCCGGTGCTTCTCTGCTCCTGGGAAGGAAGGAAGGGAGGGAGGGAGGAAGGAAAGGCAGGCAGGCAGGCTGCTTTAACGGAGAGCAGGGAGACGCAGAAGCACGGGGGCCCCAAAGCACTTTTGACAGGTGCACAGCCCTAAGGGTCCTTATCCAAATGATCCTCAGCATTACACAGACCCTGGTTGGAAATACCAGGGCTACTCCACTGAGGGCATCCTAAACAATGCAAAGCAGAGACTTGTACTTCCATATACATAACTGATCTGGCCTAGTGTCATTTTAATAATTTATTATGCTAATCTATTAAATTTATATGCTGCCCGACTGGGAGTTGTCCAGGCATATACTGGGGTCCCTCAGTGGCCTTTCAGCTTCGTTGGCATTTGCAGCCGGTGCCTTGGGCTACAGACCTCGCTTTCGCCAGCAAAAGCTGCTCTCGCACTCGGAGCCCTGCAGTGGGAAAATGGGTGGGCCATGAGCCAGCAGCAGGCGCAGCGGAAGAGGCAGCTGCGGGCGAGCGGCCCCTTGGCTGACCCTAACCTGGAGGGCTGACAGAAGACCGGCTGGTCCTCAGACTCCGGCTTTGCCACCCACCCCCCCAGCTGCATCCCAAGTCGTGTCACATTCACACCAAGCTAAAGTGTTCAGGGAGGGGGGAAAGGAAAAATATCTGTGAGTCAGAAAAAAACTTCAGTAGACTGGCTGGTGCTCCTTGCTTCGATGTCCAAGCAGGAACGGGAGGAGGCTGGTGACTTCCTCGGAGAGGTCCAGTGAAGTTGGGTGCTGTTTGGGGAGGTGGACTCATCCAGAGCCTCCTGGGCAGTGGGGAGGTGCTCAGAACTGGGAGGCACTGCTGGGATCGCACTGCAGCAGCCTCACGATGGAGGGGTCGCTCTTGGCGCCTTTGATGAACTCCTCCAGGGACAGTTTGCCTGGAAAGGAGAAGGGGGGGAGGTCAAGCACAACAAAGGAAGGGGGGATGCCAGTCCCAGATGGAGCAGAATTCCCAGAAGGGACCCCTGGCTGCTTGCTTCTTCCCTGAGCATTTTCTACTGCCCAACACGCTGCCCAGGCCCTCCATCCTCATCTGAAGTTCCCAGGCCTCCTTGTGCCAAGTTCATCTACCTGCGCCCCACCTTGTTTTTTGATAAAGGATTCCTGCAAAGGTATGTCATGGTTTTAGAAAAACTTCAGCAGAGCTAACATGGATGCCAAAGGGTTTCTTTTCCCCCCTTCCCATGTGTCAAGTGAGGTTTTCATGTCAAACTAACTATACTGATGTCTTGTTTTTCAGTTACCCATCTAATCCTTTAAGACTGGCCTTGGCTCTTCCGGACACAAAGCGTATGTTTTTGTGTATGTGAGAGACCAGCCTTGGCTTCTGGTGAACGTGGACGCTTAGGGAGCCCTCTAGGAGCAGAGAAGGTTGTTCAAGGGGAAGGCAAGATAGGGCTGCAGCTGCACAACCCAGTTGTTGACCACAGGAAAGGGCCTGGCTGTCAGAACTTTGGAACCAGGTCATAAGTGCCATTGGGGAGTGAGGTGTCCATTGCAACTTTGAATGATTGCTAAGCAACCGGTCATTTGTCAAGGACTACCTGATGTACCAGGATTTCTCAACCATGGTAACTTGAACATGAATGACTTCGATGATTTAGTTCCACCGCTCTGACTCCTTTGCCCTACCGGTAGCCCCTAACGGCATGAGGTGGCCAAGGATGGGTGGGCATCTTGGGCAGGGGGCAGCTGGTCTGGTATTGGGAAGCTGTCAACATTTCACCTGGGATGACCTCTTTGTGAAAAGGAATGAGCTTCATTGGATGAAACCTGCTATTAGCTAAAACCAGAAGTGAAGCTCAGTCCCTCTGAAGGAGGATCAATGCTTTGAATAAATATCCAAAAGGTGAAAAGTGCTGATTAAGTTGCACAAACTTTGGTGGCAGAGAGTGGAGCAGATTTGCACCCCAGAAAAGCTCTCCCTTAATTTCAATCAATGGGATGTTTGGCGGGAATGACTTCAACACAGGGTCCCCAACTCCTGGGCTGCAGCCCACTACCAAGCCATGGCCTGTTCGAAACCGGGCTGCGGGAGAGATGGGTAAGCATGCGTGTGAGTGGAGGGCACTTACGCTCGGGCACGAAGCTCCACTCATGAGAGCGGCAAGCATTTGTGCTCACGGGCAGAGTTTCCCTCATGCGGAGCTTTGCACATGAGCACAAGCCTCCTCTGCTCAAGTGCCCTCTGCTCGCACAAGTAGAGCTTCGCACACGAGTGCAAGTCCCTGCTGAGTGGAGCTTTGCGCATGAACACAAGCAGCCTCTGCTTGCGCACGAAGCTCTATTTGCACAAGTGAAGGGCATGTGTGCCCGTCACTCACACAAATGGAGCTGTGTGTGCGCGCATGCACCTGCCACTCACACGCCCCTGTCCCTGGCTGGGCCGCCAAGCTGGCAAGGTTGGGGACCGCTACTCCAACATATTTAGCAGCCACGAGTAGAGTTCAGAGATTTTGCGTTGCTCGAGAATAGCCTCCCCTGGCTGGGGAATTCTGGGAGTTGAAGTCCACCCATTTCAAGCTGCCAAGGTTGAGAGATAGTCCCGGTAGTCATTGCCTTACAATCCCAATTGGGACCAGAATTTCCACTGCTAACCAAGGCCATCACTAAGTGCGTTGTGCCTGGTTTTACAACCTTTCTTGGTATGGTTGTTAAACGAATCACTGCCAGTGTTAAGTGAATCGTGGTTGTTAAGTGAACCTGGCATGTCAGAAGCTGGCTGAGAAGCTGGCGCCTGGCAATCGCAGGACCCTGCAGCCGTTGTAAATGCATGCCCGTTGCCATGCGTCAGTTTCAATCATGTGACCATGGGATGCTGAGACAGTCATAAGGGTGAGGACCAGTTGTAAGTCACTTTTTTCTAGTGCTGCTGTAACCTTGAATGGTCGCTAAACGAATGGTTGTAAGGTGAGAATTACCCGCAGCATCAAATGCTTTCTTTTACCCATAGTTATTTTAGGCCTGTTTCTGCTTAGAGGCCGTTCTTCTGACCTGCGAAAGGGGCGAGCGGCTTCTGGTGTATGTCACACCCATCCTTTAGGTCTCTCTTTAATGGAGGGGGGGGGGCAGAGGGGGAGTAGTCATCTCCCCACAGAAAATATTCAGCTGGCTGAAATGTCCCCCCGTTTCTCTTGAGCAGCTGCAGAGGCAGAGTTGGGGGCCTGCTGGTCCTAGCCATGGAAGGCCACACAATGGAGGAGGGGGGACGTGTCAAAAAAATTGAGATAGGTAACAATTGTAGCCCCCTCCCCTTGATAGTAGCAACTCAAGCTTTTTGATCCTTCTCCCCCGTGGATTTCCTTGCAGGGTCAGGAGGGGTGGGCCAGATTTGCACTGTCCTAAAGCAGCGGTCCCCAACCTTTCCGGCTTGGCAACCCAGGCCAGCGCGGTGGGGGTGGGGGTGGGGGAGGCGAGCGAGTGGCAGCCATCCATCCATTTGTGAGGGAGTGGCAGGTGCGCGTGCCCTCCATTTGTGCGAATGGAGCACACACAAGGGCTAGTACCAGAGGTGGGTTTCTGACCAGTTCTGGAGAACCGGTAGCGGAAATTTTGAGAAGTTCAGAGAATCGGTAATAAAAATTCTGACTGGCCCCGCCCACATCGATTCTCTGCCTCCCGAGTCCCAGCTGATCGGGAGGGAATGGGGATTTTGCAGTATCCTTCCCCTGCCATGCCCACCAAGCCACACCCACCAAGCCACACCCACCAAGCCATGGCCACAGAACCGGTAGTAAAAATTTTTGGAACCCATCACTGGCTAGTATCCTCTGTTCACGCAAATGCCCGCTGCTCACACATGCTTGCCCATCTCTCCTGCGGCCCAGCTTCATATAGGTCGTGGCCCAGTAGTGGGTCGCAGCCCTGAGGTTTGGGATTCCTGCCCAAAAGCATCTTTGGCACTCCTTAAAAAATCCAGTCTCCGATATTTTCACCCTCTTGCTATTCACATGAAAACGGGCGGGGCTCGGATTGCATGGTTTGGGGCACCATCCGGACTTTTGTGACTGCATGCCTGCAGGTTCCCCTGCCTCCTAGGCAAAATGGGTGCCTTGTCAGTGCAACCTTAAGATCCCAACTATACTCCTCGGCCTCTTCCAAAATTGGGAAATCTGACAGAAAAACCTTTCAGCCCAGCCAGTTTCTTGCTGCTTCACCCCACAGCTCCCAGGAAGGGGCAAAGGACTCCCCAGGTGGAGAAGGCCCCTCGCTGGACTGGGGGGTGAGTTCCTCATGCTGGAATGCCACCGTTGCTTTTAAGCGGGCAGAACTTGTTGGGCCCATGGCTGCCTTTTGATCTCTACACAGAATAAGAGAGCACAGCAAACCGACCTCCTATGCAGGTATCCTCGACTTACAACCACAAAAAAGGACGTAAAATTCATCATTAAGTGGTGCAGTTGTTAAGCAAGGCATCACACGATCCCCTTATTTTGTGGCCTTTTTTGCAGAGGTTTTTAAGCAAAGCATTGTGTGACCGCAACTTGCAACCTTCCCGGTAGCTTTCCCATCGACTTTGCCTGTTGGAAGCAACAACGCAAACCCGGGATGCTGCAGCAGGCATAGATACCTGTGGGTTGCCAGGCACTCAAATTGTGATCATGTGACCATGGAGACACTGAGACGGTCGTGTGAGGACCGGTTGATATGTCACCTTTTTCAGCGCTGTTGTAACTTTGAGTTGTTGCTAAATGAATGGATGTGAGTTGAGGATTGCCTGTCGTAAGTGCAGACATGTTGCCTTCTGAAGCACGATGGCAGAGGCAGAGCCCATCCCTGAGCCTGGAAGGTGGGCTGGAAAAAGAGGCCCTGAGGCCCAAAGCCATTTTCTGCTAGCCTTCCCTGCTTCTGCTTTTGCACGAAGGAGGAATTTACACTACGAATGCCTACTGAGCAGCCCTGATCTCCCTCTGGCGTCCTCTAGTGGGCAGAGCAGTGAACTGCTCTGAGCACACGGGCCTTTTCCTAGAAGGCAACTAACATATGCTGTGCAGTGATGCAAAAATGACCTGCAAAATCTTTTTTTAAGGACAGCATCTGACCACTTATTTTTCTTATTCTTCATCAAATGTAATATGCTTGTGTTGGGAGGGAGGGAGGGAGGGAGGGAGGGAGGGAGGCCTGTATTAAGGAAAATACTAGCCAGCAGTGCCTCCCTGGCAGGGCTGTGGGGCAACCTTCTTCCCCCCACAGCCCCTTGTCACTGTATTTAATCAGCTTTCCTGCCTTCTTGCTTAAAAGCTCTGGATTTACTGATGAGCTTGTGTCTTAATCTCTCTGTCTCCTCATTTACCATCATTATTGGTATCCATCTGTCGGAAGATTTTTTCCGTCCGTTTCTCGGGGGTTGATTCATCATCTGGCATCTTCATCACTGATGAGACCATTTTGTAGATAGCCTGGAGAAAAGGAAGAGGAGCAGGAGCAAAGTCTGTAGAGGCTCTGGATTCTGCCAAGGACCCCCCAAGATTTCTATAACAGGAAACAGGGCTTGGACTGAATGAGGCCGGCACAGATGGGCTGGAGGGGGGCATCCCTGCTGTACCCCCACAGGTAAGCCTGGCCTATTGGGGTGATCCGCTTGGCAGTTGGCAGCCCCACTTTGGATCTACGATGTCTGCCTCTGCTCTTGACATGGGCAATTGAGGCCCCTCTAATCCCACCAACCCAACTCAATGCTTCTCCTTTCCAACAAATTGGTTCGCAGCTGCCATTGCTTATCCCAGTATGGAAACTGAAAACAAGAGAAAAGTTCAACGTTCTTCAGTATTACAGGTAATTCTCGACTTACGAACATAATTGAGCCCAAAATTTATGTTACTAAGCAAGACAGTTGAGTTTTGCCCCATTTTACGACCTTTCTTGTCACAGTTAAGTGAGTCACTGCAGTTATTAAGTAACACAGCTATTGAGTGAATGGGGCTTCCACATGGACTTTGCTTGTCGGAAGGTTGCAAAAAGTGATCACGTGGCCCCTGGACATTGCGACTGTCATAAATATGAGTTGATTGTCAAGCATCTGAAAGTAAATCATGTGGCCATGGAGATACTGCAACGGTCATGTGAAAAACAGTCATAAGTCACATTTCCAGTGCTGTTGTAACTCTGAGTAGTCACTAAATGAGAAGTTGAAGACTACCTGTATTAGAAATACATTTGTCTAATTTGGAAAATAAAAATGTTCAGTATAAATGTTACAGTCCTATTGTGCCTGGCACATTGACAGATTAACAGAGTTGGAAGGAATCTTGTAGGTCATCTAGTCCAACCTCCCACCCCAAGTAGGAGACTCTACACCAGGGGTGTCAAACTCAAGGTCCACGGGCTTGATCCGGCCTGCAGGGTGCTTAAATCCAGCCCACGGGGCTGGCCTGGAAATATCAAAGGAGAGGCCCGTGGTGCCTCACCCACCAAAACAGGCTGCACAACCTGTTTTTGGCTGGCAGAGTGCTGCTGGAGGCTGGGGAGGCCAAAAATGGGTTGCGCAGAGCATCTATGTGCCCCGTTTTGGCCAGCAGGGTGCTGAAGGAGGTGTCTGTCCCGTCTCCCGCCCCCCCGCCAGCCCATATAGGAGAACTACAATGCTGATCTGGCCCTCAAGAAATCTGTTTTGATATCCCTGCCCTACACTATTTCTGACAGATGGCAGTCCAGTCTCTTCTTGAAAGCCTCCAGTGATGAAGCTCCCACAACTTCTGAAGGCCACTTCTGTTCCATGGGTTGATTGTTCTCCCTGTCAGAAAATTCCTCCTTATTTCTAGGTTGAATCTCTCCTTGATCAGTTTCCATCCATTATTCCTTGTCTGGCCTTCAGGTGCCTTGAAAAATAGCTTGACCCCCTTCCTCTCTGTGGCAGCCCCTCAAGTATTGGAAGACTGCTATCATGACTCCCCTGGTCCTTCTCTTCACTGGACTAGTCATGCCCAGTTCCTGCAACTGTTCATTGTATGTTTTAGCCTCCAGTCCCCTAATCATCCTGGTTGCTCTTCTCTGCACTTTTTCTAGAGTCTCCACATCTTTTTTATAGTATGGTGACCAAAACTGGATGCAGTACTCGAAGTGTGGTCTTACTAAGTAAGAGTGGTATTAGTACCTCACTTGATCTTGATTGTATCCCTCTGTTAATGCAATTTAGGACTGCATTGGCTTTTCTGGCTGCTGCCACACACTGCTGGCTCATATTTAACTGGTTATCCACTAAGACTCAAAGATCCCTCTCACACTTACTGCTATTAAGCCTGGTTTCATCCAGTCTATATGTGTATACTTTTGGTTTTTCTTGCCAAGTGCAAGACTTTACTTTTCTCTACGCTGAATTTTATTTTGTTAGATAGGGCCCAGTGTTCAAGTCTGTCAAGATCCATCTGGTTCTTCAGCCTATCATCTGGGGTCTTGCCTATTCCTGCTGCAAATGGATGATAATTTTCATCAAAACCTTTGTAAAACAAGGTCACGTGATTAGGAGGCACTGCAAACATCTGTAAATGCGATCCTGTTGCTGAGCACCCGATGTCCAGTCACGTGACCACAGGCTGACTGTCTGAGCTTCGAATCCGGCTCATAAGCACCCCTCAGGCCCATCAAAAGTATGAATGGTTGCTACAGCTACTAGTAATGTCAAAGCCTCCCTGTATGGTCTTTTCTAAACCAGCCTGCCCCAGACTGACTCCTTTGAAGATACTTATGACTAGACTTTCCATCATCCCCAGCCAGCATGGTTGTTGTTCAATGGGGAGAAGATGTGGTCATCCCAGCTCTGGAGGCCAAAGGAGGAAAGGTGCTCTCAGCCTGTTGGCTCTCATCTCTATCCCTGCCCCGAGAGGGTTTCCTCCTCTCCTTTTCTGCTCCAGGGGCTGAGAAAGATGCGTTTACCATTGGCCAGTCTGGGACTCTGGACCCCCAGGCAGCTCAGGACAGATCTGACAGAGCAGAAGCACTTTTTTCCTGTAATATTCAGCCAGTCTGTTATTTCCCAGCAGACCGTGACGGAATATGTTGACAATTCGCATGCACAACTTGATGGCTGGGCTGTTAACAATAGAAGGGGACTCAACCAGAATGGCAGCAGACAGTTCAAGCAGGCTGATCCTTTGGGAAAAGCAACAGTCCGCAGAGTAGACTGAGGACAAGACTGGTCAGCAAAAAAATAAACCTTTTGTTTAAATGAACCCAAATGGAATACTTCAGAAACACAAGTTTCTAGAGGGTAATGGCAAAATTAAGATGTTGACTGTAATTGCAGCTGCACCTATTTTTATATGCAATGCATTTTATGTGCAATGCCCTTTTTGGACAGTATCCTGCAATCATCCCTGGTGAGAACCAAAACAGTAACAGTGAGGATAGCCTGCATTGCAATGTTGATCAACGTCCAGCAGAGGGCACTACAGATATGGGTAGGAGTAAGAAAGTAAGATGGAAATTGAGACCAAGATCTCCACCTACCCATCCCTTCTGGCTGGTCTTCTGGAACTCAACCCAGAACTTCTATGCTGGATGCTGAAAGGAAAGCAGCAAGTTTGTCTGCCAGCTGCTTTTTAATGGCCAGGGGCATCTGGGTTGTGAACTGGGCAAATTTATTAACGACACTCACAAATATAGTTAGCCAGGCAGAGATCCAGCAGATGCATTCACACAGCATGCTAGAGATACCTTCAGTGTGGTATGAATCCAGCATGCTTGATTTCCTTGTTGTTTGATGGATTATGAAAATTCAGACCAGTTAAATTCAACTCCCAGATTAACGCAGCCACTGAATGATTCTCTTGGTCATTCAGTGTCGTTCCTTGGCTGACCCAAAATTATAATCCAAACTTGGGACTTGTCTGAATTGGAAAGCCATCTGCAAAACAACAAGTGCCCAGTCTTTTCCAGGACCTTTCTTAGAAAATTGAAAGGATGGGCAACCCATGCCTTTAGTTTTCTCTGGAACTGTTCCCATGTGCCCAGATAAATTGAAAACAATTTGGGCAGCCATTATGGGAAGGATAAGCCACCTCCGACTACAGGTTTCCAAGGTTCCCACACCAATGCTGCAAACCTCCACCCATAAAAAACCCTCCCCCTTTTCAACTTCATATGGATGTAAAGAGGTGCCAGTCCCAGAGGTCTCCGCACCTCATCTTGGCGTGTATTGCAGTGTCCATTCAAATGCTTTAGACCTCTAAAACAAGAATCTGATACAGAAGGCTCCTTGCTTTCCATCTACCTGCACTAAGAAGGCACCCTCTCAGCAATGTTCTTTTTTTTTCTTCCTCAGAGATCATATCACTATTAAAATTCAGTTACAGCCCACAGTCCAAAAGATTCACAGCCGACTTGCAGCAATCTGAATTTTTTCTGGCATTCCCCAGAAATCTACCAGTAGCTGCCTTAGCTTAGATGTGATATACATCAACAAACTGTATCTCTGAGTGGAATAAAAAAGAATCCACAAATTGAATTTGACTTTTAAAGCATCCCTGCTCATCTTCTGGGCAGGTGGGGGAATATTCATAGAAGATAATGTTTTTAGAAAACAACAAAACATGTTTTTCTTCTGGAAAATATCACCAAGTGAAGGTTCATTGATGCAACATTGTTCACAGAATGTATTAAGCTGCATTTTGGCACCGCTTACACTGTGATCCTAAAGGTGCTTTATTCAATAAACCAGACCTAAACAAATTATGGCTTAACACGGGTGAAATCCAGCAGGTTCTGACAGGTTCTGGAGAACCGGTAGCGGAAATTTTGAGTAGTTTGGAGAACCGGCAAATGCCACTTCTGGCTGGCCCCAGAGTGGGGTGGGAATGGGGATTTTGCAGTATCTTTCCCCTGCCAAGCCCATCAAGCCACGCCCACAGAACTGGTAGTAAAAAAATTTGAAGTTCACCACTGGCTTAACGTGATGTTTCTGTCATCCCTGTTCCTACCTGGGAATCAGTTCTGGAAGCTGCCAATACCCAGAAATATAACCTTGGACTCTTTGCAAGTCTAATCCATTCTGCACGTGCATAAAATGAATCTCTAATGTCTGCAAAGACACATTTGAGGGAGCAGAAGAGAGCTCTCTCCCAATTTCCTTACTCTAATCTGCTCTCCTCTGCCTTCACCCACCCCGCCCAATGCAACCTGCATTTATGGAACCACCAGAGGCGAAGGAGGCAGGGCTTTCGTTCTGAGCCAATGAAGACAGTCTCAGGGGTATCCAAAGACATTTTTTCCAGGGAATTTCTAGATGGCTCTGCTGCCTCCCACACTGAGCATCCTGTTCTCCCACGCAGCTTCTGCTTTTCTTTCATTCCCCAGAAGTCATGAAGGAAGGAAAGGCAGAAGAGCCGCATCCCCCTCAGCCGATAGTGCTGGGACCTCTGCAGTGAAAGCATCCAGATGCAAAACAGCTGACAGGGAGAACAAAACCGGAGGAAAATTGGTGGAAAACCCTGCTCTCCCTCTGCAGCTCCAAGCCCTGTTCTGACCAGCTCTGGCTCAGTCTGAAAGCTAAAAGCTTTAATCAGTTTAATTGCTAGATTAACAGCACACTTAAGATTAGTTACCCTTTGCAGACTGGATTTCCCCACTCAGTAATTAGTGTCCCCTGCTTTAATCACTTCACTCAGCATATTAACCCATGGCTTTAGTTGATTAATTGTGGAGGAGAAGATCTTGGGGGACGGGATGGGGGGGACAACAATTTTAAGAAGCAGGGTGGCCAACTTCAGGGCCCATTCACTTATGAGGTCTGTTTTATCAGGTTTGACTTCTTAGTTGAATTAAGAACATTTAGATATTTAGAATATTGGGGTTCTCGGAAGTCAGGAAGATGCTGTTTTAAAAGGACAAGACTCGAAAATTAGGCCAGAAAGGGCTATGAATTCCTCAGTTCTTCTCACCATCCATCCTTCCCCTTCATCTGAGTGCAGAAGAGACTATTGTTGGGGCAGCTGCCCAGAGCTTGGGGGAAGGGAGGGAGGGAGGGAATGGGTGAGCCCTACAATGTAATTTATGATTTCATGACTGCCAGTTCACCGAACCTTCATGCCCTTATGTGTTGAGTTCACATAACATGTTAAATTTTACTATGCCTCTTTTAAAAAATATCAACGTCCCGCCCCAACCCCGTATATCAGGTTTGCAATCCTCTGGGGGCTGGCATGCTCTGAATGTTTGCATCTTGCCATGAGCCTTATGCTAAAAGCTGTTGAAAGACACCTCCCTGGCAAGCTCATGGGTCCGGGCCTCTGAGTTCAGCTCTAGCAACCCATGAAGACTCCGCTATGATGGGTTGCCAGAAGAGATCAGCAAAGGTTTCTCTTGGGAGGCGTCGGGACTTTGCTGGGGGGGGGGAGGGAGGGGCGGCGGCTCACCTGGACAATCTCCAGCATCTCTTCCCTGCTGATGTAGCCGTTGCCATCCAGGTCGTACATGCTGAAAGCCCACATCAGCTTCTGCTCCAGTTTCCCCCGGGAGGTGACACTCAGCGCGATGATGAACTCTCGGAAGTCGATGGTGCCATCACCATTGGTGTCAAAAGTGCGGAAGACGTGCTCGGCAAACTTGGAGGCGTCCCCGTAAGGGAAGAAGTTGGCGTAGATTTTCTTGAACTCCTCCACATTGAGGATGCCTGTGGGGCAGTCTTTCAGGAATCCCTTGTACCACTCCTGGAGCTCCAGGTCAGAGAATTCGGTGTTCTCCCGCAGGTCTTGGAGCATTTCTGGACGCAGCTTGCTGTTCTGTTTTCCCATGACTGAAGCGGGTTGTGAGCTGAAACACAAGGCGCAAAGAGAACCTTGGCATCGACTAGGCCCACAAATGTGGCCATTTCTCTGGCCGCCTCTCCAGGGGAACCTCACGCACGTTGCGTGCTTGTTTATATGGACTTCTGCGTGCAACACTGAATGCTAGAAACTTGCTTCTGGGTTTTAAAATATAATTTGGATGTTCAACAACTCAGCTCTGTGCTCTATGAAGTCATAGGACACAGAACACAGACAGGCCAGAAAATATGAGTGTTCCCGTTTCTGTTAGATTATCAAATGGTTCTGTAGTTTGAAGAAAGCAGGAAGGGACATCACGACTTTTTGAAAGGCTAAAACCACTATGTCTCCTCAGTCGATTTTGTTCCTTTGGAGGAAAAACACACAGCATCTTCCTCCAGCAGGAAATACCTCTACCTCCTCCCCCATTCTGGAGAAGAATGGCATCCTCCATGAAATACACCCCGGTTCTCCCTCTTGCAAGGAATTGTGTTTGTTTTACTCACAATTTTCATAGTTGCATTCAGGGCAATTCGTGACTTGGGAATGCAAAAGAAATCAGTGTGGATTAATAAAATGCAGTCCAATAGAAACGGCCAGAAGCAAGCTCTCACCATGGCATTAGAAGCAGAAGCAGCAAAATTAATAGAAATATTTTATGCAAGGCACATCTCAGGCTTACAAAAATAAAGCTGTGTTGGCTTCATGCCTGAGAGAACCCATCCATACTTGGCAGCAGCCTGACCTGCCCAAGATTGCTGGGCTCCCACAAAACTGACAATCCTGGCCATTTCCTGCCCCAGGAGGCAACAGACCAGAAACACCAGATTCTGAACTAGCCCCAAACTCTTCAAAGGTATTGATTCCTGGGGACCCAACTGCAGGTTTTGGGGGGGCCTGGGCTTCCCCACTGCATCCACAGCCATGTGAATCCATCCTGTTTGGAATTTAGTCTTGATGGCTAAAATGGATTCATTAGATTTTATTTCAAGTTTGCTGGATGATCCAAAGAATTCCTTTACAACCATGTTTCTCAGCCTCAGCAGTTTTAACAAGTTTTAACAAGGCAATGTTTTAGGTCCAACACTCTTCATACTTTACATAAATGACCTTTGTGATCATATTAAAAGCAAATGTTTTCTCTTCGCTGATGATGTTAAACTATTCAACACCACCAACAACGCAACTACCCTTCAAAAAGACCTTGACTACGTGTCAGATTGGTCTAACAAGTGGCAACTTCAAATCTCAACCAACAAATGCTCTGTCTTGCACACTGGCAAAAAAAGATCAAAACATAAAATACAAATTAGATGGACATGACCTTGTAGATGACCCTCTCTGTCAAGGAACTTGGAGTACTCATTTCTAAAGATCTAAGTGCCAGAGCCCACTGTAACAACATTGCCAAAAAGGCATTAAGCGTTGTTAACCTAATCTTGCGTAGCTTCTTCTCTGGTAATGTTGTACTACTAACTAGAGCATACAAAACATTTGCTAGATCAATTCTTGAATACAGCTCATTTGTCTGGACCTGCATTGCATATCGGATATAAATACAATCGAGAGAGTTCAGAGATATTTTACGAGAAGAGTCCTCCATTCCTCTAACTGCAATAAAATACCTTATGCCACTAGACTCCAAATGTTGGGCTTAGACAACTTAGAACTACGCTGACTTCAGTCTGACCTACGCACAGTACATAAAATTATCTGCCACAATGTCCTTCCTGTCAATGGCTACTTCAGCTTCAACCGCAACAATACACGAGCAAATAATAGATACAAACTCAAGGTAAACCGCTCCAAACTCAATTGCAGAAAATATGACTTCAGTAACAGAGTGGTCGGTGCCTGGAATGCACTACCTGACTATGTAGTTTCTTCTCCCAAACCCCAAAACTTTAACCTTAGACTGTCTACTGTTGACCTCACCCCATTCCTAAGAGGTCTGTAAGGGGCGTGCATAAGTGCACCAGCGTGCCTACCGTCCCTGTCCTAATATTCCTTTTTACTTACTTTTTTCATGTATTCAAATTATGTTTATATTTTTAGCTGTTATCTTATAAATGCTAAATTAATTAATTAATTAATTAAAAAATATGTCAACTTCAACTCCCAGAAGTCACACCTCTTAAAATTGCTGAGGTTGCAAAACACCAATCTGGAAGGACAGATGTCATATGCCAAAAAAATGGGGGGGGGGATACAAATACATATATTAATTCAGAAGATTTTAAAATTCAATTGAAACCAGAAACTTTTGGGACTAGTGGATAAGTATGGTAACTAGAAAAGTCAGAGAACTTTGTTTTTATGTATGTTAACTGCAGTGACACTATTCCTCCCCACAGTGGAGGAATGGCTGGTGAAGATGGAGGAACTTGCAGAGATAGTTAAGTTGACCTTGATCAGAGAAAACACAATGTCTACGTTGATGGCTGACTGGGAACCCCTTATAGTCCTTTTGCATGAAACAGAAAAATGTATTAATGATTTGTGGTTTTGATTAGAAGAAAACATTGGATAATAGGAAAAAAGTGAGCTTTTTTTAGAATAAGAGAAAATTTTGTAATTGTATCTATATTTGGTGCAAAGGAAATTGGAAGCTTCCATTTCTTTTTTATTCCTTCTTTTAGAACATTTTCTTCCTTCCTTCCTTCTCTCTCTCTCTCTCTCTCTCTCTCTCTCTCTTTATCCATAGGTTTTATGTTCTTTTTAAAACTTAACATTTATACAAAACAAATGCCAGATTTTTTTTGTTGGTGATGCAAAACATTTGGGGACTCATTGACTCATCTTTTTTGGTCTTATGAGAGTCTGACACCTTTTTGAAATCACACTGTATATACACTTATGGACAAATATTTTTTGTCCATTATTTTTGTCCCCATTATTTTTTTCAGTCATTAACCCTTCTACAGCTGGTCCTTGACTTATGACCAATTGGTTAGCGACTGTTCAAAGTTATGAGGGACTTCTGCAGGGCTACTCATCACTTAGTTTCAATGATTGCCCCTCCACCCCATGGTCATTTTGGGAGCTCAACAACTGGCCCTCATTTATGGTCACTTGCAGCATCCAGTGGTAACATGACCACAATTTGACGTTTTTGACAAAAACTGGAGTTTACTTTGGGTTCTCGATAAAAATGCAAACCTGACACCCATAGTGAACAATGGCTTCCCATTACGGCCGCTGCATGCACTTAATGACTGCTGCTAAAAAGGCCGTAAAATTGGGTTGGTCATCTGGGTGGCCCACATTATGACTATCCTGACTAGCTGTATAACCTACGGCATTGCCAAGTTCTGTGCAGCATTGCTCAAAATTGGTTGGGTGGTGACTTGGGTTATGAACTGGATTTAATGGGCCCCTAGTTCACATTAGAATGCGTTGTAACTTGATAGCCTTCCACATAGCAGCCTTTTATACTCCCCTAAATCCAAGGGGGCCGCAATGGCTCAGCGGTTAAAGAAGGTGAACTTGTCAATTGAAAAGCGGGCAGCCCAGGCGTGAGCTCCCGTTCCATGCTCCAGCTCCTGCCAACCTAGCAGTTCGAAAGCATGCGAGTAGATAAATAGGTACCACTTTGGTGTGAATGTAATAGTGTTCCGTGCACCTCTGGCATACAGTCATGGTGGCCAGATGACTGTAGAAATATCTTCGTACAACGCTGGCTCCCTTGGTTAGGAAACGGAGATAAGCACCGCCCCTTCCCTCGACTCAGACACGACAAGGGAAGCCTTTCCCTTTTTTACATGATCATCCAATCCCTTCTCACTTTTTATATACTTTCAGTTTTTAATTCATGTCTTCTAGCATTTTATAGGTTTTTAAATATATTTTTATTTTTACTGTACCTCACCTTCTTTAAACTGGTCTATAACTATTATAAAGATATGAAAATTAGAAATGTTAATGTTATGCTAAATTATATCCCCAAACTTTGAAATCTGACTATATGGAATTACAGTTGTATCAGGCAGAGGTTACTGCTATGAACATTGCTTTAAGAAACTGGAAACGTAGTATTATTCCCAGTTTTGGAAAAGAACCAGATTTCCTAAAGGTGCTTTTTCAAGAGGCAACTGGACTTTCTTGTTTTTCTTTGAAGACGTTTTGCTTCTCATCCAAGAAGCTTCTTCAGCTCTTCAAAGAAAAACCAGAAAGTCCAGTTGCCTCTTGAAAAAGCACCTTTGGGACAACCAGGACCTAGATCAGGGGTCACCAACCTTTCGGACCTCAGGGACCACTAAATTCATAATTTTAAATCCCGTGGACCACTAATATGAATTTTTTAAAAAGATAAATAGTATTTAGTGCAGTTAAAAAGTGCAAATAATTTTTTCTGGGGACCACCAAAATTTTCTCATGGACCACCAGTGGTCCATGGACCACCAGTTGGTGACCGCTGACCTAGATGACAGAGAATCTCCATAGACAGCCAGGTTTCTTGTTATTTTGGAACAACAGTGTTGTTTAATTTCTTTTAACTTCTCTATATGGCTCATTATATTATTTATTTACAGGTAGCCCTTGAATTAAAACCATTCTGTTCATGATTAATCAAAAGTATACTTTACTAAAGCCAAAGTGGTTACAGAAGAAGCAAAGGTGGATCTGAGTTTTTCGTGCGCAAAGGGTTACAAGGGATAGTCAACTTTCCCTTATTCCTGGCCAACACACACACACACACACACACACACACACACACACACACACTTATCATTGACTGTCCATTTAGGTGTTAATAAATTGTTTAGGTAATGGTCCCCTAATTTCTTCCCTCTAAGCCAGGCAGGCAGAGTTCTGATGGGGTGAAGCTAGAATCTGTAGTTTTCTCTCTTTTAGGGGCAGAGGCTCTTCCTTCCCAAGGAAGGGAACTGATTTATAGCAGAGGCTGCCCTGAAAAACAATTTGCAATAGCTAGTTAAAAGGATTGGTGGAACGGACACAGAACATAGAATAACAGAATAGGAAGGTGCTTAGGAGGTCATCTAGTCCAACCCTCTGCTCAGGCAAGAGACCCTATACCATTCCGAACAAGCCTCTTCTTGAAAGCCTCCAATGATGGAGTACCCACAACTTCTGAAGGCAAAAATTGGTTTATTGTTTTCATTGTCAGGAAATTCCTCCTTAGTTCTAGATTGGTTCCCTCCTTGATTAGTTTCCATCCATTACTTTTTGTCCTGCCTTCTGGAGCTGTGGAAAATAGGTTGACCCCCTCCCCTCTTCTTTATGGCAGCCCCTCAAATATTGGAACACTGCTATCCTACTGCCAGTATTCCTTCTTTTCATTAAAGTAGACATACCCACTTTCTGCAACTGTTCTTCATATGTTTTAGCCTCTAGGCTCCTAATCATCTTTATTGCTCTTCTTTGTACTCTTTCCCACAGTCTCAACATCTTTTTTATATTGTGGATTTTTTTCTGCAAAAAATACCTTAGGCAACCTGTACTTCTTGTCATGGAGTAATTTGCATCGGAACTTTGCAAGTTGGGATCACTAACAAATCTGCTGGGGAAAATCACACAGGAAACATTCAAATTTCCTAAATATTCTCTCTGCTGTTGGTATCCATGCATTACTGTTCAACAATATACATACTTCAGAAATGTGAAGCGCTAAATAAAATATTCCATCCACCTTATTGGGAGCTGGATTGCATTTTGCAAAACAAAATGTTTGTTTTGAAGAAAAATATATTACTTTTTAGGGACATGGTGGCTCAGTGGCTAAGATGCTGAGCTTGTCGACCGAAAGGTCGGCAGTTCAGCGGTTTGAATCCCTAATACCACGTAACAGGGTGAGCTCCCGTTCCTTGTCTCAGCTTCTGCCAACCTAGCAGTTCGAAAGCAGGTAAAAAAGGCAAGTAGAAAAATAGGGACCACCTTTGGTGGGAAGGTAACAGCATTCCATGTGCCTTTGGTGTTTAGTCATGCCAGCCATATGACCACGGAGATGTCTTCGGACAGTGCTGGCTCTTCAGCTTTGAAATGGAGATGAGCACTGCCCCCTAGAGTCAGGTACAACTAGCACATATGTGGGAGGGGAACCTTTACCTTTATATTACTTTTTAATATAAGTACTGTAAAGAAAAAGTATAAAACTTGAACAAACATTATATATAAAATCTATGAATAAGAAACTAGCGAACCATATCTTGAGTGGCCTGTAAATTTTATAAATATGTGAAATAAAATACTGATAAAACTAACCAGAAATATGTGGTACTGTAAATAGAATAAAGGAAAAGAAAAAAACATTTTTCTCTCTCTCCACACTACAAAAGTAGCTATTATGTCTTCCTATATCTGTCAGATATTGCCTACGTATGATGCCCCAGGCACCAGAAGGGGTTAAGTCTTCTAAGTCTACAGACATCCCATGTGACTATAAACCAATGAACTCCCTTATTGGAGTCATACCCACAAATCAATTGGATATCTTCCCTAATTCTTCCCATCCATCTCAGCAAGACAGCAGTGAACTTCTCTCCCTCTCAACCTCTGAGCCATACAGTTAGGGTAACAGATGCAACAGGACACCCTGTTCATTATTGTATATTTGTAAATAATAAAATAACTTTTAAACCTGAAGCTGTATGGCCTAAATAACTTCCTTATAGACTGAATGAGCACGACCATCAGTATATATCTGACAATATCTACCATAGCTTCACTCAAATTTTTAAGCTATAGGCTGACGCTTGACTACACAAGATCCTATTCTCTGATTTTGCCCTTCCGGTGATAGAGGCCGAGAGTTGGCAAATTTGGCTGCCAGTCCTTGAGGAATGTTCCTGCAGGAGCCTTCCACCCCACCTCTTTGCAGAGATTTGGGGGAGAAGAGCCCCTCCATAAAAGCCTGCTGGTCACATGGTTAGCCATGGCGCTTTCATTGCCCTAATCCTTATCACATTCCTGACTGGAGAAGCGGCCATGTCCTCGTAGGTTGTTGTCTCATTTGGACTCATCAGCAAAATCATTGCATAAGACCAAGGATGGGGGTGGAGAGGGGTGGGAGAGGGAGAAGGAAAGCTTTGCTTCTCCTGCGCTGACCAGATTTTTGATTCTTTTGGGAAGGGAGAAAACGCGGCCTTTCCCAGCACATTCACTTCCTCTCCATCGATTTCTCTCAGCAGCTGTTGCAGTGTCTTTCATAAAAGCTCAGCTGTGCTAGCCCAGCACAACTAGCTCCACATGCCCATGCCCAAATGTTGATCTCAACAAAAGGGCTTTTCAACATTTGCTTTGATTATGCTAAGGGGTGTGTGTGGGAGGGGGGGCTACCCATCCAGAACAGAAATGGGAAATGGGCTGCAGTGCCAATCCCAGACAACTGCCCAGCCCCCACTTTCATGGGCCACAGCTTCCCTTTAGAGCACTCGCTAGAGCAGGGGATTCTGGGAAATATGTATGCAGGATGTGTCCACAATGCTCAACTCCTGTTTGCCTCCAGAGAGGCTTGAAGCAGAACTGACTGGAGGGAACGTTTTGCTGCCGGTGGCTCAGCTTTCCGAAAGGAGGTCACGGACTGATTGGAAATCTGCTCTGGATTTGTGGTATTTCAGAAATTAGCCTCCTGTCCGTGGAGATAAGAAGGCAGAGGACATTTTGTGCCACTCTGCCAGCTTCTGGCTTTCTGACCACGGAGTGCAAAGCATTTAGAAGCATGATTACAATGTACCATTAATGTTAGCTGTGTACCAGATTATTTATTTATTTATTTATTTATTTATATCCCATTTTTATTCTTTCTATAGACAGCAAAAACGCTTAACATTATTTAGATTTATTCCTGATTATTTATTTATTAGATTTTTGACTCCAGCTTTATTATTTATAAATAACCCAAGGCAGTTACCTAATCCTCCTTCCTCCTTCTAGTCTCCTCCCAATAACCCTGTGAGGTGGGTTCGGTTGAGAGACTGGCGCAAAATCACACACTAGGCAGGACTAGAACTCACCATCTCCTGGTTTCTAGGCCATCATTTTAACCACATAACTAATGAGGGCAAGATCTGTTTAATTTGTACATAATTTAATCTTGTATTTTATATTTTAAATTTTATGTCACATGGTACTCCTTATTTTAATTGTGATGCTTCCGACATGAATAAACAAACAAATCTTAACCACTGGGGCTCTTCCTCATGAGCCCACAGCCTCCACTCCAAGCCCAGGGCTGGCATATCTAGCAGCTCATCTGCTGCCCTTTGAACTGATATTCCCTCCACGTGTATCTTTATTACCTTCAAACCAGAAGGGAAGAAGAAAGGAAAATCAATCTGGAAACAAAGTTGCTTAAAGAATACCAGAAATTTATGTGAAATCCTAGGTCAAATCCATTTTCTAGCTTTTGTTTTGTTTTAAAAAGTTTGCAGCTTCATAGTTCTAGCAAAGCTAAACCCCAGAGGGTTGATGTGGGCAAGAGGAAATCAAAATGGCACCTGCTGCGCTTTGGCAGACCCTAATTTAGCCACCAAAGTGAGGCAAAGCACTCAACAATGGAAACCCTGGGCCAAAGGAGGTCTGGGCAACCTTGCCGTGGCAGCGTTAACTTCATCTCAGCAGGAAAGGCTGGCCTGAAGCCCCACTGATGATCCTAGCCTGGCCTCTAATGCCTTTTCCCCTCCAAGAAAATGGGCCCCTCCCTCTGTCCTTGGATCATGTCTGTTTAAGGGTGAAAACCACAGCTGAATACTGGAACAATAGAGGACAGTTCTGCCCAGTGGTGAGAGGAAGTAGGGCCTGTTCACATGGCTGGTGAACATTTTCACAAAATGGCTGTCAAGTCAATTATAGATATCTATTTATGTATATCTACCGTATTTTTTGGTGTATAAGACGCATCTTTTTACCCCCAAAAAGGGGGTGAAAATCTGGGTGCGTCTTATACGCCGAATGTAGCCCCGCCCACCTGCCGGCCCCTACCCTTTGGCCATTTTCGGGCAGTTCCAGGCAGCAGAGATCTGGGTCGGGGCACAGCCTGAGGAACAACCCTCTTTGGGATGGTCGGGGGGCGGGGGGGGGAAATCTGCACGGCAGCTTTGGGGAACAAGGCAGGTGCCACGATTTGCGGCTGGTCACCCCTCTGGCCGCCCAGCAGGCAGCTTAGGGCAGGCAATGGCCGCAATTACTTCACTCCCCTGCAATGTAGGAGCTGCCGCCTAAGCCCTCTGCGCCCAGGAGCCGAGCGAACCGAACAAGAGTGTCTAAAGAAAAACGCCCCTCCTTTCCAGCCACCGCTGCCCGGATTCCCCAACGCAATAATCAGAGCTGCGTTGCAGGCGGGGGCGGCCTGTTCCCCTGCAATGCGCAGCGGGGAACTGGGAACCATTTTGGATTTGGGGTGGGGATTGCAGTGCTTCTGCCTGAAAGTGCTTTTCTTCCCGACCGAAAGCCTCTAAAAAATGCAAGTAGAAAAATAGGGACCACTTTTGGTGGGAAGGTAACAGCATTCCATGTGCCTTTGGTGTTTAGTCATGCTGGCCACATGACCACAGAGATGTCTTTGGACAGCGCTGGCTCTTCGGCTTTGAAACGGAGATGAGCACCGCCCCCTAGAGTCAGGTACCACTAGCACATATGAGCATGGGGAACCTTTATCTTATTTATCAGCAGGCAAATGGTGAGGTTGTTCCCCCCTCCCTCCCTCCCCCTCCGTCTCTCCCACACACAAGATAAGAGTCCTAGTAGACAACCACTTAAATATGAGCCAGCCGTGTGCTGCAGCTGCGAAAAAAGCCAATGCCGTCCTGGGCTGCATCAGCAGAGGGATAGAATCAAGTGATTGCCCTATTCTACACTGCACTGGAGAGGCCATACCGGAACACTCTGTACAATTCTGGTCATCATGATACAACCCTAAAAAGACTGCAGAAAGAGCAACAAAGATGACAAAGGCTGAAGGCTAAGTCCTATGACGAACAGTTGAGGCATCTAGTGATGTCTAGCCTATCAAAGAGAAGGCGGGGGGGGCACGATAACTGTCTTCCAGTCCTTGTGGGACTGTCACAGAGAAGAAGGGGTTGACTTATTCTCCAAAGCACCGGACGGCAGGACAAGAAGTAATGAATGGAAGTTTATTAGAGATCCAACCTAGCAGACCAAATTTTCTGACAGTGAGAACAATTAATCAATGGAACAGCTTCCCTCCTGGGGTTGTGGGTGCTTCATCCCTGGAGGCTTTCAAAAATAGACTGGGAAACCATCTAACTGGAATGGTATAAAATCTTCCCCTTGAGTAGGGAGTTGGACTAGAAGACCTCCGAGGTCCCTTCCAGCTCTATGGTTCTGTGTTTTATACTCCATGCTGAGCAGGGTGAGCTTTTTAACCTGTGTTATTCTCCTGGGCTCCCAGAGGCCCCTCTTCTGCAGACGTGTCCACAACAAAGCCAAGAGGGTGGCCATGATGTGTAATCAATGCTCATGACCATCTGGATGTTTCTGACCACTTTGTGGATGAGCACTGCCTTCCGGTTATGTTTTGAAAAGCAAATGATACAGCTGCCAGCATTTTCTTTTGTCTGACCCTTCCTTATAATCATCTGCATTTGATAGTTTGTAAACTATTTGCTTCGTTTACAGGTAATCTTCAACTTATGACCAGTTGCTTAGCAACTGAAGTTATGATTAACCTGGAAAAGGGCATTTATGGCCCTCTCCACCATCACATGTCCGACTTTTGAGCACTTAGCAACACAACTGCATTTAGGGCCGTCTGCATTGTCCCACAGTCATGTGACCATGTTTTATAACAGTTTTGCTGAAAACCAGCACTTACTTCTGGTTTTCAAAAAAACCATGCCTACGGTGAAGCATTAGTTTGCTTAACGTCCGTGGCATTTGCTTTACAGCTGTGGCATTCACTGCAAAAAAGGACGCAAGATCAGATCGGTCAGATGATTGACCTGTTTTATAACCGTTACAACATTTGGTGCTTTTTTTTGTTGTTGCTGTTCCTCTTATCATCCCAAATAATTGGTATCATCATTCCAATGTAATGGAGAATATTGCACATCTGCCAGCCCAAATCATTTGTGAGGGAGCTATAAAGTGTGTCCCACATAAAGGATTTATTCTTGGGAGCTGCCCTTTGCTGCTTGTTCTGTTGCAAGAGCCCCTCCGAGGGACAGTGAGGAGGGATTTCAGCAGGGATATCCACAGGTATGGTCAAAACAGACACACAGCACACATAAAAAACAACAACGAGCTTAGCTTGCATCATGGTATTGTATCCACCATTTTGCTTTTTTAAAAACCATCCTCTTGCAGATAATCCTGGATGCAAGCCAAGGAAAGGATGAAAATGGAGAAGGCGCCCAATTGAGTGGAGATGGCAAAAGCCCCCCCCCCCCCATTCTGGAAGCTGTTTTAAAGTTCAGAGGTTGGGAGCTCAGGCAACATTTCTTATTGGAGACAAAGCAAAAACAGGCTTCTCTGGCCTGTTCCTTGGGAAGACTTTCCACAGCATCTCCCTCCAGACCGTTCCCCGCTGCAAGATCCTGCTCTAGGAAAGGGTGGCAGAACGGCTCCCCACTCGCCCAGGCAGCAGATGGGTGCCCTGATGGCCAAGGACTGAAAATAGCAGCGAGGAGAACAAGACAGGCAGAACTTTCACCTGAAATGTCAGCCAAAGGCAGGGGGCTAAAGTGCATGCCCCCCTCCCTTTGGCACCCGGGAATGGGTGGGGGAAACCTTTGGGAGCCTGTGCATTTTGGAGCTGTGAAGAAGAAGCGAGATGATCAAAAGATGATCGGAGTTTTATTTCATTGGGGGTGTTCCTTGGAACCCTGACAGAATGCTTCATAGGACTCATCCATTTCACCCCCTGAAGCCCTCTCCCATAATAGCCCCTGGATCTACTGCTTTTGGAGTGGAACTGGAGACACGCTGCGCAAAGCCTGGGGGCAGCTTCTGAGGGGGTGGAAATGGTGGGCTCCAGCCAGAAGGCACAGAGGGTAGCTGGACATTAAAACAAAGTTGCAACTACCACCACCATGATTTTTTGACCCTTCCCAAGATCCCTGCATTGGAATTCTGGACATAGGAATTGCAAAAGGGAAGGGACGACTGTGGGGTTCGGGCCGGTCCACACAAGGATGCTTCTCCTGATCCACTGGGAGCCCATTTCAATTGCAGCTACTATTCGGTTTACAAGCAGCACAATGGATCCTCAGGACAGGAATTCCCTCCCCTAAACAGGGGAAAACGCCCAGCACCAAATGCTCAACTGGGGAATCTCTGAGGCAGTTGCAGGAGGCCCCTTTCCGGGCCCAGCCAGAGGAAGACCTGGTGGCTGGACCCCCATCCTAGGCAAGAGGTGGCTTCCCTGTCAGATGCTCCCTGCTCTTTTTCAGCCAGAGGTGCTGCTGAAGGTCAAGTCCAGAATTTCCAAGTCTGCTGTCCTGCAGGAACCACTTTCCCCAAAGATGCATCTTTTTCACTATGAGAAAGTACAAGGCAACAGCAGCCGGTTGCAAAAGGGCCTTTCCCTTCTCCAGGCTGGCATTTTTCTGAAAGCTCAAACCCAAGGATACTCCAGCTGTAACCACTGGCTGTGAGCCTCTGTAGGCACAGGACTGGCCACCACTGCAGACCAGAGGCTGAGCCAGGTGAGGCTGGAGTTTAAGCGACCATGAGATAGGTTCAAAGTCAGACTTCTGGCTTCGGAGGCCAGAGACTGCAAGAGACCCAACCGTCAGAGGAAAAAAGAATGGGATACCGAAGCTTCAATGACAGAGGTCTATGGAGATTCTCAGTCATCCAGGTCATGGTTGTCCCAAAGGTGCTTTCTCAAGAAGTCTTTCTCAAGACTTTCTGGTTTTCCTTTGAAAATGCTTCGCTTCTGAGAGCTGAAAAAGCTTCTTGGATAAGAAGCGAAACGTCTTCAAAGAAAAAACAGAAAGTCCAGTTGCCT
>WNWU01000029.1:12676337-12713086 GCA_012654045.1 Ptyas mucosa
TCAAGAGGCAACTGGACTTTCTGTTTTTTCTTTGAAGACGTTTCGCTTCTTATCCAAGAAGCTTTTTCAGCTCTCAGAAGCGAAGCATTTTCAAAGGAAAACCAGAAAGTCTTGAGAAAGACTTCTTGAGAAAGCACCTTTGGGTGCTTTGCGACTTTAGTGATGGAGTTTGACAACAGAGGCTTTTCAGCTCAAGTAAAGGAAGTCCTTCTCTCTGAAAATCAGCAACCCCCCCGTCATCTAAAAGTTGCCCTGGAAGGGAGAAGGCTCTCCAAAGCCACTGACCCCATAGAAGTCTGGCCTGACCAGATTCTGGGCTTTCTAAACCCATTTTGGAGGGGCAAGTTTGGGTTATATCATGAGGGCAGGTGAATGGTCCTTGGGGGAAGCCCACGTTGGCCCCACCCTCAAAGAAAGAACCGAGAATGATCCGTTTGTGTTTGGAGTTCTTGTGTTAAATGGGTCATCTCCCTTTTGAGAAGCATTTTTGCAGCAGAAGAACGGCAAGACTGTAGAGAGAGGGAGGGAGGGAGGGAGGGAGGGTGGGGAAGCGTTGCTGCTTCATTAATATTTTACCTTCCCTCTCTGCAGCCTGTCTGTAATTGCAGTCCAAAGGACCAAGGAGTCAATCCAAAGAGCAACGAAGGATGCTGTGATTTCGAATGGCCTGGCGTTCCAGATTCCCTGGCACCCCAGCTCTCCCCCAACCATCCGCCATGCCTGGTGCAGACTCCTTCTTTTAGCAAAAGGTTTGCTCTATTTGCTCTAGCATCCAATATCGGCAGAGGGGTTTCCCTCACCAGGCAGAGTTCGGTTCCCGAGCTGTGCCATGAATGTCCGAGGGGTGTCTGCTTGCTTGCCTCAGCACCAACCCCTCGCATCCGATCTGGCCCCCTTTGGTCCCCACTGGTCAAAGGCCCACATCTCCTTTTTAGCCCAGGGGGAGCAGACTGACACAAAGGCATCTTTGGCCCTTTTCCTTTCACCCTTAGTTAAAACGTTCCAGTGATGCTTCTCCTCCTGGTCCACGTCTTCAAAGGACCAATAATCCCTTCAGGGTGTGTCTCTATGCCCCTTTGCACGGTTGAATTTTCAACTGTGGCTGCCCCAAAGAGGAGGCAGGGCGAGGCAGAAGTGGCCTCTCTGATCCTGGACAGTCTGCACAGCTGATCCAACATCTAGATCCTCCTCAGTGTTCAAGACACAAGTTGCTCCCTCCTTAGGATGCAGCCTACTTGGCTCTCTTCCAGCCTTTGCTCACAGAAGAGGAACTAGAGGAAAGCAATCTGGGCACTAAAAAGTAAGAATTGATGTCAAGTGGCAGCAAACTGCGGCAAAATGCCAGATCTGCTCCCCTCATATCTTCTCTCCTCATGAAGTGCCATCCTCCACTTAGGATGAGAATAAGCCAAAAATCAGGCCAAGAAAAAGGTGCTACTAGACGTGGAGAGTTTTCCCAGGGTGAAAGAGGGGAGATGCCCCAAGAGCAGGCAGGTTGTTGACAAAAGCCACAAATCGGAAGTCCATGGATCAGGCCTGGGGCCATCCTTACAGCCTCCTCTCCTTCCCCAGGATGAGCAGTGGCATGCTACCCACTCAAAATGTCCCCCTAGCCCTTGGCACAACACGAGACAATTAAAGTGCACTTTTCTTTGCCAGGGTGTGGAAAATAGCGGTCGATCAGAAATGTACGCATCAGTAAAATGTTCTCCTTCTCCTTGGCTTTTTAGTTACCCCTCTAAAGTAATTCCTAAAAGATTATTTCCACTATACAATAGTTCCTCTGAATCAAAATATTGTTATCATGGATGTATAAAATGTCATCTTGACTTAGGGGTACAAGTCTAATTTATTTATTCTGAAATTATTGTGTATCAGGGGATTTTTTAAAGCTTCTGTTTAGTTTTTGTTTGCTTTCTTTCTTGTATTCTTTTAAACAAATTTCTGATGTTTTATTCATGCAGTTTAAATAAATCCATTAAAGTGTTTTGGGGTCTGAAACATTTATGAAACGCCTAGTCAGAAAACTCATCCTGGTGCACATCAATACTTTTTTCAAACAGGCAGGGGCTGATTGGAGTTGTAGTCCAATAAAACTGGAGCTATTAACTTCTAAACAGCTCCTTTCCTTAACTGTAATGGGAAAACTGAGGTTAGTTTATATGTCTCTCAAATCTGTAGAAACTTCCTTTCATAACTTGTTCAATTTTTCTAAGAAAATGATATCCAAATTGTTTATGTTCTTTTTCTCAATTTTTCAGTAACAATTTGTGTTCTGCTTTTCTCCGTCTGAGGTTAGATTGGGGGGAAAAGCTGACTTTAATTTCTAGAGGAAAGAATAGCTATTTTCTACATTGAGCGACTTTTAAATTTTTGGTGGTGACTTAATTTCTCCTTCATCTAAGAAAGTGGGCATGAATATTTATGACACTTGAAAGCATAAACAAGCCGAAGATCCTCGAATCCCTGGCAATGTTTCTCCTCTTTTCTGAAACCAAGACATGGAAAGTAATAATTTATGGAAAAACAGAGGCAGTTCCTTGATTAACAGAAACTCTGGCCATCCAAAGAATCCTTCAGCACCAGCATGGAGCTGAAAGGATCCAAAATAAAGATCCAGCTGTGTGCAACTATTTCCTTCCCCAATTCTGCATCTCTCCAACTAAAGCCAAAAAGATGAGGATGAAGACTATCCTTTAAATAAGAAATTTTAATGGTCTCACTATCTTACCTGAGTAAGCATACTTAATGCAAAAGGGCATATGTTAGAGTAAAGTTGGACTGCAATTCTTTCCTTTCTGGTGGAAACGGGGAGGCAGCCTTTGCTCCTTCAGAAATACTGTCCCTCTGGGAGTGGAGAAAAGACTTGAGGGAATAGTTACTTCAAGATGCTGGTCCTTCCCTGAAGCCCATTTGAAATTGCCCCCAAAATTTTTACCCACCAACATGTAGCCATTCCTATTCAAGGAAGTTGATTTCAGGCAGAATTCACTCCAAATGAAACATGCAAATAATTGCTGCTCCCTAATGTCAAACCAAGGAAGTCCAAGGCAGAAGGAAGAGCAGAAGAACATTCTTTGGTCAGGCCATTCCAGAAGCTTTATCTGCATGAAAAGATCATGCAAGAAATCGAAGGCCTCCAGCTCCTTCTCACCCATGGATCTACTTCAAGATCAGCCAAAGTCAGCAGGTGTTGCAACCTGGTTGAAAGCCAATAAGAGAGGAAGTGGCCATCTACCAGTCTTTTTCAAGGATGCAATATTGTGTGATCATAGAATCCTAGGGCTGATGATGGAGGAGGGTGGGTGGATGTAGCTGCAGCTATGGGGCTAACAGTTGCCATCCATTTTGCAACCATCCAGCAAAAGACTGATCCATCTATCCTGGGGCAGCACACAAATAAAACCAATGATGTGAAGGAGTTCCTTTGCCAGTTCTGGATTTTCCCTGCCAGTCAATTTCATGGCAAAACTCGAGAATGCCTCCCCCAACCCCCAATTGTCTTTTTCTTAAGCCATGAAGTCCAAAATGGGTCATTTTTTTCCTCAGACGCAAATGGCTCCAGAGGGCTTTTGCTGCACACCTTTTCCAGTGTGGGGCAAGGACAACATATATCCAAGTGTGGTCTCACAATGGACATACACAAGATACAATCACACTGGTAATTTCATTTCTCTCTTTTCTCCAAGGAGCCTCAAAGGTTGCCTGCATTCCAGCAATTGCAGAACCCAACTGGGTCCTCTGAAGAGATCTGGGCCAGCGGTCATCAGCAATGGGTCCTTCAGGCTGAGGGACCTGGCCATTATGCCTTAGTGGCATGGTCATTGTCAGGACAATTACTGCCTCCGGAACTGTTTGCAGGGGAGAATTGACTGGATGGGAATCCCATGGCAAAAATAAGACAAATGTAATAAAGAAATTACAAACGTATATACTTCTTTTCCAATCCACCTAAGCTGAAGTCTTTCTCCACCCCTTGCACAGGGAACACATTGAACTGATAAATAAATATCAGGTACAGTGCTAACAGAGCCAACAGGAGAGATTGTGAGCCCTTTGTAGAGGGGGCTCTGCTCTCATTTTAATCAATTGGGGCTGACACAGTTGATGTGAGAAGGGTGAGACCTGGCTAGTCTCAGAAGAAAATGGGGAGGGGGAGGCAGTTGAAGGCCAGGCTAGGAAATCAGAAAGGGTATCCCAGAAGAAGGTGAAAAGGCAGACAGAGCTGAAGCTGAAGCTACCAAGGAAACTGCTTGAGCTGTCCACAAAATGCAAGGAACCCAGCTTTACCTTTTTCACCCCTGCAAAATGCCCCACGCACAAATGGCAGAGCATATTGTAATAAAAATAGCAACTGAAACTCCAGAGGAGTGGGGTGAAATGCTGGGGTGGGGGGGAGGAAGCAAAGGATGGCTTCAGGAGCATTCAGGAACTGGTACCACCAGCAGCCCCCACTTCTCCCTGCCGTGATCCCTGATCTATGCTGGGGAGGGATCTCTGTCCAGCTCCAGCTGTGGCTGCTGATCCTGGCCAGGCAAGAGCAGCATGTACGGGGGAGGGGGGTCTTACTCCCCTTCTTTGGGCAGTTCCACCGGCAGGGGGGAGGTGTGGATGCCTCCCCCCCCCCGAGGGTTCTCCCCATCTGCCACCAGGCAGCAGACCGCCACGAGCAGAGCCCTCACCTGCTCTCCCAGGGGTTTGCTGCACAGGGGCAGGGAGGGGGCAGCCCAATTCCAGCTGGAGTCGCCACTGGGGGGGGGACTAGCAGGCATCTCTTTGTGTGCAGTGCTCCTCCCGGCCCCCACTTCAACTTTCCATCCACCCCCAGGACAGGCAGCCGTGGCACAGTCCCCGCGGAGGGGCGGCAGATCTCCCCAACCCTCCTACCCCAAGGATCTCTGCAAACACCCACACCCACCCCGCGGTCCCCGGGGGGCAGCGAGTCCCCCCTTTCTCTCGGGCAGCGGCAGCGGCAGCGGCGACGAAGGCGAGCCGGGCACCTTGCGAGGCGCCGCCTCCGCTCCTTCGGCCGGTGCGGGAGTCGGGGGTCCGCGGTTCTCTGCGCTGTTTCCTGCAGCGATCCTAGAAAGCCGCGCTCCCCCACCAAGACCGGGTGGGTGTCGGGAGGGGGCTGGATTCTGGAGCACGCGGCCTCTTTCGCGCGCGCCGGCAGTGCAATCCCCGGGTAAAGGCGCCCACCCGCCAACTGCAACGCCTCCTAGCCGCTGTGCCGAGACCAGGGAGCGCCGCCTCCCCGCGCGATCTACCTGACCAAGGGCTGGGATATCCCGACGATCGCGACGGCTGCTAAGCGAGCGCCAGCGACTCCTGCCGCATCTTCCGCCGCCTCCTTACAACCGCTGGAGCCGGAGCGGCACGCGCTGCCCGCCCGGGCTGCTGGGCGGGGGCGAGAAGGAGGGGCCCGGGCAAAGGCGGGGAGGGGGGAGGATGTCCCTGCAGCTCCCCCCGGCGGGGCTCCCCGGAATCTCCCCTCCCGCCAAGCCCGGCCCCGCCGAGGGAGTTCCGAGCCCGCCTGGGCTGCGCCCTCCTTCCCGGCCGAGGGAAGGCGCCGCCGGGCGCAGACCTCCCCCCGGGCGCCCCCCTCCCTGCGGGCTGGGGTGGTACAGTCCGGCGGGAACGGAGCGGGTCGCCACCCCGATGACTCCGGGGAAGACTTGCCCTGCCCCCCTCCCCGCGCCCGACCGACGGTCCTTCCCTCGCGCAAGGGAGGGCCGGCGGCCCGAAGGCGGGAGGCCGAGTGGGAGCGCGAAGGGTAAGCCAGGAGGCGCGCCGGGTCCCGCCAAGAGACGCCGCAGCCCGGGGGGGGGGGGGGGGCGACGCCCTTCCCAGCCGGGCGAAAGAGGCTCCCGCTCGCCTGCCCCCACGGCCCTTCGCAAGGCTCTCCGGGCGGGTCCCGCGCGAGTCCGCGGAGGATTCGGTGCTACTCCCGGTGGCGCGAGCCGCTTGGTCCGCCCGGGATGGTTTCCCTCCGATCGCCCGACGTCGGAAGCGAGGCTAGCTTCCCGGGAAGGGCAGGTGGCGCTGCATACTGGGCGGCTGTCGATTAAACGCTAAAAAGGGAGTAAAAGACCGCCACTAAACATAAGCTAAAATGGAGAACAATCACGTCTCTCCATCAACCGAATCCAGAAGCGACATTTTATGCCGTGCAGAGGCCGGCAGGGTTGTGGGGCAAGTCTGGGGAGGGGGGGCGGGGGGCATGTTCCAAAGGGTGAGCGAGTGCCACACCCTGAAAAGGGCCTCCCGGGTCGCCAGGTGGCACCTGGCGCTGCCGCTCCTACCAGATCTGCCCCTACAGGTAGGCACCGGTTGGAGAGACGGTCCCGAGCCACGAAGGCCTTTCAAGGTAACAACCAACACCTTGAATTGCACCTGGAAGCCCCCTGAATAGTCACTGCCCCACTGCCTTTTGCATGAACGGATGCTTTCCTATAGACCTTGAGTTATAATCAGAATTGGGACCAGAATGTCTGTTGCTAAATGATGTGGTCGTTGTGAATCATACCTGATTTTATGACCTTTTTTGCCACAGTTGTTAAGTGAATCGCTGCTGTCTTAAGCAAATCAGTTGGTCATTATGCAAATGCAGCTTCTCCCATTGAGTTCCAGGGAAGGTTGCAGATGGTGACCATCTGACCCTGGGGTGCTGCGACCATCACAAATACATGACTGTAGCCAACGCCCAAGTTTTGATCATGTAACTGCAGGGATGCTGTGATGGTCGTAAGTGTAAGGACAGGCTGCAAGTCACATTTTTCAGTGGATTCATAACTTCAGATGATTGTTACATGAATGATCAAACATGGGACAAAACTCTCTTAACACTCTTGCTTAGCAATGGAAATTTCAGGCTCAATTATAATAAGTCAAGGACTACCTGTAGTTTTGTAGTCATTAAAACTCAGAATACGGAACAATTGGAATTTAATTCCACTGACCCTTTTCTCACCCAGCTTATTTTAATCCGCATAAATACTGTCAGGCTGATGATAGTCCAAGCAGACTTTCTAAATAACCTTTTCAAAAACAAATCTACAGGTGTTCCGCCTGGTGACCAGGCAGGAAAGGCTGGTTGCGATGGAATAAATTTAAGCACAGACCTCCTTTTGTTCCACCAAGCCTCTTCCTCTCCTTTTCTCTCCCATTTCCCAGAAGAGCCTGGGTGTTTGTGTGCCAGGCATGGGTGCCCCTTGGTGGTGAATGCTGGGGCCCCTGTGCTCTAGCCACCAACTGGGGTCGGCCCCGAAGGACAGATGGGGTGTCCAAGCTGCTCGTGCCCTGAAACCAGGATTGTGGAGGAGGGAAGAAGGCGAGAGAGGAAAGAGTCACATCTCGGCTCTGTATTGCACCAAAAAGCATCGGTCAGCAAATTAAAACAAAGGTCTTTTTTCCAGTGTGGGTAAAAGCAGAAACTTTCAGAGAAACTACAGAAATAGAGATGCCTCAACTAAACTCAGAAGGCACCTGGCTGCACCACCTGTCATGATTTGGCTGGGAGATACTTCAGGACGGGCTCACTTGGCATTGAAGAACATGCACAGCGCAGTCAAAGCCACACAGTTCAAGCAGCTCTCTGGCCTGATAGCCAAGCGGCGGCTCAGCATCTCAGGTGCTTTTGAGGGCTCAGCAGGCCTGAATTTGTCGTTTCTTGCAACCACTCCGGTTGCTTCATGTTACGGGTAGTCCTCGTCTTAGAACGATTTGTTTAGCCACCATTCAAAGTTGCAACAACATTGAAAAAAGTCACTTATGCCCCATCCTCACTCTTATGATGTTCACAGCATCCCCACAGTCATGTGATCAAAATTCAAGTGCTTGGCAACTGGATTTATTTACAAAAGTTGCAGCGTCCCATGGTCATGTGACCTTCCAGCCAGGTTCCAACTGGCAAAGTCAGATTCACTTAATAACCAGCTACCATAATTCACTTAACGATCATGGCAAAAGAGGTCATAAAATGGGGCATGTCTCACTTAACAGCTGCCTTGCTTAGAAATGGACATTCCAGTCCCAATTGTGGTCATAAGCTGAGGACTACCTGTACGCCTTCCATATGTTGGACTTATAGACCTGCCCATTTTTCTCTCGATGATTTCAAGGCAGCCTGAAAATAAATGCAAAAACTATCAAACTACAAAGAGATCGTGACAGCAATAGAGGACGATTCAAAGCAATCTCTTTCTAAAACAAAATGTCACCTGTTTGAATTGAAAGGACTTCTCCCGAAGGAAGGCTAGGCCACAGGGGACCTATGTTTTATTTGAAACAGATTATGTGAAAATAAATTAGAGAGAGACAGGTTCAAAAATGTGAAAAATAAATAATGATGAAATAAATGTAAATAGGAACCAAACCAAAGCATCCCCCCCAACTCAAAGGATGTTGGTGCAGAATGAAATGTGAATGACAAAAATTAAAATATTTTTAAATTTATTTTAAATAATTAAATTGAATTGTTAAATTGTTCTGCAGCAAGTTGTCCCGTGGTGAGTTGGCCATGGCGAGTTGTCCCATTCCAATCCAATAAGGTGGACACTTTGAGTCTCCCATGGCAGCCATTTTGTGAGTCTGCTCTCCACAAGCCAGGTTCCACAGGTGCTTTCTGACCAAAGAATTGTATGCTGTTTGTTTGTTTGTTTGTTTATCAAATATCTCCCTCATAGAGGGGCTCTTAAATCGCCCATCCCCAGCCAGCTATTAGCAGTATCTCTTCAGCTTGGGCCCTACACATTTTAAAACCTTGTACTATACATTAAAATGACAAAAACAATGTTTAACGTCAGATCACAAACTTCCTTCTCATGCTGAAAGGAATTGACAACTGGTAGATGACCTGAATATGTTTTACTGAAGGTTTGAGAGATCACTGTCAACTATTGCTACTCTCTCCATCTCAGATACAACAACAGCAGCCAAGTCTCCTACAACTGACCCCATCCCTCTGGGGTTTCTGACCCCCACCTCTGGTGATCACAGGAAAAGATGTGCAAGACCTAGTTCACAGACAAAAAAGCAGGCTTTTTGGAAAAGCAGGCCGAGACAAGGTAACTCCTTGCTTGAAAGCTTGTGCTGACCAACTGGCCTTCCTCTTCACCCGCATCTTTAATAAACCACGAGAGATGTGTTATGTTCCTTCTTGCTTCAAATGCTACTGAGTTTCCCCCAAAATAAGACCTGGTCTTATTTTCTTTTGGGCCCCAAAATAAGCACCAGGTTTTATTTTGGGGGGATGTCTTACCCTCTTAATTTAGGACCGCTGTAGCCAGACCTCCCATGCCACAACACCCATTGTGCTGCTTGTCTAACTTCTGCGCCCAGACACTGTGTGGCTCATCGTGCCAGTGCCGCTCATGGCAGGAGGCTGTGTGTTGTGTTGTGCCATTGCACGCGTGAGTGGCAGCACCGGCACAATGCGCCACATAGTGTCTGGCTGCGAGCGGCGGCAAACCGCTGCATAAGAAGTCCAGCAGTGACATGACAATTGTCAGGGCGTGGGAGGCCTGGCTGTGGCGGTCCTAAGTTAAGCAGGTGGGGCAGGTGGGCAGCTTCACACCCCACCCCCTATGTTAGATTCGTGTATCTGCCATTTTTCTAAGGAAGGGGGGGATTTTATACTTGGTACATTTACTTTTTTCCCCTTTCTATGTATTCCATATCCTGCTTTGCATTCTTGTATAACCTTTAACCTGATTTATAACCGTTGCCTGGTGCCGTGGCTTCCTGGCAGTTTCTCACCACTTGGGGAGAGGTAAGGGGAGAGTGGGCCATGTGGGCTGCATCGCCAGAAGATGGCCCTGAGAAAGTTCTCTTATCTTTCTCAGAGCGGCCAGTACAATAACATCTTCACACCTGTGTATTGGCTGAGTCCAGATCGGACTATTGGGAGGGGTCTCTAATTTCTTTTAGTCTAGTTGTATGCCCTGAGGGACCTCAGAGCCTTCTTTGAATCTGCCTTGCTATTACCCCTTTTCAACAAAATGCCCACTTTTGAGGTGCCAAGTTTCAAAACTCTTTACTTTCTTGAATAAGGGGGAGGCTGTGCCTTACATAAAGCAGGCTCTGCAAACGTGGTCAACCTAGAGAAGAAAATTTTTCTCTTTACTTTCTACTGTACCGAGGGGACCCTACAAACCACGTCCAAACAGAGCAGCGAGCAAGGAGACGCCAAGTGCTGGGGAGAAACTTTCACAACTACTCAGCCTGACACAGGCTCCATATGCCCCATCGAGGACACCGAGGCTGTCTTAGAGAGCTCCACGAAGCCGCAGTGGTTGATCGGCATGGGGAAAAAGGACAGCTGGGATGGAAGAACCAGGGGAGTTACCCTCATCTGTGGTAGCCAAAAACCAGGGTGGAAGATAGAACTGGAGGCCCTGTCCGATCAGGAAGAGCTGATTGAGGAACCGCTGGGGGATGACCGATTGAAACGGCACATCAACAGGCTCTTGATGGTGGCCTGGTTTGAGGTGAGCCAGACCACCAACAGAGGAGAGCGGGTGAGCCATAGAGGGCGCCCGAGCTGTCACTCCGGACCCAGCCACAGCCGACCAAGCTGGCACTGGCGGTGGAGCAGTAGCCGCACTGTGGATTCAACTACTCGCTGCCCATGCCCAGGCAATTATCCCTGGCCAACCCAGAGGGCCCCATCTGGAAAGGAAACCCCCCCCAGGGATGAAACTCGATGGGGACCCCCAGAAGTTGGGTTTCTTCTTAGCCCAAGTCCTCACATACCTGCAGGAATATGGGCGAAACTTCCCAACCCAGGGGGCTCGAGTTCGAGTTATCACCCTAGCCTTGGAAGGAGCAGCTGCCAGGTGGATGGTAACTCCACAACGCCGATGCCCCAGAGTTACGGAACTTCAACCGCTTCATGATGGCACTACGACACCGATTTAAAGACCCCCTCGCTGACCACAAAGCCTGTGATCACATTAGAGTCATAAAGCAAGGCTGCCAGCCAGTGGTTGAATACACTGAGGAATTCCATGACCTACCTGCAAGAGTGGATTGGCCAGAAGATATATTGGTGAGCTGGTTCAAAGATGGATTAAATGATGATCTAAATGATGCCTGCCTGACCCGCGGGGCACCTAACCACCTGCATGAATGGTACCTAATGGCAGAGGAAGTTGAAACTGACATGACCTGCAATCAGTACTGCACTGGCAGAGTCTGGAGAAGATACCCACCCCAGGGGAAAAGAGAGCCATTCAAGCCGCAAACCGCTCTAGCGCCGAGGCCATCCGACTGTTTTAAGTGCGGAAAAGAGGGGCACTGCACAGAGGAGTGCCATTTGAAAACTCCTGCCAGAAAGCCAGACTGCCCATCTGGAGGGAAGCCTACAAAAACGACCCCAAAGGGGAAAGAAACCACGCTGAGAAGCCGAGAGACTGTGGAGTTCCACTTACCTTCAACCCCAGGGGAAGGAACTCCGGCACCCCAAAGAGATGACCTGAGCCAGTCCAAAAGTGATCTGGAAGATGACCTGCTGGTAAGCAACCCAATCTAATCACTCACTCTACCCCTAAGACTTTTTAAGGGGAGGAAATATCACTCCTACTGGACTTGGGATGCACCCGATGCCTAATCAGCCCAACCCTGGTGAGGAAATTAGGAATTCACCTGAGAAAAATGAAAACCCCCAGGAGGAGCGAGCCGTTTTTGCCACAGAACCCTTGCAAGTAAACATAGGGAGCCATGATGAAACCCTCACATTTATAGTAGCACCAGGGATGGAGTGGCCACACATCCTATGACTCACGTGGTTATGGAAGTGGAACCCCAAAATAAATTGGAAACAAGGAACCATAAAATTCCAAGGGCACATTTTCAAACAACCAGAAGAGAGATATGGAGGAAAAGGGGGCATAGACCAGTTGGCCTGCCAAAATCCAAGACATCCCAAAGGAGTACCAGGATTTGGCCAAGGTATTTAGCGAAGAGGCATCTGACGAACTCCCGCCCCATCACGCCACTGACTGCCAGGCGCTAAACTCCCAAAACCAAAAGTGTTCTGCATGTCCCCCGAGAACTAGCCGAGCTGAGAGCATTCATTGACAAGAACCTAGCGAGGAGATTCATCAAGCCTATCAGACCAAAAATAGCAGTACTATTCCAGGAAAAGAAAGATGGCACTTTGCGCCTCTGCGTGGACTATAGAAATTTAAATACAGTCAGTGTAGAAAATGTATACCCACTCCCCCTTATGAAAGATATGCTGGCACATCTCTTTAAAGGAAAAATCTTCTCTAAACTGGACTTGTGAGAGGCATATTACCGCATTCGAATAAGGGAAGGAGATGAGTGGGAAATCTTTTTTAACACCCCACTGGGGTGTTACCAATTTAAAGTGCTCCCTTTCGGACCGCCTTTCAGCTGTGTTTATGCAGTTAATTAACGAAGTGCTCCATGAACACTTATACAAAGGGGTCCTGGTTTACTTGGACAATATTTTAATCTACACTGAAACAAAAGCTGAACACATAAAATTAATCTGAGCAGTCCTAAACAAACTCCGAGCCGTCAAACTCTACGCAAAACTGTCTAAATGTGAATTCCACCAAAAGAAGATAAACTACCTTGGGTACAGAATATCCCATGAGGGGATAGAAATGGACCCACGAAAAGTGCAAGCTGTTATTGATTGGGAGCCACCCCGCACACGCAAACAGCTACAAAGTTTCTTGGGGTTTGCGAATTTTTATCGACAATTCATCCTAGCTTTTGCCAAGATTGCCCTTCCCATCACAAACCTGTTAAAAATGAAAGGGCGGGGGGAGGACAAACTAAAACCAAGACAACCACTTAACTGGACAATGGAATGCCAAGCTCAAACAGCTGTTCTCAGTCGAGCAAATTCTAAAACACCCAGCCAAACCTTTTGCCATCCAAGTGGATGCCAGCGATGTAGCAGTGGGGGCTGTCCTACTCCAAACGACCAGTTACAAGTGCATACACTTCCCAAAAATTAACTGAGACTGAGCAAAGGTGGGCTGTCTGGGAGAAAGAGGCGTATGCTGTCTGATGGATTCTCCTCACCTGGAGACATTTCCTGGAAGGAAATAAAACCCCATTCGAAGTCTGAACTGATCACAAAAATCTAGAAGCCCTTAAAACCCCACAAGAACTTTACCACAAGCAAGTATGCTGGGCGCAATATTTTAAACGTTTTGACTTTACACTTAAATATTTCCCGGGGGGGGGGATGTCTTAGCCAATGCCCTATCCAGAAAACCCCAATACAACAGCATGAAGACTGAAATTGTTAAACCTATGCTCCAAACATCCCAGCTATCCGCAAAAGTAATCAGGCAAAAGCAGAACCACCTACCAATAACGTGATAGCTCAGAGATTTAAGGAGGCACTCCTTAAGGACAACTGGTTCCAAGCCCACAAAAACAATTGCTTACTTAAAGATGACTTAGCCTGGATGGGGGGACAAACATTACATCCCTGCAAGCCAAAGACCGGACCTTATTCAAAAATGCCACAATTCCAGACTGGCTGGACATTTCGGATTTGTCAAGACCCTGCATCTCATCAAAAGACAATTCTGGTGACCATTCCTTAAAAAAGACATTGAAAGCTGCATAGCCAGTTGCCCTATCTGTGCAGCTGCCAAGAGACGCCAGGGAAAATCCCTGGGACTCTTACAGACTGTTGCTGAGCCTTCAGCACCCTGGAGAGGTGAAATGAAATCTCCATGAATTTCATTATGGAACTGCCAGAAAGTGTGGGAAACATCATTATTTGGGTTGTTATGGACCTTTTCTCCAAACAGGTTCATTTTATACCCTGCCTGAAAATCCCGACAGCAAAAGCGCAGGCTAAAATGTTTCTGGTGCACATTTACCGCCATCATGGTGCTCCTCAAAGGATTATTCCTAGCTTTATTTTTACACGTGCCTCGTCCCACCTCAAACAGGTGGAGGGTGGGTGGGTGGGACTTAACAGGCTTATTTTTGGGGGTAGGGCTTATATTAGGTGCAGACATGAAAATCAGGCTAGGGTTTGTTTTCTGGGTAGGTTGTGTTTTCAGGGAAACACTGTATCGTCCCAGTGCCTAAGAAACCATCAAGGAGCTGAATGATTACAGACCAGTTGCTCTGACATCTGTAGTTATGAAAACCTTTGAAAGGTTAGAGCTGGCCCACCTGAAAACCATAATGGATCTGCTATTAGACCCCTTGCAATTTGCCTAACAAGCAAATAGATCGGCTTCCGGTGGGACTGCGACATCGCCGGACGCTTCTTTTTGAAGCGCCAGCCCAGGGCTTCGTAGAACCGCAAGAACAGCGACTATCAGCTGTCTTGCGGTTTGAAAACTTTCCCCCTGGTATGAGGGGGGAAAGTGAGTAGACGGGTGGGGTAGAGCTCCCTGAGAGTGCCAGATTTTACCCATAATCTGGCGCTCGAAGATGAGAGCTCCCCGTTAAGCCTGTCAGTACTCCGGACCCTGGATGACTCTGCTTTGCAGAGCTAGATGTCGTTACCATCCCAGCAACCAATTTTAAACAAATACTTCCTGAATCAAGCTGGCGGAGCACAAGTTGCACGAATGAAACAGCAAGTATTTTTTTCTTTTTTTTTAACTCCAAGGATTTACTTTAAAAGATTTTCCCTAAGTGGAAAGTGAAAGCAAGATGGCGTTTGAGTTTCAACGGGGCATGAAGAAGTGAAAGTTAAAAGTAATTATTGACAAGCCCCTGTTTGAAACGTAAAACTCCTTTTTGAAAAGTGGATGAAATAAGAAAGGATGTAATAATAATAATTGAAGCAGCAATACAAATTACAAATTGTAAAGGGTCTTTTCTTTTTTTTTCTTCTTGAAACTCTTTTTTCCCCCTTTTTTTCTGTCCTTCTGGAAGGGAAGGAAGAAGGGGGGCAAGATGGCTGGTCTTTTTGAAAGCAAAGAAAGCAAAGGAGGGTTAATTAACCCTCAATGGTCTGATTTTGAGGAAGCTTTGAGTTCAATTACCTCTGCTTTATTGAAAAGAATTGATACTATATTTCAAGCTTCTCAAGCTGGAAACAATGAAATACATGGAAATACTGAGTTGCAATCTAGCAGTGGGGGATTGAATGAAGAGTTGGGAGATGTAAAAAAACAACAACAGATTATAGCAGTTTTTACTGAGGAGAGAAAGATGAATGCTGAGCAGAACAAGGAGCAAGAAAATTTGGAAGCTGATGAAATTTTGGTTACACGAATTTTTTTTTATAAAACTCAATCTGCATTTAAAGAGCTGTTTCCAGAAGAAGCTACATTTCTGCAAAAATTTTATAATATGCAATCCCAAAAACCGCAAAATTTTACTGGAGTTAAAAAAGGCAGAGGGATCAAAGTTAAGAAGAAAGTTCGTAAAAAGGAAAAGAAGAAAGATTGGAGAAATGGAAAATAACCCTGCTTGATGAGATGATGGTCCTTAAAAAGTATTGTTTAACTGTTTAAAGATTTTGAATTTTTGGAAAAAAAAAAGCAGACAGCAGTTTAATGCCAGTTAACTAAGTGATGAGCGACGATGAGGAGGCAATCTACAGCTGTATTGGAATATTTTGAGAAGAATAAACAGATCACAGCAATGCTGGTGTGTTGGGCTGTGAAATATGCCCTGACTTGAATGATTTGGAATATTTTATTAAGGACTGTAATAAATCTGGATCTAACTGTAATCGCAGAAGTTTTATTGAATATAGTAAATTGGAGTTTCTTGTTTGATGGTAATAAATATAAGGCAAAAGGACTATGGACCTAGAGCAATTGCAGGTGATCTGGTGGTTTCCCTAATACGTCTGATGAATTTACTAATCTAATTTTTGACTGGATTTGATGGATACTATTTCAAATATAATTATAAAGTCACTCGGGTTTTTTTTTTATAAAGAAGCAATTTTTTATTTAGGTGGGTAGACGCAAATGAAGATATTTTATATGCTGTTGGAAGATGTGAAGACAAGAAGATTAGCAACTGGTTTAATCTAGTATGAAGAATTTAAATGTTTGATATAGTTATTAAATGACGCTTTATCTGTATTGATAAATTAATAAGAGGTTTGATTGTTATATTTTTTTAATTAAAAAATTTATTATTATTTTTTTTATTAAGTGTTTTAACTATAACTGGACCTTGATCATTTAAAAGTGGAGGACGGAAGACTTTATATAGTATTTTATTTTAAATTTGGGTTTTTTTTGAATGAGGGTTTCTTTTTTGTTGTTGTTGTTGTTGTTGGGGTTTTTTTCTTTGTTTTAAATGAAAGAAGTTATAAAATATCTTGTTATATTGAGTAATGATAGGTTTGATTAGGTAATACTTAATTGTTTTATTAACTGCTGTAATTATAAATGGAGATTAATTCTGTTGAATTAGATGGAATAAGAAGAAAGAAGACTTGCTTTCCTTTTATCTACTTGTTTAATGATTATGATTATGATAAGTGTGAAATGGAGATAATTTAGAGAATTTGAGCTGTATTTTATCTTGTATTTGCCCTGGGAAGTCGGGGGGGGGGTTGGGGAGGGGGGAGAAAATGTATGTAAAACTTTTAAAACTTTTTCAATAAAAAAAAAGCAAATAGATCAGCAGATGATGCTGTTAATATGGCTCTGCACTACATTTTACAACATCTTGAATCTCCAAAGACCTACGCAAGGGTCCTCTTTGTAGACTTCAGCCTTCAAAACGGTAGAGATGATAGTAGATTTTAGGAGAAGTCTTGCTATTCTACTACCTCTTACAATATTAGATAGTACAGTATCAACGGTAGAGATCTTCAAGTTTCTAGGTTCTATAATATCTCAGGACTTAAAATGGATACCCAACATCAAAAACGTCCTCAAAAAAGCACAACAAAGAATATTCCTCCTGTGCCAACTCTGAAAGCTCAGAGTGCTCAAGGAGCTGCTGATTCAGTTCTACAAAGGAATTATTGAATCTGTCATTTGCTGACATATATAACTGTTTCGTTTGGCACAGCAACCAAACAGGACAGGTACAGACGGATATTCAATGGATAGTTAGGACTGCAAAAATATTAATTGCAACCAGCCTGCCTTCCATTGAGGACCTGAATACTGCAGGACCAGAAAGAGGACAGAAAACATCTACAGACCCCTCATATCCTGGACATAAACTTTCAATTCCTTCCCTCAAGGCGACATTATAGGGCATTGCACGCCAAAATATTTTCTAAAATAACATAAAAAATGGCAAAAAAATCAGATACAAACAGAGTCAGCTGCCTATCTTCGCTTTCTTTGAAGCAGAATAGAATAGAATGAAATAGAAATAGAATTCTTTATTGGCCAAGTGTGATTGGACACACAAGGAATTTGTCTTTGACAAGATACATTCATCAAGAATCATAAGGTAAAACACTTAATGATAGTCATAGAATACAAATAACCAATCAGGAAACAATCTATCCATATAAATCGTAAGGATACAAGCAACAAAATTACAGTCATGCAGTCATAAGTGGGAGGAGATGGGTGATAGGAACGATGAGAAGACTAATAGTACTAGTAATGCAGGCTTAGTGAATAGTTTGACAGTGTTGAGGGAATTATTTGTTTAGCAGAACGATGGCATTTGGGGAAAAAACTATTCCTGTATCTAATTGTTCTGGTGTGCAGTGCTCTAGAGCGTCGTTTTGAGGGTAGGAGTTGAAACAGTTTATGTCCAGGATGCGAGAGGTCTGTAAATATTTTCACAGCCCTCTTTTTGACTCCTGCAGAATACAGGTCCTCCGTGGAAGGCAGGTTGGTAGCCATTGTTTTTTCTGAAGTTCTTTTTTTTTTTTTATTTAACGTTAAAACATACAAAACAGAAAAAACAAACAAACAGTAACATATAGACATAAACAACAAAAAGGGAACAAGCTGGAGCCAGTCTGACAGTAGGGAAGCTCTGCTGTAGCAGTCAACTGAGAGACCGATGTCTATCAAGGGGACTGAGCAAAAAATGACAAGCCACAAAAGTGGCTTGTAGGAAGCCGGAGTTCGCGGACGACCCCCTGCCAAACCGCATCGCCCTAAGAGGAGCTCAGATGGCTGGGGAACATGAACATCAAAGAGAAAGCCCTGAACGCTAAACTCTCCAAATGCAAATTCCATCAGGACAAAATTGAATACCTGGGATACCAGACCTCACATGAGGGGGTGGAAATGGACCCAGAAAAGGTAAAAGCAGTACTAGGGTGGGTCCCTGAGTGGGGGGGCCCCCTCACACAAGGAACCAACTCCAATGCTTCCTGAGGTTCACAAATTTACCGGCAGTTTATGTCCTCCTTTGCCCAAGTTGCCCTATCCACCATGAACGTATTAAAAACGAAAGGGGAGGGAAAGCCCAAGTCTAGTCAACCCTTGAAGTGGACTATGGAGTGCCAGGCAGCCTTCAAGAAATTAAGTGGCTGTTCGCCACAGAGCCCGTTCTAAGACACCCAAATCTGGATGGCCCCTTTGTCATTTAAGCAGATGCTAGCGATGTGGCTGTGGGGGCTGTATTGCTGCAAGAAAATGCCCAGATAATCTTTCAACCTTGCGCCTACACTCCAAAAAGTTACCTGACAAAGAATGAACGTGGGAAGTGTGGGAAAAAGAAGCTTTTGCAGTTCACATATGTGCATTGCTAACTTGGCAGCACTTCCTAGAGGGGTCTAAACACCCATTTGAAATGAGGACAGACCACAAGAACTTGGAAGCTTTAAAAACCCCACAGAAGCTATCCCTTAAGCAAGCCTGATGGGCACAGTATTTCAACCAGTTTAATTTTACTCTGCACTATATCCTGGAGTAGAAAATTTTTTAGCAGATTCCTTGTCCAGACTACCACAATGCAACAGCACCAGACCCCAAATACTAAAATCAGTTAGTCTGTCAAACCAATTGGCAGCAGCAGTAACCACTAGCTCTAAGGGGAAAACTGAGCCAGACATTTCCTGTGAAATGCTAGACAAACTGAGAACTGCCTTAAAAGACGATGAATGGTTAAAAGCTCACAAAGACCCATAAAGACCAGGCTAGCCTGGGTAGGGGCAAAATTATATGTACCTGCCCCCCTGTGAGCCATGGTTTTACAAACTTGCCATGATTCAAAAGCTGCAAGGCATTTTGGCTTTGTAAAAACTCTGTGTTTAGTCAAGAGGGCACCCCTCAAAAAAGACCATTGAGAGCTATGTGGCCAGCTGCCCAATATGTGCCTTGGGGAAAAGACGGCCAGGGAAGTCCATGGGATTACCGGTGCGGACCCCCATGCAAGGATTTCCTTGGAAGGAAATCTCTATGGTCTTTATAGTAGAACTGAGAGTGCCGTGATTTGGGTGGTTACAGACTTATTCTCAAAAAAAGTCCACTTCATTCTGTGTCCAAAGATGCTGTAGCTTGCACCCTGGCCAAATGTTTCTGCAGCATGTTTATAGGCTTCATGTCATCCCTGATCATATCATCTCAGACCAGGGGGTACAATTCACTTTGCAGTTCTGGCACAAATTTTTGAAACTGATGGGAACCACCCACGGGTGAAATTCGATTGGATTGCTGGTTTGGGCGAACCGGTAGGGACGATTTGAATTGGTTCGCTGAACCCGTAAAAATCACCCCTGGTTGGCCCCACACATACCTGCCTGGTTACTGCTCACCCCTTCCAGCCGGTCGCCCCAGCCACCCACCTCCACCCTATATATGTTGCCTTTGCCACATGGCCCAGCTAATCGCTCACCAGTCACCTTGCCAGGTCAGCTCACCAAAGGTAAACAATGCATGCCGCTTGTTCACCCTTCACCTTGGGTCAGAGGCTGGGGCCCAGGGATGCGCCATTCCCCAAGGCCCCAAATCAGCCGCCCACTCACCGCCCACCTCGATCAGGTCGGGGAATACACCATTCCCTGGCTCTGGCCTTGCTCCAGAGCCGCCACCCACTCGCCGCCTGCTGCCTGCTTTCCCTTTGCCACGCAACGCGTCCTTACCTTCCTCCCACAGTTGGCTGCCAGGGGAGGCAAGCCAGGGCTGGGGCATTGCTGCTAGATTCCCTGCCAGCCCGCATTTCGCCCCCTTTGCCGCAAGATGCCTCAAGACAGCCTTTTTCCCCCTGGTGCACCTGGAGGCACTGCTTGCACTGAAAGATGCAGCCGGCAGCAGACTTCTTGCAGCAAAAATTACTGGAGCCACTTTGCTTCTTGTACGCACTGCCGCCATTGCCACCCTCTTCCATGCACCGGCCACGCACATGCACACTGTTTATTCATTCATCAGCGGCAGTAGGCAATGGTGTGTGCGTGCGCGGCTGGCGCATGGAACAGGGTGGCGATGGTGTGTTCAAGAAGCGGAGCAGTTCTGGTAATTTTCGCTGCAAGAAGCCTACCGCCACTGCATCTTTCGGTGCAAGAAGCACCTCCAGGTGCACCAAAAAAAGAGGCTGCAGTTGCAGGCATCTTGCGACAAGGGAAAATAGGTAGAATAGAAATTAATTTTTTTTCCTACTGGGCTCTGTGAGTGTGGCTTGGTGGGGGAGGGTGTCATGTGACTGGGCGTGGCTGTGACTGACATCAAGTTGGCCATGCCCACTCAGTCACAGGACCCCCCCCACCAAGCCATGCCCACAGAAGTGGTAGGGAAATTTTTTTAGTTTCACCACTGGAACCACCCAAGGCTTAAGCTCCTCCCATCACACTCATAACCCCCAAATGAATGGGGGATGCAAGAGAGCCAATTCAGTACTTGAACAATACCTCAGATGCTATCTTAAAGATCAACAAGATAATTGGAGTGACCTCCTGCCGTTTGCAGAGGTGCCATATAATAATTCAGTGTTTAGCAGCACAGGGTTTACTTCCTTTAAGGTAGCCTTGGGCCAGGACTTTGTTGGGATCCATGAGCTACCTCTGGAAAAAACCCGAAAACCCTTTCTTACTATAGAGGATACACCAACTGCAAAACTTGTGGCCAGTAGCTTGCAAAGCACTAGAGCCATGATTGTGAACCTATGACACGTGTGCTGGAAGTGGCACGCAGAGCCATCTCTCTGGGCATGTGGAGCCATCACTCGTTACTCTTCCGGGTTCTGGTGCAACAGCCAGCTGGTCTTCACACACACATGGGAGTGCCAGAAACCAAAAAAGTAGTCAGCCGGTGCACATGCGCTTGCTGGGAAGATGATCTTCCCGTTTCTGGCGTGCACATCAGAGGTGGGTTTCAGCAGGTTCTGACCAGTTCTGGAGAACCGGTAGTGGAAATTTTGAGTAGTTCAGAGAACCGGTAGTAAAAATTCTGACTGGCCCCACCACCATCTATTCTCTGCCTCCCGAGTCCCAGCTGATCAGGAGGAAATGGAGATTTTACAGTATCCTTCCCCTGTCATGCCCACCAAGCCATGCCCACCAAGCCATGCCAAACCACACCCACAGAACCGATAGCAAAATTTTTTGAAACCCACCACTGGTGCGCATGCACATTGGCCACCTGGTTTCTGGCATGCATGTGCGCAAAGAACAGCTCATGTGCCCAAACACATAGAGACGGGATCCCGACGGTCGCTTCCTAGGGGAGCAGAGCTGTCATCCAGGACCAGCAGGCCAGGGCTTCCCTCCCTCCCTGCCTGAGTGAGCTCCATGCGTGGCCCCAGCCCTCAAGCCCATGGCGATGCTTGTCTGCGGTCCGGAGCGCCTGGCTGGCTCGGGCACCCCAGAAGAGCAGCAGCAGCAGTGCTGCTCGTTCTCGGCAGTGAGCGATTCTCCTCCAGACTCCCAACCACAAGCAGCTGGGTAAGAACTGCTGTGCAGCCCCGCAGCCCCAGGAGGGTAACGGGCAGTGCTGCTTGTTCTCAGTGGCGGGCATGGGGGGCAGTGGCCACCGAGAACAAGCAGCACTGCCCCTGCTACTCTCCTGGGGTGGCGGGGCTACGCAGCACTTCTCACTCAAAAAGATTAGCCATCACTGCACTAGAAGAAGCACAAGAAGCCTACAAGCATTATGCCAATAAAAAAATGTGCCAAGCCAAAATAATTTAAAGTGGGAGATAGAGTATACCTTTCCACAAAATATAAAAATCCATCCAGCAGTCCAAAAAGTTGGGCCCTAAATATATAAATCCCTTCCCTATCAGTAAAATCATCAACCTAGTGTAGTCACAGTACAATTAAAACTGCCAAGGAACCTGAAGAGTCCACCCTGTGTTTCATTGTAGTCTACTGAGACCAGAAATCACCTCCCCACTTTGCCCACCTCCTCCCACACCACCTCTTCCTATTTTCATAGAGGGGGAGCAACACTTTTAGGTGAAAGAAATCTTGGACTCTTGAAAACACCAAGTCAAAGTGCAGTATTTAATTGCGTGGAAACATTTCCCGGCCTTGCAGTCCAAATGGGTTGATGAAAACCAATTTCAAGCTGTTAAACTTCTATGTTCTTTCCACCAGAAATACTCTAACAAACCCTGAATGCCCAAAATTGTTTAAACTACTTGCACTTTTCTTGTCTTCCTTTTCCAGGGCCTTTAAAAGGAGGGTGTTGAATAGTGAGCGCAGGAAGGACACAGGACACGGACTTCAGTAACAGCTCTTTATTAGCTCCAGTACAGCAATGGATTGCCTAGCCACGGCAGCCCCTTTTAAAGGGAGCTGTCCAAGGCTTCAGCTATTGACGTGCTTCTAAATCTCCCGCTCTATTTACTCACTTCTAATTGGTCCGTTTGAATTGTCATTCAATACTCAACACCTCTCCCCTCTAGATCAGTATTGACCAATTCTGGAGTCTCTCAAGCCACGTAGTCGTGCAAGTAGGCGGGCCTTTTTGGGCCGTGATTGGACCTGCGCCGTTCAGTTGTTCCAGCGATCTTGGAGTGAGAGGTCGAGTTCTGTGTCTCTCCTGGAGAGTGCCTCCGGAACTCTCTCGAACTCTGCCGCTGGCGTGGGCTTATTCTCTTGGATGTTCCTTTCTTCTCCCCCCAGTTGGAATGGTGGACTGTCGCGGCTATCGACTCCCTCCTGGACCCCAGATAAGTGTTCGCTGTCTCTAGTCGGGTTTGAGTATTGTCCCCATTGTTCATTTGGTGGTGTTTGGTGTAGGTCTGTTTCTGTGTGAATTTCTTTTTTCCGTCCCTGGGTTCCCTCTTGTGTTTCATGTTCTCTTCTGATTAGCCAGCCCCTGAGCTGATTTATGTGTCTTTTCCAATTCCGACCGTCCTCTGTTTCTATCCCGTAGAACAGGGGCCCTGTGAGCTGAGTTATTTCTGCTGGGACCCATAGGGGGTTTCCGCTAAAATTCTTAACGTACACCTTATCTCCTACTTAGAACTGTCTAGTCTTGCTGGTTGAGTGAACTGGCTTCTCTGTACTGAAATGGGGGTGAAGTCTGTCTAAACTGGATCTTAGCTTCCTTCCCATTAGCAGTTCCGCAGGGCTTTTGTGTGTGGTGGCACTGGGTATGATGTGCTGTATGCTCAGTAGCTTATCTATTTTCGCCTGTATGTCCTCTGATCCCAGTCTTGCTAATGTTTCTTTCGTCGTTCTCACCATCCTTTCAGCCAATCCATTAGTGGATGGTTTTCTGGGTGCGGATAATGCCTGTCGGATCCCTTGGCTGGCTAAGAACATTTCGAATTGGTTAGCCGTGAATTGGGGCCCGTTGTCTGAGACTACCAGGTTGGGTAACCCATGTGTTGCAAACAGTCTCCATAGAACTCGGATGACTGCTTCTATCTTCGTTGATGTCGTTAAATTTGGTTTAGTTTAATTAGATTTACCTCTAACCATTTAGAATAGGCATCAACGATGATCAGAAATGTGTTTCCTTGGCACGGTCCTGCAAAGTCTATATGTATGCGGGACCATGGAGCCCCGGGATTCTCCCAATCGTGTGGGTGCTGTGTGTGGTGCTGGGAGGGTGTGCAAGTCGATACCCATGTCTCTATTTCTTTGTCCATCCCCGGCCACATAGCTTCTTGCCAACGCCTTCATTTTCATGATCCCTGGATGTCCCTCATGTAACAAATCTAAAACGTCATGTCTTAATGCTTTTGGGATTATTACTCTATTCCCCCCACAATAAACACCCTCTTAATCCTGAAAGTTGTGTTTGCCTTGTCTTGAATGGTTGGAATTCAGTGTCCATGCCCGTCACAGACCATCCCTTCTAGACCCAATTTAAAATACGCGCCAGGGTTCCGTCCTTTGCTGTTGCTCTCACGATGTCCATAGCCGAGATTTGAGTGTTCTCCATGGTTTCTATCAGTAGGGTGGTTGTGGCTGGTGCCGGGTCTTCTACTGGTTCTGGAAACGGGCATCTGCTGAGCACGTCGGCATGGTCGATGGTCTTTCCCGGTCTGTACTTTAGCTGGTAATCGTATGCTGCAAGGAATTCTGTCCACCTTAGCATTCTCGGGGATAGGATGGGGAGCATAGGTTTATCTCCCATGATGATTCCCAGGAGCGGCTTGTGGTCTGTGATGAGTTCGAATTTTCTTCCATATAGATACTCATGGAACCTTTTAATGCCAGCTACGGCGGCCAACACCTCTTTATCTATCTGGCTGTAGTTTCTTTCTGGCTTGGACAGTGTTTGTGAATAGAATGCGATGGGGCTTCTCTGCCGTCTGGCATGCAATGGCTTAGCACAGCTCCAATGCCGAATGGAGACGCGTCGCAAGTCTGTCTTAAAAGCAATGTCCTGCTGTACTGTACTAATACTCTGTCCGAAGTTAAAAGTTTTTTTAACTGCTCAAATGCATTCTTCTCCGTCTTCCCCCATGTCCACTCTGTTCTCCTATCCAGTAACCGTTGAAGGGGCTCAGCAATTGTGGCTTTCTGTGGCAGGAAAATATTGTAAAAGTTCAATAACCCCAGAAACACCTGCAGTTCTGTTTTGTTTGTTGGGGTCAGTGCCTCTCTGATTGCCTTTAGTTTGCCTAGGGTGGGTCATATTCCTGAACCATCTATTAGGTATCCCAGGAATTCCACTTGTGTTTTGGCTAGCTGGCACTTGTCCCTTTTTACCTTCAGCCCCGCTTCCTGGAATCTGGTTAACACTGACCTTAAACACTGCTGTAGTTGTTTCTGATTTATGGCTGAGATTAACACGTCGTCAAAATAGGGAATGACTCCTTCGATTCCCTGTAACAGGTGTTCCATAAGACTTTGGAATAGTCCCAGGGCTACGCTTACTCCAAACTGCAGATGTTTGCACTTGAATGCTCCCCTATGTGTGACTATTGTTTGCGCTTCCGCTGTGGCATCGTCTACCTGTAGCTGTTGGTATGCCTGGGCCAAATCCAGCTTCACAAATATTTTCCTTTGCCCCAGGGAGTGTAAAAGGTGTTGCACGATGGGTACTGGGTAGGCGTTCTGTTGTAATGCCTTATTCAGGGTGCTCTTATAGTTTCCACAGAGGCGCACTGACCCATCTGGCTTTGTGGGGGTTACTATGGGTGTTTCCCACTTAGCATGGTCCGTTGGCTCCAGACCCAATAGGTTAGGTCTGTCCCAGTCCACTATGGTGAGGGCAGTTTTCCTTGGAAGTCCTTGAATTTTATGTTGAACTTTTTGATGCCCAGCATTGGAATCTGGTTCCCCTGGTAATCTTTCAGGGTGAGTCGTTGATGCTTGAGTGCATTGGTCATGAAGCTGGGAATTAATTGCTTAATAGTCATCCAGGAGACCATGGAAAGGCATGACCCTGAGTTGACTTCCATTTTGCAGGGTCTCCCCTTGATGTAAATGGTCGCCGCCATTTTCTTTGACTTTCCCGTGCTCGCGTGGCCAACTATTATCGTCTGATGGGTTTCCCCTCTCTCCAATCCATAGTCCTTGCTTCTGCAGTTTCTTCCAAATGTCTGTTTTCGGTTTCCTGCTTGGAATTGTTTGGTTCTTGGTGGCGGGCTGGTTTGTCTACTCCTGTGGGATGCTGGCTGAGATGCCTGCAGGCTCTTGCTATGTGCCCTTTCTGATCGCACCGCTGGCAGATTGCATCTCGGAACCTGCACTCCGTCCTTGGGTGATTCCCTTTGCATCCTGCACACCAGAACTCCTTCTTTCCTTTCTCCTGGGGTCTCCCCTTATGTTCTGAGTGGAGGTGATGAACTTCATCCCCATCATCTTCTTCCAATTCGGTTTCTACCACCTCGTAGTGGATTGAGGATTCTTCCTTCCCTTGCGGCCCCTTGTTCATTTTCTTCATTGCGGCTGCGGATTTCTGGGATGCCTCAGTCGCTGTTGCTTCCTCCATAGCCTCTTGAAATGTTATTTTGGGCTTTGCGAGTAAACGGCTTTGCAACGTGAGGTCTCTCAGTCCCAGCACTAAATGGTCCCTCATAGCCTCGTCCAGATTTGAGAATTCACAAGTGGTGGCTATTTCACGTAGTGTTGCCACGAACTCGCTTATCGATTCTCCTTCCCTCTGGTCCCTCTGGTAGAATTCGTGCCTTCTTACCAAGGATGAAGCTTGGCATGCGTAGTGCGCTTTCAGGATGTCTTGCAGGGTTGGCCAGGTCATCCTTTTCAGCTCTGCCTGTGAGGCTAAGGCTTTTGCCATTTTGAAAACGGCGGTTCTGCAGTGTGTAAGGAAAAGTGCCCTCTTTCTTTGTTCCAATAGGCTTAGCAAGTTGTTTGCTTCCAGGAACATGTGGAATCTCTTCATGTACGATTCCCAGTCTTCTCCAGCCAGGTTGAATGGTGCAGGTGGAATGATCGAAGACATTTTCTGGCCATTGCTTTCTATGGCCGCTGATTGCCACGTGGAGCTTCAGTGACTTGGTGTCCGATTGTCCTCCTGAGATCCCACCTTCATCGCCAGTGTTGAATAGTGGGCACAGGAAGGACACAGCTCTTTATTAGCTCCAATGCAGCAATAGATTGCCTAGCCGCGGCAGCCCCTTTTAAAGCGAGCTGTCCAAGGCTTCAGCCATTGATGTGCTTCTAAATCTCCCACTCTATTTACTCACTTCTAATTGGTCCATTTGAATTGTCATTCAATACTCAACAGAGGGGGTGGGTGGGCAAACGTCAGCTGCCTATCTTTGCTTTCTTTAAAGCTCGCTAGCAACTGCCAAAACCAGGGGTGAGGGAATATTTGGGAGGGGAAGAGTGTTGGAGGTGTAAAAGAATGCTGTGGGAAATTGGGGATATTATGGGTATTATGGATATTATATGGATATTAACAGGAACCAGCAGTGCCAAACTGAGTCATCTTCTTGTCTTCAAGGATGTTGGCCTTGGGGAAGGCATTTACAGTGGTGCCTGAGGCACCAGCTTCCCAAAACATCAGAACCAGACCCGATTGGACTACTCTCACAAGGGGGAGGGGTTTGGACATTGGAGATTGCTTTCAATATATGATTTTTGTGCAGTTTTCCTTCAGAGCTTGACACGCCCACGCTGCACTCAGCATCTCTAGTAAAAGGACCTTTTCTCTAACACCTATGGAGTCAAGGGTCATTCTTTTCTAGGGAACAAGCTGTGGCCAGTCTGACACGTGGCCTTCCGGAATCAATGGAGCACCAAAGCTTGTCATTCAACCCCTGAATGATGAATGATGTAGATTATATAAATTAGGTCATTTGCACAATGATATAATATGCCCATGACATCACAGCTCCTCCTCGGATGCATGAAAACCAGACCCAGTTGATGCTCTTTGGACTCAGCAGGGGCCCCTGTGCCTGCAGGCCCTTATTTGATTCTTGTGAGGCAAGAAAGAAGAGCTGTCTCCCCAGATGACACCTTTCCCATTTTCAGACCTATTTTAATCCTTTACTACTTGACTGACAGCTCCGGGCTTGATGCAGAGCAATCTGAAAGCTTCCCCTTTCAGTTTCAAGTCTTCTGTAAAAGCCAGCTAATCTTTCAGAACTGTTGGAGGTTCGGGAGTGGGGGGTAAGTGGGTGTGGGTGTGGGTGTGAATAGCCAGGAGTGTAAGAAAGAGGCAAAACGTTCAGCCCCACAGTAATCCTTTTCAATCTTGGCAACTCTAAGATGTGTGGACTTCAACTCCCATAATTCTGGGAGTTCTGGGGAGTCTACTGCCCTACATAAACCAAGGGAGCAGATTTGAGCCTTCTAGATTTCAGAGTGAACGAGGGCCTCCAGTCCCTTCAGTGGTGGGTTCCTCCCGGTTCAGCCTGCTTCTCCCGAGCCGGTAGCGGTGATGATATGACATCACTGAACTGGTTCTGCCCCCACCGCGCCCACCCCCCACTCCCATGTTATTACCTTTTATTTGGCCCCACCCCCAATCTATTGCTGCCTCCTGAGTCCCAGCTGATGGCTAGAGGGAAAAAACTTTAAACTCTTGCCGTGGGGCTTCAAAGGGCCGCCCTACAATTGATCAGTATTAAAAGAAAACAAATGAGTAGACCAGTGCCTGCAAAAATAAACGGGTAGACCAGTGCCTGCAAAAATACATGAGTAGATCAGTGCCTGCAAAAATACATGGGTAGATCAGTGACTGCAAAAAATAAATGGGTAGATCAGTACAGCTCTACAAGCAGATAAAAACCTGGTAGACCAGAACCTCTGCTAAATCCTAAATAATTGTCACATGACCACCAAGCCACACCCACAAAATAAGCCACGCTCACAGAACCGGTAGTAAAAAAATTTTGAACCCACCCCTGAGCCCCTTATAAACTTCTTGTGCAAAAAAATAGAAATATCCCTGAGTCCAAGCCCTAAAAATCACCACTGGTATCCATAAGAGTTAGGGTTCCTTTGGAAAAATGGCTACCTGCTCAGAGTCCTGAAAAAGGATGGGAGAGTGCCCATAAAATGCTGCCAAGAAGCCAGATGTGTGCAAGGAACCAAACAGGTTGGGGATCCACTCAGTAAAATCTGGACCACCCTGGAGGAAGTTCAGAGCAGCAGACTAAAGATCTAGAAGACCTCCAAGGCCTCTTCCAACTCTATTATCCTATGTTCTAGAATCTGGCTGATATATGGTGGGTGTTGCTGCTGACTTCATGTCCTTCTCCTCTCTAAGCTTTCTCTCCCCCACCCCCTATAAGCCGGTCTAGAGACGGGGGCTGGGGAGTTTTGGGAGTGGAAGTCCACACATATTAAAGTTGCAGAGTTTGAGAAACACAGGTCTACATGATACGGTGTCTAGTTTGGTCTATTAAAAACAGCAGGAATTAATCATTCTCCAACATGGGATAATCCAATCAAATGAATTATCAAATGAATAAATCTAAAAAAGAGTGACATTTATAAGCCCCTTAAAAAGCACCAGTCTCCTACCCCTCCTTGGTTGGAGACTAGCCAAGGTTTCTTGCAAGTTGCCAGCTTCTCAACTAGCCTCTGTAGCTGCAAGATGAGGAGGGTCATCAATCTCCTAGCCAGAAGGCAGCTCAAATGACATTTTTGAGACCACACATGATGTTGGACCGAGTGAGATCTAATGTATTAGAAATGAAGATGGATGTCAATTCAGCAACCTTCTGCCAAGGCAAAGGATGGGAAATAGCAATAATCCCCCCCCCCCCAACATCTTCCCAGACTTCTGTCATTCTGGCAACCTTTATTCTCCAACTCCGGAGGGAGTGACTTCCTTTGGGTTTCTTGTGCTCAGAGACTGCCAAAGGTGGGCAAAGATTCTCATGGGACCCCACTGGCAGATGCTGCAGCATCTCTCCCTCCCTCCCCACTCTCACAATCTGCAGGTATGCCCTGAAGTTGCCATGGTAGCTGCGGAAGAATTTCTCCTACTCGGCGTCCTGATCTTCTCCTGGAATTTGGGGGGCATGCAGGTTTTCACGTGTGTTGATATCTGGTAGCACTCCTGCTGGAGAAGCTCACTCCCAGCAATGGAAGTGGGGCTCGAATTAAGGGCGGATAGTGATATTGCTTATTATGTATTAAGAAGAGATTAAGATAAGATACGGAAGGTCAATTAAGTTAAAGGGTTTCAATGTAAGAATTGAATAAGACGAAGTACATTGTCTATTGCTAAAAAGTGTGATGGGGTTCTGAGAAACATAATAAATGGAGAAATAAGATAATTAATTGAAGTAATGCTAAGAAATTAGGATTTGAAGGGTGGATGGTATTGTTTATATATTATGTATTAAGAAGATATTAAGATAAGATAAAAAAGTAGGGAAAAAGAATATCTTGGCAGAAATTGAAATATGTAAATTGGAATTGGAAAAAACAAAAAAGAAGATTGGAACAGATTAAAAAATGCTGTACAATCAGGCCAGAAATGTATTAACAAGGGAGATCAGAGCAGCAAAATACAATTACAGCTGATACAGTTCTACAGAGGAATTATTGAGTCTGTCATCTGCACCTCAGTTACTACCAGCCTGCCTTCCATTGAGGGCCTGTATACTGCACGACTCAAAAAGAGGGCTGTGAAAATATTTACAGACCCCTCGCATCCTGGACATAAACTGTTTCAACTCCTACCCTCAAAACGACGCTATAGAGCACTGCACACCAGAACAACTAGACCCAAGAACAGTTTTTCCTGACAAATAATTCCCTCAACACTGTCAAACTAGTTATTAAGTCTGCATTACTATTAATCTTATCATTGTTCCTATCACCCATCTCCTCCCACTTATGACTGTACGACTGTAACCTTGTTGCTGGTATCCTTAAGATTTATATTGACTGTTTCCCTATGACTATCATTAAGTGTTGTACCTTATGATTCTTGACGAATGTATCTTCTCTTTTATGTACTCCGAGAGCGTATGCACCAAGACAAATTCCTTGTGTGTCCAATCACACTTGGCCAATAAAGAATTCTATTCTATTCTATTCTAAAAATCAATATATAACTATGTTATAAGTTGTATAAGATGTGACCTGGTCAATACTCTGTTCATAAAATGTGTATGTGAAAGAAAAAATTAATAAAACTTGTCTTAAAAAAAAGGAAGTGGGGCTCGAGCACCATCTTTTGCCAGAGATCAGGACAGGTGCAGCCAGGAACACTTTTCTACTTTCTGAAGGGCAAAGCAAGGCCATAGCTTCTGCCATCACCAGCACAGAACTGCAGGATCAAGCAGCAACAGCCGAGCAACCCTTCCCAGAGAGTTCCCAGAAAGCAGGAATGGCCAGTCTGGGGCCGCAGCTCCTATTCCCTTTTCCCTAGGCCCTGCTGGCTGACAAGGATGGCATTCAACCCTCCTTGAAGGGCCGCACCTTCTCCATCCCTCCTCCTACTCACATGAACTGGTTCTGGCAGTATTGCCAATTCTAAAAGAGGCCAGGCCTCCCTGGAAACATCTGCAAACCAATAGTGGGTTTCAAATCCCGGCGCTACCATTTTGCTATTGGGAACACAAGCATGCAGCGCTTCTGAGCATGTGCAGAGCATTTTTGATGACATCTGGGTGGGTGGGCGGAGCCTCCCGCCACTGCTGCTACTGGTTTGCCTGAATCGGGGCGAACTGGGAGCAGCCCACCACTGCTGCAAACCCTCCTTGCTGCCATCCACAGCCAGTTCAGCTCAAATTTTAATTGGATAATCAATCAGCTGCAGTTGATGGCACAGATGGATTTGTTCATTTGTAGAAGTTGATTAATTTTACAGCCATTCATTTAGCAACCATTTGAAGTTACAACAGTACTGAAAAAAGTCTTATAACTGATCCTCACCTACAACCATTTTCTCAGAATTTTATTTTTGCCAATGATATCAATCTCACAGTCCAAAGAACCAACTTCAGTGATACAGAGGCCTTCCTCTCTCAAGATCTCCAGAAGCTGGGTGACCACTCCAAAAAATGGTGCCTCCAACCAACGCTAAAAAATCAGAAGTAGCTACATTCCACCTCAGCAACAGGTACACAATTTGCCAGCCTTCAGCAAAGTTCTGGAACTGTAGACCCCTTAGGAGTGCTTCTTTCCAATAAAAATTCTACATTGAACAAAAATGACTATTTTAAAATGTGGAGTGAGATAAAACCTGATTTATACAGATGGGAAAACTTACATTTGTCACTGATGGAAAGAATTTCTGTTGTTAAAATGAATGTCTTACTCAGAATACTATTTCTCTTTCTGACTATACCGATTTAGATCAAAGACCTTCCTTTTAAACAATGACAGAAGAACATTTCCAAATTTATCTGGCAAAACAAAAAACCAAGAGTTAAATATAAACTTTTATAAGATGCAAAAGAAAGTGCAGGTCTCGATTTGCCTGACCTTAGATTGTTACTGTAATGCTGTTGTTTGGTATGGTTGAAAGACTGGATAACTCTGAAGAAGCAAAGGCTGTTAGACCTTGAAAGCTTTGATTTGGATGCCCTCCCCTTATTTAAGGCAGAGATTAACCCAGGTGTTAAGAACCATTTTATAGGCAGTCGATCAGGCGTAGATGGTAGAAGTATAAAAGTAGAGTAGCTACCAAGGTACCATTGTGGATCTCATCACCTAAAGGGCTATGATGGAAAAGAGATGTTATAGCTGAGTCCACATGGATGACATTGTATGATCTATTGATACTGGAAGAAGAGGAACCCAAGATAAAAATGAAGGAACAACAAATAAGTTACGGATTTAATTGTGATTCGTCTAATTACTATAGAATATTTAAACTTAATTAAAAAGTTTTGGTTTTGTAGCCAACTCATCTGAATTGGAATTGAATTTATGCTCTAAAGATGATAATTTAATTCCTAACGTTTATTAAATACTAGGTAGGATGCACTTGCAAAATGAATATGTTAAGTAAAATGGGTGAAAGACCTTAGTTATAATGTAATGTTAGATCAATGGAGGAATATATGGACTAACTGTTTAAAGTTTACTTTGAATTACAGCTTGAAAGAAAACTTTTATAAGATGATGTTTTGATGGTATTTGACTCTGGATGGATTGGCAAGAATGTATAATGGAACTTCTAATAAATGCTGGATGAGTAACCAAACTCCAGGTACATTTTATCACGTGTGGTGGTCTAGAAAACATTGCTAAATTATATTGGATAAATATTTATTTTATTTTATTTCTAATTTATATACCGCCCTTCTCCCTGCGGTCTCAGGGCGGTGTACAACCAAGATTTAAAAACATGTAATACAAACAATAAAAACAATTAAATATATATATAAATTATGGCTTCAATTTAAAAATTATTAAACCCCTATAAACATTTAAAATATTTCTTAAGCCAGCCTGGCTTGTTTGAAAAAGTGGGTTTTAAGGGCACGGCGGAAGGCGCTGAGGTCTGGAATTCTCCTTATCTCTGGGGCAGCTGGTTCCAGAGGGTAGGTGCCCCCACAGAGAAGGCTCTCCCCCTGGGGGTCACCAGCCTACATTGTTTGGCTGACAGCACCCCGAGGAGGCCCTCTCTGTGGGAGCGCATGGGTCGGTGGGAGGTCGCTTGTGGCAGTAGGCGGTCTCGCAGATACCTAGGCCCTATGCCATGGCGCGCTTTAAAGGTGATAACCAACATCTTGAAGTGCACCCGGAAGACCACCGGGAGCCAGTGCAGCTCGCGCAGGAGTGGTGTTACATGGGAGCGCCACGTTGCTCCCATCACTACCCGCATGGCCGCATTCTGGACCAGCTGGAGCCTCCAGGTGCTCCTCAAGGGGAGCCCCATGTAGAGAGTGTTACAGTAGTCAAGGCGAGAGGTGACAAGGGCATGAGTGACTGTGCACAGGGAATCCCGATCAAGAAAGGGCCGCAACTGGCGAATCAGGCGAACCTGACAAAAAGTCCCCCTGGTCACAGCCATCAGATGATCCTCCAAGGACAGCTGTCTATCCAGGAAGACTCCCAGATTGCGGGCCCCTTCTGTGGGGGCCAAAGACTCGCCCCCAATAGTCAGCGATGGAGTCAACTGACTATATCGGAATGTCAGGAGCCACAGCCACTCAGCCTTGGAAGGGTTGAGCCTGAGCCTGTTCCTCCCCATCCAGATCCGCACAGCCTCCAGGCACTGGGACATCACTTCAAGGGCATCGTTGGGGTGGTTTGGGGTGGAGATGTACAGCTGGGTGTCATCAGCGTACTGATGGTATCTCACCCCAAAACTACGGATGATCTCGCCTAGCGGCTTCACATAAATGTTGAACAAAAGGGACGAGAGGACCGATCCCTGCGGCACTCCACAAATAAGAGGCCTCGGGGTCGACTTCTGCCCCCCTGCCAACACCAATTGCGACCGGTCGGAGAGAAAGGAGGAGAACCACCGCAACATGGTGCCTCCCACCCCCAACTCTTCCAACCGGTGCAGCATGATACCATGGTCGATGGTATCAAAAGCCACTGAGAGATCTAACAGGACCAGAACAGAGGAGCACTCCCTGTCCCGAGCCCTCCAAGAGATCATTAACCAACGCGACCAATGCCGTTTCTGTGCTGTGCCCAGACCTGAAACCCAACTGGAACAGATCTAGATAGGATGTTTCCTCCAGGAATTGTGGAAACTGTCACGCGACCACACTCTCAACAATCTTTGCCATAAAGCGAAGGTTGGAGACAGGACGAAAGTTGGCCAATACTGCCAGATCCAGGGATGGCTTCTTGAGGAGAGGCCTCACCACCGCCTCTTTCAAGGCAGTGGGGAAGTGACCCTCACTCAATGAAGCGTTGATAACACCCTGGAGCCAGCCTCGTGTGACCTCCCGGGAAGCCAGTACCAACCAGGAGGGACACGGGTCCAGTGAACATGTGGCCGCACTAAGTCTCCCCCAAATCCTGTCCCTGTCCCCCAAATCATTGGGAGTCACCGAGTCAAACTCTTCCCAGGTAACATTCTCAAGACTGTTCCTTGCCACCCTGTCCTGATCTACCCAGTCGGAGTCCAAATCCCACCGGATCTGAGCGATTTTGTCATACAGGTATTGTCCAAACTCCTCCGCCCTGCCTTCCAAGGGATCCTCCCGCACTCCCGGATGGAGCAGGGAGCGGGTCACCCTGAACAGGGCGGCTGGACGATTCCCTGATGACGCAATAGAGGTGGAAAAGTAATTATGCTTTGCCACCTTTATTGCCACTAGGTAGGTCTTAATATGTGACCTTACCAGTGTTCGGTCAGATTCAGCAAGACTGGCCCTCCAACCGCTCTCCAGGCATCTTTTCCAGCGCTTCATTTCCCTTAGCTCCTCGGTAAACCGTGGAGCCACATGGGATCGGCACCGGGTCAGAGGCCGCAAAGGCATGACTCGGTCTAATGCCCCACCAGCCGCCCGGTCCCAGGCAGCTACCAGGTCCTCGGCCGAGCCGTGTGCCAGATTATCAGGAAATGGCCCAAGCTCCATCTGGAATCTATCAGGATCCATCAGGCGCTTGGGGCAGACCCAGATGATTGGGTCCGCCTCCCTGCGGCGGGGTGTAGCGGTTCGAAGATCGAGGCGAAGGAGTGAGTGGTCAGACCATGACAAGGGTTTCGTGTCTATATCCCCAATAACCAGATCACTCAACCACTGGCCAGAGACAAAAATCATGTCCAGAGTGTGTCCTCCCCTGTGAGTAGGGCCATGAACTAACTGGGTCAGGTCCATGGCCGCCATGGAAGCCATGAACTCCCGAGCCATCTCAGATGTTTCGCCAGCGGACGGCAGATTGAAGTCACCCATGACTAAAAGCCTGGGAGTCTCTACTGCCACCGTGGCTAACACGTCGAGTAGCTCAGGCAGGGCTGTTGCCACGCGGCAGGGAGCCAGGTACGTAAGCAACAAGCCCATCTGAACACCATGACCCCATCCCACAAAAAGGGACTCACATCCGGCAATCTGAGGCACAGTGGTCTCTCTCGGACCCAGATCTTCATTAATAATAACCGCCACCCACCCCCGCCCCTCCCATGGGCCCCACCCCTCCCATGGTTATGCAGAAAATACTTAAAATGCAAATATTAATGAAACCTGAAGCCTTTCTTTCAGATATTATGGATAAATTGACAGAAAAACAATTCGGGACCTTATTTCCAAATATACAGTGTATATGATGACAGCTGCAAGGACTATATATGCCAAATATTGTAAAGAAAAAGGAGTTCTGACAGTGGAAGAATGGACTTTGAAATTGACTAAGTTGGCGGAGATGGTGAAATTAACTGCATTGATTAGAGACAATGGTTTGGAGAAGTTTATAAGAGATTGGAAGCTGTTTGTGGAGTTTCTGTGAGTTAAATATAATAATGGACTATTAACAGAGAGCTTTGAAGTTTCTTATTTTGGGGGGCTACCAGTTAACAGTTTTCTTATAATGAACAGGTTTTGGGTCGAGTTAATTGACAGACAATAGATTTGTATGTTTGGGGTATTTGTTAAAGAGAATGTGACATAAAATAGTAATTTAGCAAGCATAGATGGAAAATGCATAACTCTTTCTACATCTGCAATGCATGGAGGGGAACTTATTACATTGGTTTGAAGGGTAGGTATCAGCATTCAACCAGGGTGGAGGTTATACATTTACTGTTAATTTTATGTTTGTGATATATGCTGTTTTCCTTTTCTTTTTGTGGGTCTTTTTGTGGGTCTGGTTTGTAATTCTTGTTTTGTTGTTTTTATTCTGTATTTTGCATTTTATCTTGGGGGGGGGGGGGGGGGGATAAAACATTTTACAAGAACAACATGTGAAGCCACCAAAGAGAAATCATGTTTTTGGCTTAAGGTGTTGTATGATCTCAGTGAGCTCAGAACAATACTATGATGTTCTTTTCAGCCCAAAGAGGTGAACGTGGGTGTGTGGGTGTTTTGGAGGTTTGGAGCCCTGATCTGGGGATGGGGGGGGGGGGGGGGGGGAAAAGAAAAGGAAAATTCAGACAAGGGAT
>WNWU01000029.1:12713486-12742154 GCA_012654045.1 Ptyas mucosa
CTCTCTCGCTCTCTCTCTCTCTCTCTCTCTCTCTCTCTCACACACACACACACACAGAGAGAGAGAGAGAGAGAGAGAGAGAGAGAGATCAGCTTCCTCTGCAATCTTCCATTAGATGTGCTGCACCTCACTCCAGCAGTCAGGAAGGCAAAGGGGTTTTATGACACCATGGTGGAGAGAGGGGAAATTGAATCTGGGAGCAGCTGGAAAGACAGTTTGTGGAAGGCTGATCCAGGCAGGGCAGGAGGGAGGAGAGGAACCGGGGGATTTAAAAACGGAGGGATTAATTGCAAATGCTCAGATAAAGCAGATCTGCGCTCAAAATCCCAGTTAAACCCCTAACAAGGTTTCTTGGAAGACAAAGCCCTTTGTGATGTCAGATAGGAAGTGGACACTTGTGGGGGGGGGGGTGCAGGGAGAAGCTGAGAACCCCTCCCAAATTTAAACCTTAATTCTGCTTTCCCTAAAGGAACACAAACAGGCATCTCCGGGAGGCAGGAAAGGCTCATGAAAGTCCAGAAATCAGGCCCAGCCAGGTTTTTACACGCACCGCACAGATGCCACACAGGAAAAGCTTCTATCCCGGTGTCACCACCTTGGCTTTTTCTGTCCTGGAATTTTGTTAAAATAGAGTGCAACATTGAGAGGAAGAGCCATCCTTTTGCAACAAGGGGATGGGGGGGGTGTACTCTATTTACAAAAAGAGGCACCCCAAATAATGGAAAAACATAGATTTATATAGCAGGTGAGGGCTCCAAGGTCAGAGATCCTAGGGCAGTGATGGCTAACCTTTTTGTTGTCGCATGCTGAAAGCGTCTGTGCACACCCATAATGCAATGTGAGCACAACCCCCGACCCCTGTGCATGTGATCCCCTGCATGCACCCTGCTCCCACGCATGTGTGTGACCCCCTGTGCTCCCCCACCCCATGCGCCCCACATATGCGTATGCATTTCCCGCATGTACCCCACTGCACCCCCCACATGCACGCACGTCTCCCGGGTGCGTGGCAAAGACCTGAAAACCAGCTGCCCGTAGGAGGTGCGTGCGCATGCGCAGTGGAGCTGAACTGGGGTGATGGCTTGCATGGCCGCAGAGAGGGCTCCCTGTGCCACCTGTGGCACTCATGCCATAGGTTTGCCATCACAGTCCCAGGGTCCTGATTGGCTGATTGATTTGGGGGAGTTTGGCAGATTGGCAGTGTGCAGTTGCCTAATGCCCAAAACAATTTAACTGCTCAACTCCCTCAACTTAACAACCAGTTGTTTACAACCATTCAAAACACCACCTGGATTCAGAGTTACGACGGCTGGTTTGTTCTCCTGCCCAGTCACGTAACTGCCTTTTGGACACTCCGCAGCTGTGTTTACAGTCGTTTGTAGCATCCCAAATTCACACATGGCTGTGATATTATTTTTTTACATTTTTACCAAAAACCGGCATTTACTTCTGATTAAGCACTCCATAGCAAACAATGGGTTTTCTTAATGACCGCAGCATTCACTTAGTGACTGCTTCAAAAAAGGTAGCAAAATCAGGCATGGTCACACGATGGCCTGCTTAACGACCATCACGATTTGGAACTGCAATTGTGGGCTCAATTATGGCCACAAATTGAGGACTACGTGCAACAGAGGCGGGTTCCAATTGCTAGGCAGCTGGGCCTTTCCAGAGGGCATCAGAGGAAGCCCCTGGCAGGAGGTGAAGCGCTGGGCCCATCAGCTGATAAGAAGGGGAAAGGTTGGCCTTCTCAGTCCTTCCCCTGGCTTCTCTTCTTTGGTCTAGGTGGGGCTGAGGACGGCTCTGCCCATAGAGCAAAAGGGGGTCATTTCTAAAGGATGGGGGAGGGGAGGGACGTGATGTCCATTTTTTAAGGTTCATTTATTCCACTACGTTTCACCTTCCCTGCAGGTGTCCTGCAAGACAGCCCCAATGCCTCCTGATGTCCTGGTCAGGGTGAGCCTGAGGGACATAAATGGTGGGGGTCCCTTGGAAAGAGGCCAAAAGCCACCAGGTAAGACTCTCTGCTATCCTGTCCTCTCCAGCCGAGTTCTGTAGGCCTCCAATTCTGAGCATTTCCCTGACCGCTACATAGGATCTGGAGGGAGTGTCTGTGTGTTAAGGTGCCAAATTGGCAGCAGAGAAACCCAGTTCGAGTCGTTCCCAGCCCCAGAGTTCTCTATGGGATTCTGGCCCAGCCCCCTCCTCTCAGTCAACCCACCTCACAAGGTTGTTGGGGAGAGAGGTAGGAGAGGGTGCATTCCACCTTTGGCTCCTGTATGGAAGGTGGGATAGAAATAGAATAAAGGAGCGAGCAACGCTTTTGTCTCTGTTCTTCCGTGGCTGCAATTCAGGGAAAGATCGTTTTATTAATTTTATCAGTTTAATTTCCATGGTTCTAACTTTATGGCTGCCATAAACTCTATGGCTTTATTCATACAACTCACTGAGCCCATTTTCTGGATTTGCACAAAAGAGTAAAGCATAAATTAACTGACTAGGCTGGGTTTGTAGATCACACTAAGACTTAAAAAAACTAATCATGGCTAACCAGACCAACCGACCATATGACTATAACCACTAGATCCTTAACTGATCTGGTGAAGCCCACAAGATGAATCACGGGCCTCTGCAGGGGGTATGTGAGGTCATGCATATGAAGACATCCCGGTGCAAATTGCATCATTGCATGATGACACCCCAACCTCTGAGACATCACTATGCCTTGTAAGCAATGCTCCTGGGTGACCTGAGCAATAGACTAACCAGTGTTTAGCCTAACTAGCTGTGTCCAACCTCTCTGGTTCTCTTGACCACTTAGAGTGTTTGGTGCCAATCCAGAAATGGCATGAAGTAAAGGAGAATTGGGGCACAGATACCCCAATTGCTCCCAGGGCTTTGAGGAAGGTGGATCACCCCTCACTCCATTTCTTTTTCTCAACAGCCTTCAAAGGTTTGGACTTTGGTGCCTTCTGGGTCAGCTGTCCCCTGCCCAATGGCCAGAGCCACTGCCAAGCAGCACAACTCCTGGGCTCCCAGGGAGGCTGTCCTGGCTGTAGCTGCCACCACCATTATGGGCATCTCAGCACCTCTGGTATCCCCCCTTAGTGCCTTCTGCCAAGTCGCAGATATGTTGCCACCCACCGCTTCACAGGGGTGGGGGGCAGGTCTCCCTGGCAACCAGTACTCCCTCCCCCACAGCAGCTTCTTATCTGCCAGAAGGAGCCTTGGAGCAGGTCTCTCTCTCCTCCCAGGTAAGCATCAAACAGGAAAACGAAAGAGAAAGCTGGTTAAGGGAATCCATTGTCCATTAAAGTTGGGTGCTCCTTGCTGGAAAGAAATAAACCCAGGTTTCCAGTGATAAACCTCATAAAATGTGACCACCTGTCATGGGTTGGGGAGGGGCAGTTTGAATCTGGAAGTCACCCTGGGGAGTTCCATCGTAACTTCAAATGGTTGCTAAGCAACTGGTCCTAAGTCAAGGACTACCTATAATATATCTACCTTGTGGATATATTTTTTGCATCGTTACTTTTAAGAAAGAAATTAAGCCTCACATATTTCTTTTGTAAACAAGTGACTATAGCCACCCATCTCCTTGAGGAACTCTTGGCAGTGAACAGAAATAAAATGTGACCAAACTATCAAAATGTGACCAAAATCAAGTTCTGAAGAATCGAGGCCAGTAAAAATCACATTATCAACATATCAAACAAAACCACGCCCAAACCAGAACGCCCTCACATCCTGGCCTGATGCCTGGGGCACATGGGCCTTCCCAGACCTTCCGAAAACCAGCAGGGTTGGTCTCCGTATCTTAGGGGAAGCTGCCCCATGAGAAGGAAGGGCCATTTCCTAGGGCCCCCTAGGGACGCTGCTTCCCTGATTCTTACTCTGCAGATTTTGGGGGGACAAGCAGAAACAATCTGTTTTCGGAGGTACATTAGCCCACCTACCCAGTCATGTGATTGCATTTCGGGCCAGCTCACTTTTGCAGTGTCCCACAATCATTGGTAATATGTGATTTGCAATTTTTTTTTTTTTTTTGGGCCAGTTTCTGATGTTGACTTCCAGTTTTCAGCAAAAAAACTACCTGTTGGGGCAAATGGATGCACCTAACAACCTCCACAAAAATGTCATAAAATTGGGTTTGGTGATGAAATGCCTCAATTTACAACCACAATGACACAATAATTAATTCCAGGCTCAGTTATGGTCATAAGCTGAGGACTACCTGAACTAAGTGAAATTACTTTGCTTTCTGCAACTGCGCCCTCCAGATCTGGCTGCCCAGCGCCCATTGTCCAAAATTAATTAAAGCCAATCGGGCACATGGTAGGGGTGCAAAACCTGAGCTTCCATAGTGTCCCTTGGCTTGCAGTCTCAATGGGGTCATCATTATGGAGGTGGCTATTGGAGTAAGAGGAGATCCCACCTTTACTTCATGTTCCACTCCTCCGCAGCCTTAAATTTTAATTATTCTTATTTATTGCTTTATCATTTTAATGTGTGCCGGAGAGCACATCTTGGCTGATCTTGGAAGCTAAGCAGAATTGCTGTGGCTTAATACTTGGATGGGTAACCACCAAAATGGGAAACTGGAAAGCATCCAGCATCTGGACAACAGCAGACCAAATGTTGCTAGAAGCAAGTTCAAGGCTCCCATTGATCAGCGTGCTTCAGTCTAGATCAGTGTCGCTCAGCCTTCGTCACTGGAAGACGGGTGGACTCACACCCCAGAATTCCCCGGCCAGCCCTGGGAATTGAAGTCCACCCATCTTCCGGCGACTGAGGATGAGATCCAGGGATGCAGGCAGCCTTACAGGTGCGCGGGTGGAGCAAGAGCGGATCCTGCATAGGAAAGAGGGTGGGGGGTCTTGCAGGGTCGCGGAGCCCTTCTTCTCCAAAGGACAGGAGCCACCATTGGAAGCCCTGATTCATGAATTGTATTTTATTTACGCTTTTTAGTGTCTTCTCTCCCGGGGAATTTGGGGCATCGGGTAAAGCTCAGCCGGCAGGGCCGTTTCTCCCTCCACCCCACCGAGGAGTCCCTTGTGGCACCAGGGAGCCCGGCCGAAGAGCAGGGGTTTCCCGCGGGGGGGGGGGGCGTCGGGAAAGCACGGTCTCCATGGCAACTGGCCTCGCTTCGAGTGATGCGTGTGCTCTTGTCGGGGTCTCTTCTCAGCCCCCGCCCTGGCCCTGCGCCGGACCGGCTCTTCCACGAGGCACAGCAGGAAAACGGGCGCTCTTCCCGAGCCGCAAAACCTCCCCCTCAGTCGCGGACCTTTGCAACTGCAACGCGGCGCTCGTGTCCGGCGGCAGCAAAAAAGCGGCCTCGCCCCTCTTTGCGGCGGTCGTGAGGCGCCCTCTTGCGGCCTCCGGGAGAACAGCCCGAAGCTCGAGCGTTTCGAGTTCTGGGGCAGGAGGGGTTTCTTGCTATTTTCTGCACTCTTTCCAGAGTCTCAACATTTTTTTCACATTGTGGCGACCAAAACTGGCTGCTGTGTTCCAAGTGTGGAACACTTACCAAGGCCTTATAAAGCGGCATTAACCCTTCACGTGATCTCCATTCTGTCCCTCTGTTGATGCAGCCTAGGTTGCCTCGGCTTTTCTGGCTCCTGCCTCACACGGCTGGCTCATATTTAAGCGATTGTCCACTAAGACTCCAAGATCCCTCTGCAGTTGCTGCTCTTGAGCCAGGTTCCACCTATTCGCTACCTGTACATTTGGTTTTTCTTGCCTAACCTTACTTTTCTAACCATTGACTTTCATTTCACTGTCCAACTATGTTTACTGTTTTCAACCTTAGTGTTCCAGTCTTCAAACAGGAGCACATCTTGCTTGCCTATTCTGTTCATTTCAGATTGAACTCTCAGATTCCTCTTCTTCTACATCAATGGCTGGGGCATCGATTTGAATAATCATCAAATTAAAGGGTTGTCCAGAAAACCAATGTAATATTTAGCAGTTTTGACTACACTACAATGTGCCCAAGTACTGTTTGTGTTATATACTCCTTTTGATTATGAAAGCAACCCTGTTCTGTATTCATTTAATTGTCCTAAGTAATAAACAACATCATCTTCAGAAGCAGTATTCAATTCCAGCATTTTGATTTGCTGATGTCTGAGATGTCAGAATGAAGTAGATACACTTAATTTTCATCGTGCTGAGCTTTCCCACTTCCATGCTTTTTCTATTCCACGTTGTGTCTTTGCAGCTGCCTTTACAGCTTCGCATTGTCTTTTCCTGCATAGCAACGCCGAGCAAAAAGTAAAGGTAACAAAGGCTTTAATTTGCTGCGTCATAAGCACCATGAGAACTTCAAAAGATCCTCCACTCTTCTTCGGTAGCATGAGGCACCCCGCATACAGCACTACAACATCCATCACTTTATATTGTCTGTCTATGTGGTTTTCATGGTAAAATACAGAAGTAGTTTCCCATTGTTTTCCCTCCCACAAAGGGGGAAGTGATGATGAAATTGGTTTTTGAAATAAAGCCTTTATCCTTGCAACTGAAGTGATCAGCCGTCTCCTTCCTATATGGTAAGCGTGGCTTAAGGAGGGCATCCCTTCCATGCCTTAAGCGACCCTACTGGGAATATCTGCTCTTGGCATATTTTCCTGGGACCCTTTGTTGCTCCCCCACAGGAATCCCCCCTACACATAAGCCATCCCAGCGGCATAGCCGAAAACAGAGCCTTCTTCAAGGCAAGGTGGGCAGTCTCTGAAGAGAATTGGACCTAATGGCCTCCTTGTGTTCCTTTCAGCTCTCCAGAATTCTATTCTTTCCCCCTTTTCTGGAAAAACACGGTGGAAACATTTCAAAATAGATTCTGCATCTGTGTGAAAATATTTTTATTGATTTTATCTGTTTTAGCAGGCAAGCAACCTATTGCCAAACTTATGGTGGTTCTGAAGCAAAGCAGGCTCAGGCCAGAACAGGATGTGGCTCTGAGACGACCAGAGAAGGCAGGATTGGAGGTCATATTGGTAACCTTCTCAAACACAAACTTTCCTTTTATGGTGTTGCTAGACAAAGTGCAAGGAAGGGAGCGGAGCTCAACTTTAGCTTAGAACCTGCCGAGAAGCAGGAACAGAAAACCTCTTGAAATCTAACTTTGGGAACAAATTTAGGAAAGGCTTTGCAAGGTTTTATTCATAGGAATCTCATGCTGTTGAGCCCAAATATTTCTTTAAATGTTTGGAATTTTAGAATTTCCAATTCCAGAAAAGCAATTTGAGAACAACAGTAAAAATGATTCCCTAGGGTAGCGAGCTTTAAATGACCAGCATTTACATCTGAAGTCAGCAAGACATGGAGCAAGATTTTTCAGGAGGAGCTGAGTGGATTCCACCAGGGGAAGAGATCCTTCTTGAAATCTTTTCTCAGCTGTTAGGGCTTTAACAGGAACAACCACCATTTTGAATTGAGCTTCACAACAAAACAGAGCAGAGTTTCAGCTCCCATAATTCCTCAGCCAGTGCGGCCTGGGAAATTCTGGGAGTTGAGGTCCAGAGGTTGCAAAGGTTTAAAGACACTGTTAGATAGGGGGCGCAAAATAGAAGAGTTGCGTTGCCGCAGTTAATTTCAGCACCTTTATTTCAACCATGATCAGGAAGAACTCACCGGCAGGCTGCCAGAGCTCTTGTTTTAAAGAGCTCCGGCAGTCACACCGGCCACTGAGAGTGGTTTATTTTTCCCACTGCTAGATCATCCAATCAGTGGCAGATATGCAAATGGATGCTCCGCACATCAGTACGTAACACCCCTCCCCTCCTAGATAGAACATAGCCAATCAGATCTGGATTCATGCGATGTAGTCACACAGATAGGCGGGGCGCTTTAGGGTGCGTCTGGACCTGTGCAGTTCACTTGTTCTAGTGCCAGCGGCCTGTGCAGTCAGGCCTGCTGCTGCTCCTGAGTCCTTGGAGGGAATCTGCTGGAACACTCCCATGGGCGTGGAGGACTCCGCCCTGGCCTCTCCTTCTCCGGCTCCTGGGTTTCATCGCTGGACTCCCGGTTCCTCAGATAAGTGTTTGCATTCCTCCCTTGGGTTTGAGTCTAGGGTCTTGGTGTTGTTTGGAGCTATGACCAGTCTTTTATTGTACGGGTTGCTGCTTGCTATGCTCCTTGGGGTGAAGGCTCACTCTGACCCCATGTGGGGACTTGGTCTGGCTGGTCAGTGGGATTTTCGGTTTGCCTTAACCCGGTCTCCCCTAGTCTATTTCAGAGTTGGTCAATGTGCCTCCTCCTTAACCCACCATCCTCAAGTTCCACTTAGTATGATTTTGGGCCCATTACAGATACTACCCATGCTCATACCCAAGTGGGATATCCCATGTAATTATGGGCAAATACTAATTCTCCTTCCTTGAATGCCCAGGGTTGTCGGATTGAGTCCAGAGGTATCTCTGGGTGGTAATTGGGGTGCAACCGGTCCAGCTGTGACTTTAATTTCTGACCTTAATTCAGCCGGACTTGTGTTAGTGGTTTCGATGTGGGTGATACATTGGGCTAAGAGGAATTTGTCTATTTTTTCTTGCCGGTTACCAGGGCCCATTCTGATTAGTGTCTCTTTGGTTAGTTGCACCATTCGTTCCGCCTGACCATTACTAGCTGGATTGAATGGAGCAACCAGGGCATGCCTAATTCCTTGGTCTGCTAGGAATGACTCTATTGCTTTTGCTATTAATTGTGGCCCGTTATCGGAGACAAGGACATCTGGTTGCAAACAATTTTCTTAATGCCCTTATAGTTGCCTCTGTGGTCAGGTTGCACATTGTTACTACCTCTAGCCACTTTGAGTAAGCGTCAACAATTAGGAAGGTTTGTCCCCCCCATAGGCCCCACAAAGTCAATGAAGAGGGAAAGTTGAGAACAAAGAAGCCTGCAGTAGCCAGGACTACGAAGTCTGAGGAAAAACTGTATAGTGTAAGGCAGAAAATTTAACCATACTTTGGGATTTCTGCATACAGTTGGATTCTTTAGCTTGATAACAGTTGCTCCTCATCTTCATTCAGGTTGAATCCTAGATCTCCTGGTCTTGAGTGCACTGAGTTCCAGAGACAATTATTGCAAGAATTGGAGGAAGATTGGAGGCCTGATAAAAAAAATAAAAATTCATACAAAATTTTGCCAGACTGGGCTCCAAAGGAAATAGAGACTGTGTTTACTTTCTAATATATCTAGTGTGGCAGCACTAGATCATTTATAAACTCTTCTTGGTACTGCTTGGAAACCAATGATCTGAGCCTGCCTTCCCTCCCTCCTCCTCCTCCTCCTCCTGCTGCTGATGCAGTAGCAGTCTCCCAATATTTGAGGGGCTGCCACAAAGAAGAGGGGGTCAACCCAGGGGTGAAATGCTCCCGGTTCGGACCGACTCGGGCGAGTAGGTAGCGATGGCGGTGGGCAGTTCAGAGAACCGGTAGCAAAAATCCCTTCCCCCTCCCCAGCCTCCAGCTTGTTTACCTTCGCTCTTCGGACTGAATCCTGAGCCTCTGGTTGCAACGCCTGCCTTGCTTCACTTGCTGTAATCCCTGCAATCCATTGCATCAGCAAGCAACTGAATCTCCCTGCCTACAATCAAGCTCATCGGTGAGCAGCTCTATCTGCCTGCCTGCCTTGTCCTTCAATTGGTTAAGTTTTTTTCCCCTTTGGGAGCCTTAAAAAAATAGCTAATTGGGTTTTTTTTAGTTTTTCTTTTTTTAGACCTAGCCATTTAAAGTTTAGGAAGTTTTAAATTTAGCTGCTTTTATATAAAAATAAAATAATATAATATTTGTGCAGCTTTCTAAGATTTTGTGCGTTTCTGTAGTGTTTCACTCTAACTACACAAACACACAAAATCTCACAAAACTGTATGTGGAATTTTGTGTGTATAAAATGTGAAAGTTGGTGTCAGCCTCCGCCTTACTGTTTGGCTGCCATAGAAGCGGGGAGGGGGAGTATAGGCCTATGCGGGGACAGAAGTGAAACTTTGGCTAGATGATGCTTTGCTTAGATGGGGAAAACGAAACTGCTGTTATCGGGCCAACTGCCGTGATGTTCCTGATTGATGATGCGGCCAGACGTGCTTCCACCTGACCCCTAGGAGACCTGTGGATTGGATGATTTACGATGGACAGTGGGAGGGAATGCTTTGTATATACAGTTTGTGCGTGTATAGTCTTTAGTTTCAGCTTTGCTTTGGTTGTGTTCATTTCTTTACCAGTAAAAGTACAGTTCTTCATAACAATGGAGTCTGGTTCTTTCTTTCCTGGATTTTGAAGGAAGCACACCTGACATTAAGGAGTCGTTGGGTTCGCTCCCCATAACCAGGGTGAGCTGGGAACTCCGACCACCGCAGAGGACAGCGGAATGGACTTCGATTCCGACTCCGGCGATCTGGTGAGTCATTCCGAGGACCCCATGCTCATCCCCATAGAACTAAGGGTGCCGTCCATGGGGACACAGGCGCAGATATTAGCCTTATTAGACTCTGGGTGCACCAGGTGCATAATCAGCCCGAAAGTAGTGGAGAAAATGGGCCTAAGACTAAAAACGTTAAAAAGACCCATTGCATTCTGTCAACTAGAGGGATTGATTGCGGGAGGGGGCCCAGCTACTTTGTGACCAAAACCATTGAGATGCAGTTGGGGAATCACATAGAAACCCTCAGATTCATTGTGGCCCCTGGCATGAAACGCCCCCTCATACTTGGACTACCCTGGCTCCGTAGATGGAGTTGATCGGGTTGATTGGAAGACGGGGGTTTTGCGCATTCTCACCGAAAATCTGGGACTAGAAAAGGAAGGAAACCCCCTAGAGGATGGGACAAAACCCGAAAAGGCAGAAGTGGCCATGGGTCACATTGAAGGGGAGGGAAAGATTCCAAAAGAGTACTGGGATCTCTGTGAAGTTTTAGCAAAAAGGCTTCAGATGTTTTACCCCCTCATAGAGCTACAGACTGTACCATTGAAATTCTGCCCGGGGTGAAGCTCCCTAAACAAAAAATATACCCCATGACCCCGCGAGAACTGGGGGAACTATGAAACTTCATTGATAAGAATTTAGAGCGGGGTTTTATCCAACCAGCCAGACCCAGGGTGGCGGTGCCAGTATTGTTCCGAGAAAAGAAAGATGGCTCCTTTCGTCTCATAGTCGACTATAGGAACCTGAACGCGATTTGCGTGGAAAACGTTTACCCCTTGCCACTCATGAAAGACATGTTAGCCCGTTTAGGGAAGGGAAACATCTTCACCAAACTTGACTTATGAGAGGCATACTATCGAGTGAGAATCCAAGAGGGGGATGAATGGAATACGGCATTCAATTGCCCCCTGGGATGTTTCCAATTTAGGGTGCTCCCTTTTGGACTGCAGGGAGCCCCTGCCGTGTTCATGCAATTGATAAATGAAGTACTGCATGATTACCTGTACAAGGGGGTGCTGGTCTACCTGAATGACATTCTTATCTACTCTGAGAACATGAACGACCATGTGAAATTGGTGCGAACTGTCCTGAAAAAACTCAGGGCTGCTGAACTATATGCCAAACTTTCTAAGTGCGAGTTCCACCAAAGCAAAATTAACTACCTTGGGTATCGCATATCGCATGAGGGAATGGAGATGGATCCTGGAAAGGTCAAGGCCATAATGGAATGGGCCGCGCCACGCAGTAAGCAACTACAGAGTTTCCTGGGATTTGCTAACTTTTATAGACAATTTATCTCCTCTTTCACCAAAATCGCACTACCCATAACCAATCTTCTAAAAACAAAGGGCGAATTAAAACCAAAGCCCTCTTGGCCTCTTGAATGGACTATGGAGTGTCAAGCAGCATTTGAAAAGTTGAAACGGCTGTTTGCTGCTGAACCAGTTCTCAAACACCCGAACATGGAAGAACCTTTCATAGTACAGGCGGACGCTAGCGACGTGGCCGTGGGGGCAGTACTTCTGCAAAAGAACGCCGAAGGGAATTTGCAACCTTGTGCTTACACATCCCGGAAATTGTCAGAAACCGAAAGGAGATGGGCCATATGGGAGAAGGAAGCTTTTGCAGTGCAATGGGCTTTGCTAACATGGAGACAATTTCTGGAAGGGGCCAAGCATCCGTTCGAGGTTTGGACTGACCATAAAAACTTAGAAGCGTTGAAGACACCGAGTAACTGTCACCAAAACAAGTTCGTTGGGCCCAGCACTTCAACCGGTTTAATTTCACCCTGCGATATCTTCCTGGAGGGAAGAATTTCATGGCAGATGCACTCTCCAGACTGCCTCAATACAACAATACTAAGAAAGAGGTGGTGCAACCTATCATCCCTTCGACACAACTAGCCGCACCAGTGACTACCAGGGCACAGACAAGGACCGATCTGGACCTCTCGGGCGATTTGCTTCAAAAACTATGTGAAGCCCTGAAAACGGACGAGTGGTTTCAGAATCACTCAAATGAATGCACACTCCGTGATGGACTACCCTGGATTGGGGCTAAATTGTATGTTCCTGCCAGTTTAAGGACAACAGTGTTGCAGTACGCCCATGACGCCAAAGCGGCGGGACATTTTGGTTTTGTTAAAACTCTGCAACTCGTCAAAAGGCAATTCTGGTGGCCTGCACTCAAAAAGGACATAGAGGCATACGTAGCAAGCTGCCCAGTGTATGCCTCCGCTAAAAGACCTCCGGGGAAGCCACCTGGCTTGCTTCAAAGTGTGGCAAGACCAAATGCCCCTTGGAAGGAAATATCCATGGATTTTATTGTTGACTTACCAGAGAGTGAGGGGTGCACAGTCATTTGGATAGTGACGGATTTATTTTCCAAACAAGTGCACTTCATCCCTTGTTCAAAAATCCCCTCAGCCAAAACCCTTGCAAAATTGTTCATTTGACATGTTTACCGTTTGCATGGAGCTCCAAAACGTATAATTTCAGACCGAAGTGTACAATTTATCTCCAAATTTTGGAAGGAGTTTTTAAAGTTGATAGGCTCCGCCCAGGGTTTAAGCTCCGCTCACCACCCTCAGACAAATGGGGCTTGTGAGAGAATCAATGGCGTGCTAGAGCAGTACCTGAGATGTTACATAAATTACCCAAAGACGACTGAGTGGACTTACTGCCATTTGCAGAGGTGGCATATAATAACTCCATTCATAGCAGCACCGGGTTTACTCCATTTAAGGTAGCATCGGGCCAAGACTTTGTTCCAATCCCCGAGCTGCCTCAGGATGACCCACAAAATCCTTCCTTGATTGAGTGGATCGAACAACTTAAAAGTACTTGGGCAGTAACTAGAAAAGCGTTAGATGAGGCCCACCGAGCACATAAGTCTCAAGCTGACAAAAAAAGGAGTTCGGCACATGTGTATAAAGTGGGTGATAGGGTTTACCTTTCCTCCAAATATTTGCAGATCTCTCAGAAATCGAAAAAGCTTGGGCCTAAGTATGTGGGCCCTTTTCCCATCATTAGACTTATTAATGCAGTCACAGTCGAATTGGAGCTACCTAAAACCTTGAGACGAATTCACCCTGTGTTTCATGTTAGTTTACTAAAACCAGAACACTGTCCAGATCAGGACTCTCCCCCCATCCCCATTTTAATAGAAGGGGAGCAACATTTAAAGAGATTCTGAACTCTAGAAAGCACCATGGTAAAGTGCAATATCTGGTAGCGTGGAAGCATTTCCCGTTATCGCAAGCTGAGTGGGTGAAGAAACGTGATGTCCGGGCACCGAAGAAAGTACAATTGTTTCACACCAGATATCCTGATAAACCCTGATATATGTGTATCTTGTTTTCTCTTTCCCTATTTAGGACTAACGTCTCTGTTGCAGAGGGGCCGAATGTCAGCCTCCGTCTTACTGCTTGGCTACCATAGAAGCGGGGAGGGGGAGTGTAGGGCTATGGGGGGGGGGCAGAACTGAAACTTTGGCTAGATGATGCTTTGCTTAGACGGGGAAAATGAAACTGCTGTTATCGGGCCAACTGCCGTGACGTTCCTGATTGATGACGTGGCCAGACGTGCTTCCACCTGACCCCTAGGAGACCTGTGGATTGGATGATTTACGATGGACAGTGGGAGAGAATGCTTTGTATATATAGTTTGCGCGCATATAGTCTTTAGTTTCAGCTTTGCTTTGGTTGCGTTCATTTCTTTACCAGTAAAAGTACAGTTCTTCATAACAATGGAGTCTGGTTCTTTCTTTCCTGGATTTTGAAGGAAGCATACCTGACAGTTGGTTTTTTGGACTTTTTGTGACTGTGTGTCACCCTCCACTTCTTCTGCTTTGGCTGCCATAGTAATGGGAGGGGGGAGAGCTAGGGACCATGGGAGGGAAGCGAGCAGGAGGGAGAAACAAAACCTATGAAAAAACGAAACTGTATCTTTGAAGTTTGCATTGGGCAACTGTCGTGGCATTCCTGATTGATGACGCTGCCAGACGTGCTTCCACCTGACCCCTGAGAGACCTTTGGATTGGATGATTTACGATGAACAGTGGGAGGGGATGCTTTCCATATGCACTTTTCGTGCCTATTGCTTTTAGTTTCAGCTTTCCTTGGTTGCGTTCACTTCATTTTCTAGTAAAAGTACCTTTCTCTATAAACAATGGAGTCTGGGTCTTTCTTTCCTGGATTTTGAAGGAAGCACACCTGACACTGTGTGAGGTTCCTGCTTGTTGCAGGGGCCATTTTGGGTCTAGCACAGCTGCTTTTACATTGTGAGTGATCCAGTTGTGTTGTGTTGTGTTGTGTGTGTGTAAAGTGTGAAAGTTGGTTTTTTGGGCTTTTTGTGGCTGTGTGAAGTTCCTGCTTGTTGCAGGGGCCATTTTGGGTCTAGCACAGCTGCGTTTACATTGTGGGTGATCCAGTTGTGTTGTGTTGTGTTGTGTGTGCGTAAAGTGTGAAAGTTGGTTTTTTGGGCTTTTTGTGCCTGTGTGAGGTTCCTGCTTGTTGCAGGGGGCATTTTGGGTCTAGCACAGCTGCGTTTACATTGTGGGTGATCCAGTTGTGTTGTGTTGTGTTGTGTGTGTAAAGTGTGAAAGTTGGTTTTTTGGGCTTTTTGTGCCTGTGTGAGGTTCCTGCTTGTTGCAGGGGCCATCTTGGGTCTAGCACAGCTGCTTTTACATTGTGGGTGAGCCACTTGTGTTGTGTTGTGTTTTGTAGGTTAAAAAAGGGCAAAGAAGTGATGTCAACTTGGCCACGCCCACCTAACCAACAAGCCACGCCCACCCAGTCATCTGACCACCAAGCCCTGCCCACTAATTAAGCCACGCCCACAGAACAGGTAGCAAAAATTTTTAGATTTCATCCCTGGGTCAACCTATTTTCCTGAAGGCAGAACAAGCCACAATGGATGGAAATTAAGAGAGGAGAGAACCAACTTAGAACTGAGGAGAAATTTCCTGACAGTGAGAACAATCAATCAGTGAAACAGAAATTGTTTTCAGAAATTGAGGGCACTCCATCACTGGAGGTTTTCAAGAAGAGATACCAGCCTGGAATGGTATAGAGTCTCCTGCTTGAGCAGGAGGTTGGACTAGAGGTCCTCCAAAGCCCCTTCCAGCTCTGTTATTTTGTATTCCTCAGTTTCCCATTGAGGCATTTGGTAGGAAATGAGCTGCCCAAGGTGTCTGCAGGCTATGGTGAAAAAAGTCAAGATATTTCCCACAACAGTGCAATTGATTCTCCATCTTTTGTGAGTGTCACATGTGCAACAGGCCTTCATTTTGACCATGCCCTGTGAACACTTCTGTAGGATGCTGAACAAGGTGAGCTCTCCTAATGCTTGTATGGTCAAGGTGCAATGAATCATACAGATTGTGTGGCTCCTTTTTCAGAGTGCTGCAGTTGCACAGTAAGCCATTCAGTGGCAGCAAATCCACATGGGCCTTGGTTCCCTGGACTCCCGTCTGCAGCCATGGCAGTACCTCTTCTAGCCAGAACTTCCACAGGTTCCTACTTAGATTGCTATCTTGTTCATGCCTATATTGTTGTCAAGTCTCAGCAGCAAATTTTCCCACCCCAGAATTATCTTTCATGATCAGCATTGCTCAGCTGCTTTGCATTCTTCCTAAAAGAAAGGGTAGATTTTTTTGTTGCTGTTAAAAAAAGAAAGATAATAATTAGACCTGCCCATAAAATAAATTATTCAGAGTGAGTCCTTCTGAAGAACTCTTGGATTACAACCCAAATAAGTTTATACCAATCTCTAAGTCTCTAAAGCACGGGTGTCAAACTCACCGCATTACATTTCTGTCACATGATGTTTCATGACATTTTTCCTAATCACAGAGTTGGGGTGGCTGTGGCCTACATGTGACGCATCCAGCCCATGGGCCTCCAGTTTGACACCCCTAAAAAGTAACCCTTGACTTATCAGACGGGGACTCAAAGGTTTGCAGGACCCAGAACAATGGCTTGAAATAAGGAAGGCAGATCCTGTTGGAATGTTAATAGGCACCTTGGGTGCAATCCCAAAACAGCTGGAGCCCCACTTGAGCACCATCAGCATTGACGCATTCACCATCAGTCAATTGCAAAAGGCAGCTTTGCTTGGAGTAGCTTACATTCTGCGACAATATCTGTAGCACCATCAAACATCCACATCTGCCTCACCTAGGTCCTTAGGAAGGACTCGATAGGAGACAAAAATGCCAGATCTGGTCTGAACATCTGACTGCCTGCAATGAAACATCAAAATAATGTATATACTCGAGTATAAGCCGACCCAAATATAAGCCGAGGCCCCCAATTTTACCAGAAGAAACTGGGAAAACTTATTGACTCAAGTATAAGCCGGGGGTGGAAAATGCAGCGGCTACTGGTAAATTTCGAAATAAAAAAAGACTGGTCAAAAGTGCAAGGACCTGTCAGAAATCACCTTTTTCAGCCCTCTGGGTAGTCCTTTTGTACATATGGACTACTCAGAGGGCTGAAAAAGTAATTTTTGACTGGTCCTCGCACTTGTGACCAGTCCTCGAACTTACGACTGTCCTCACATTTTACGTTTTTGCCCTAACTTATCACCATTTCTCTCTCCCCCTCTTTCTCTCTCTCTCTCCCCCCACTCTCTCTCTCATTCTCTTTCTCCCCCTTTTCTCAAAGAGAGAGGTGGTAGGTTTGAGGAGAAAGATTGCTGTACAATAAAAAAGATGAAAGGGAAGAAAACCAACCCCAAACAAATATAAAGATATTAAGATAAAGAATGAATTGTTAAACTTTAAAGAATAAAAGAGAACAAATATGAATAAATAGCAATAATTAGAAACACACATACAAACATACAATGTATTTTCTTTGAACAGAGTATTTGGCCGGTTCACAAATTTAAACAGTGTTCAGTCATTTCACTTAAATTTACAATTTCTATATTTCCTTTTTGCCATATTTATTCCTCATCTATTTTTTAAAAAAACCAATATTACCCTTCATCCTCATCTCTAATCTTAATCAAATTCAATTTTTCACTTCTATATTATACCCCTTCCCATTGTCATCTATTTTTATATCCATCCTCACATTGGTTAATTATGTAATATTACAGTTGTTCAATACAAATTCAACATTTTAATGTAAATCAATTAGTTATATAACTATCTTTTTTGTATATTAATCAATATGAACATGAATATTCCAATTATTTCCATGCAATCCAATTTCTAATTATTTCCAATCCTAATTATTGCTATTTATTCATATTTGTTGTCTTTTATTCTTTAAAGTTTAACAATTCATTCTTTATCTTAATATCTTTATATTTGTTTGGGGTTGGTTTTCTTCCCTTTCATCTTTTTTATTGTACAGCAATCTTTCTCCTCAAACCTACCACCTCTCTCTTTTCAGCCCTCTCTCTCTCCACTCAGAGGGCTGAAAAAGTTATTTTTGACTGGTCCTCGAACTTATGACTGTCCTCACATTTTACCATGGTGAAGAGAAGCAGCTGTGAAATGAGTGACATGGTTGTTAAGAATGCTGCACGGGCATAAATGTGAGGATGGTCATAAGTGTGAGGACCAGTCAAAAGTGTGAGGACCTGTCAGAAATGACTTTTTTAAGCCCTCTGAGTAGTCCCTATAGAATAAAATAATACTATACATAATTTTTTTATTTATTATATTTGTAAATTGTAATTATATTGAAATTTAAAAAATATATATTACAATACTATTTTTGTGTTCTATGAAAATTTTTGTTGCTCCCTATAGACCAAATTTTTAATCAAGACACCCCCCCCCCCCCGGTCAATGGTGTCCCTCTTTACCAATGTTAAAATCTGGTCACCTTAATGAAAGACCAAATGAAGAACAGAAAGGAGGCATGGAAAAATACAGTAAAGCATTGCATGACCAGTACATTAAAAAAATAGCAAGGAAAACCTGGCAATGCTTAACAGCCGGAAAGTTGAAGAAAGAGATAGAGAAGCTAAATTTGACTGTACAAGGCCAAGTCTTAAGAACAAATGCATAGAAAGCCAGAATTGACAAGACAGCAACAGACAGCAAATGAAGGTGCAAAGAAGATGAAGAAACAGTGGATTACCTAGTTAGCTGCTACAGGAAGATTGCACAGACTGGCTATAAACAATGGCATGACAAAGCAGCAACAATGGTGCATTGAAAGATATGCAAGAATACCATTTACCTGCAGGCAAGAACTGGAGGGACCGTAAAATAGAGCAAGTCATAGAAAATGAAGAAGCTCAAATGCTCTGGGACTTTAGGATTCAAACAGACAGGCATTGGCCACATAACACCCTACCCCTTAACAATTGTCGATAAGAAAGACAAAAAAGTCTGGATAATGGATGTGACTGTACCTGGAAACAGCACAACAGAGGATAAAGAACTGGAGAAGATAACAAAAACAAAGACATGCAAATAAAAATAGAACAATTGTGGCAGAGGTAGTACAAATAGTAATAAGTGCCTTTGGTGCAATTTCAGAACATCTGGAACACCACTTGAACACCACCACCATTGACAAATTCACCATCAGTCAATTGCAAAAAGCAGCTTTGTTTGGAACAGCTGACATCCTGCAACAATATCTGTTACACCATCAAACAGGCACATAGGATAGGATTCTGCTTATTCCAGATCCTTGGGAAGGACTTGATAGATGGATAAAAATGCCAAGTCCAGTCTGAACATCTGGCTGATTGTGCAACGAACAACAACAACAATAATACTTTATGCAGTTGTGGGGCTTTTGTGCTCTGAGGATGGGAGGCATGCCAGAGGTTCAACCATACTGGACAAGTCTCATCAGATGAGCCAGGTGAAGAGTGCCTCCCCCAAAAAACAATTGGGTGAAAAAGTATTTTACAGAAACCCACAGCAGATCAGTTGTTGCCCAGGTCAACAAGGACTAGGCTGGGCATTGGAGTTCCTGGACATCTGGTGTCAACTGGGCTGAGCAACCAGGGCCAGCAGCTGAGGACTGCTGGAAGAAAAGATGTTTCGGGGATATACGAAGATTGAAAACAAATCCGGTCTGATGAAAAAAGGATGTTTGAAAAGAAGAACCAGTTCTGGAAAGAAAAACTTTCAGATACAGAAGAGAGGCTAGCAGATCAATGTCAATTTATAATATGAAATAAAGCATTCACAGGAGCAGACTTGGAAGCCAAAAACAGTGTACCACCAAAATGGAAAATCAGGCTGGAGAACGAGGGCCGTGTGCTAAATTCAAGTGTAACTTGTAAGCAAGCTAGAACAGGTGAAATAAAAGAAGTTGAAGATCAAAGAATATTGATCAAGAAATATCACCCAGAAACTAATAAATAATACCACAAGGTATGATAGTTAATTCAGCCTGAAGACTCTTCTGTGCTTTAGTTTAGGGCAAGGGATGCACATAAACATTCCTAGGCCCTGTTTGTGCCCTCACTGCTCTACTGGGGCCCTCAAAATTGGCTGCTGTACTAATTAATTGGCACATGTTTAATGTGATGATGAGAGATCAGGCAAAGCATTAAGCCTCAAACTAAATTCATCCACTTTTTTCAATTCCCCAATGAATGGAAAGGGTAGAAATGAGTTAAGTCAGTATGATGCCACCTTGCTGCTTTTGATCTTCCAGTACCCCCAAACGCTTTATAAAAGTGCAGTTTATTCCTTGTTTTAGGGAAAGTGAGAGTGATTACAGTTATGACTCAAAACAAAATAGTGGAAAATATATTACTTTTTTATGTTTATTAAACATTTTAGGGAAGGTACATTAACAACACTGCTTAAAAACAGATAAAATAAAAAATACTGTAAAACACAAGTAAATAAGCCAGGGATCTAAACGTGCCTAATATGACATTAATTATGAATAATTGAATATAAAATATCTCTTAAGAAGGTAAAAATCAAACCTCTAAGGATAGATATCAAGAACCATTGTCAACACAATATGAATCACCAAATAAAGTTGTATAATAAATTGAATCAAAACTGAAAATCTGTTCTGTCTTAAATATCCCATGAAGGTGAAATATAGACTCTGTACATTTAAAAAAACCAAAATTTGGATGAGGCACAAACTGGAATGAATCTGAGTCTGTATCACTTCACTTTGAAGGTATGAAATTACTGTGGACATCAAAACATTTCCCCACAACTTGCTTAACCAAAGCTGGAATCAGATCATATTTCCAAAAGAGGCATAAAATATCCTTACAGCAGTTAACATATATACAAAGCTAATTCAATGTTCTTTGCAAGTATATATGATTTAGTAAAATTTAATAAGAATATCACAGATTGAAATGGGAAATTCAATTTTTAAAATTTGTTTCATTCTAGGTTGACTCATTTCCAAAACTGTTAAGCTTCACAAATTGCCAGCAAATATAAAGAATTAAATCTGCTTATTACATTTCAAGCAACTTTTAGGAAATAATTTACCCTTTTTAGCAATCAAAACTGAAATTATAAACCTTTCCAATTTTCTCTAAGAACAACATTCAGAGAAAATTTAATATTTTGCTACCATTGAAATCCCGCTGGAATTCATATTACTTTTTTTCCTTCCATTTACGCACTGCCAGGCTCAAAACTCTCAAGGAATTTTTTTTGTGTTAAGATCTTTATGGATGTGGATGATTGTTCTTCCATCTGAACTTGATAAAAAAGACAAGCATTGCTCAGGGAGGTCCATGGTTCAGAAAGTCCACAGTGTGATTAATGCACTGAGCATTGCCTGGGGTCGCTTTATATATTTTACTTGTCTTACACTATGACATATATATGAAGCCAAGTTAACATTGAAGTAAAAATTATGGAATGCAACAATTTGCCTCCCATTAAGTCTGGAACTTCCAATCTTAAATAAAATGTCACTGAATCAGCAAATAAATAGAAATAGCTCTGGGTGCAAAAGAGGCAAAATTTCCGCACCTTAGAGGGGGAATGTTGGACTACAGTCCCTTCCAATTCCAGCCAGTAAAGGGAAGCAGCAGATGCCATATCCAGAAAATAGGGGTGCTGCAGAACAGAGCAGAACTGAATAATAGCTTCCAGACCTTTGATCATCTTTGTTGCCCTTCTCTGCCTTTCTCTCTCTTTCTAGGGCCGTGATGGCGAACCTATGGCACGGGTGCCACAGGTGGCACGCGGAGCCATATTGGTGGGCACGCAAGTGTTGTTCTAGCTCAGCTCCAGTGCGCACCAGGCAACTGATTTTCAGGCCTTCCGGTCCCACCGGAAGTCAGGAAACTGGCTGTTTCTGGCCTCCAGGGGGATGGGGAAGGCTGTTTTTGCCTTCCCCAGGCTCCTAGAAAGCCTCTGGAGCCTGGGGAGGGGGAAAAACGGGCCTCCCGGGCCCACTGTGCCATTGTGTGCCAAAATCAGGGGGAAGTGTGGGGGGGGTCATGTGCTCATGTGCGGGAGGGCGGGGCTCATTGAATTATGGATGTGGGCACTCACACCTGTGACCCCCCCACGCTTCCCCCGCTTTTGGCACGTGACGGCAAAAAGGTTAGCCATCACTGTTCTAGGGTCTCAGCATCTTTTTTGTATCATGGCGATCATGGATGCAGCATTCCAAATACGGCCTCACTAGTGCAATTTAGAGTGGTACTATCACTTCTCGTAATTCCTTTGTTGATGCAGCCTATACTATATGCAGTCAACTTGGAATTCATCTGGTGGTACTATCTTACAGAAAAGTTAGGTTATTGGTCCACTTTGTCAAATACCTTATTTGAAACCCAAGTATATATTATACCCACAATATTTCCCTGATCCACTAATTAGTTGCTTTCTCAAAGAAGCCAATAAGATTTGTCTTGCATGATCTGTTTTTAACAAACCCAGGTTGGCTTCTAACAGCAATAGCACTTAGATTTACATATATACTGCTTCACAATGCTTTTATGGGCCTACCTAAGTGGTTTATAGAGTCAGCCTATTGCCCCCAACAATCTGGCTCCTCATTTTACCGATGGTACCATTTTACCTCGGAAGGATGGACGGATGAGTCAGCCTTGAGCTGGTGAGGATTGAACTTGTGGCAATGGGCAGAGTCAGCCTGCAGTACTGCGTTCCGCTGTATCATCACAGCTCTAATAATTCTTCTTCATTTCTGGGTGCTCCAAATTTCCTGCTTGATTATCTTTTCCAGGATTTTCCCAGATATTGATGTTAGGTTGCTTAGTCTGTAGTTTCCTGGATCTGCTTTTTCCCCTTCTTGAAGATTGGAACCACATGAGCGCTTTTCCAGTCCGCTGGTAGTTTTCCATCTGCCAGCTCCTTCAGGACCTTGAGATGTAATCTCAAGGCAAGGTCTTGGCAATTTTAACTTGTCTAGAGTGGATAGGTGTTTTCTTATCAGTTCCTTGCATATTTTGCATATCTGTTATATCTCCCACAGTGTTGCTTTTGTAGGTTGGGCTATTTTTTCCCCTTTGTGTGAAGACTGCTGCAAAACAGGGATAGGGAAAGAGAATATAAAGTCCCTGGTGTGCAAGGGAAGAGGAAGAGGAGGAGAAAGTAATGGACCATCCAAGCAAGCAGAACCAACAGGCAAGTCTAAGGAATGAATAATCATGGCACTGAGAGCTCCCACTATCCTGGCCGTCTCAGAGCTGGGGGCACTTACAATGGGGTCAGCAGAAAATGGAAGGGCATGACAAAGTTGCTGAAAAAAGTGATTTGCAACCAGTCCTCACATTTACAATGTGAATGTAAATGGCAGCCGACATGGAAATTGACCTGGCCAGAGATTGCTACCATGGGAGCCATGCCTGGAACAAGCCCTCCCCCGCTTCCCAGAAAGAGGCTCCTAGAGTTGCCAGAGGGAGGGCAGCTTCCAAGCCGAGGTCCACAGCGTGCTTCAGATGTGGGAAGGAGGGACACCAGGCTGCTGATTGCTTCTCTAGCCCAGCTCCAAGCCGACCCCTGATGGAGGAAAGAAAGCCAACAAGCCACCAGTAAAGAACCGCGAAACAGCCCTGAAGGGTGTGGAAGTTGTTGAGTTCACTCCCCCAGGCCTGGAGGAGTTGAGAGCTCTGACCACTGCCAGGGACAGCGAAACCAATACTGACGATGACCCCCTGGTAAGTCAGCATGGGGGCTCCATGACCACCTCAGTGGAGTTGAGGGTACCATCATCTGGTGCCCAGGGGAAGATGCTAGCCCTGTTGGACTCTGGGTGTACTAGGTGTGTCATCAGCCCAGAGGTGGTGGAAAAAATGGGACTGAGACTAAGGACAATGAAAGTGCCCATCACATTTTGCCAGCTGGATGGGTCGGTAGCTGGGGGGGGGGCAGCCCACTTTGTGACTGAATCAGTGGAGATGTGGATGGGGGACCACTGAGAAACTTTGAGCTTTATCTTATCCTGGTATTGAATGATCCCTCTTGCTTGGACTGCCCTGGCTCTGGAAATGGAACCTGCAGATGAATTGGAGGAAGCATTTGTTATGCATCCTTTTCAGCAGAGAAAAGAATGCATGGCCAAAGCCGTGAAGGAGCTGGCAGCGGCAGTGAGCAAATTCTGGGGAGCAGAAAATCCCTAAGGAATATTGGGACCTCAGGGAGGCATTCAGCAAGAGGGTGTCAGATGTGCTCCCACCCCATTGGGCCACGGACTGCGGCATAGAAATCCTCCCAGGAGTGAAACTCCCTAAACCAAAGATCTACTCCATGACCCCTTGTGAGCTGGAAGAGCTGCAGAACTTTATTGATAAAAACTTAAAACGGAGCTTCATCCAACCAGCTAAGCCACAAGTGGCTGCCCCAGTACTGTTCTGGGAGAAAAAAGATGGCTCTCTTCCCTTATGTATCGACTAAAAAAATCTGAATGCCATTTGCATAGAAAATGTTTACCGACTGCTCCTTATGAAGGATATGTTAGCTCACCTGGCCAAGGGGAAGATTTTCACTAAGTTAGACTTGAGAGAGGTTTACTACAGAGTTTGAATTAAGTTTGAATTTGATGAATGGAAAACTGCCTTCAATTGCCCCCTGGGTTGTTTCCAGTTTAGGGTGCTCCCCTTCAGACTACAGGGGCCCTGGCAGTGTTAATGCAATTGATTAATGAGGTACTACATGAACATTTTACAATGGGTTCCTGGTGTACCTAGATGACATTCTTATTTGGATGAATATGTAAAAATAGTGCGGTCAGTCCTGAAAAAACTCAGGGCGGCTGAGCTGTACACTAAATTGTCAAAGTGCGAGTTCCATCAGAGTAAGATTGACTATTTGGGTTACTGCATATCAAATGAGGGGATAGCAATTGATCCGAAGAAAGTCCGGGCGGTCCTGGAGTGGGCACATCCACACACCTGCAAGCAGATGCAAAGCTTCTTGGGTTTTGCCAACTTTTATCAACAATTCATTCCCTCGTTTGCAAAAATTGCATTATCAATTACCAACCTACTAAAAACAAAGGGAGAGGCTAAGCCAAAGCCTAGCAAGCCACTCGAGTGGACCATGGAGTGCCAGGCGGCTTTTGAGAAACTGAAATGACTGTTTGCAGCTGAGCCTGTCCTTAAACACCCCAACATGGAAGCCCCTTTCATAGTCCAGGCCGACGCCAGCGATGTGGCCATGGAGGCAGTGCTACTTCAAGCAAATGCTGATGGAACTTTACAACCCTGCACCCACACCTCCCAGAAATTAACTGAAACCGAAAGGAGATGGGCAATCTGGGAGAAGGAGGCTTTTGCTGTCTGCTGGGCCCTGTTAACCTGGAGGCACTTCCTCAAAGGGGCGAAACATCCTTTTGAGGTGTGGACAGACCATAAGAACCTAGGGGCCTAAAAAGGTCACCCAACAAGTCCGTTGGGCACAACACTTTAATCGCTTTAATTTCTCTTTGCGCTACCTGCGCTACCTCCCTGGGGGAAAAAACTTTATGGCAGATGCCTCAATAATAATGCCAAGTTATTCCCTCAAAGCAGCTGGCTGCTCCTATCGTCACTGCAGCCCAAGCGAAAGGGGACCTGAACCTATCCACCAACTTAAGCGAGCAGTTAAAGGAAGCACTAAAAACTGATGAGTGGTTCATATCCCACTCCAACTATTGTATTCTTCATGATGGTCTTGCATGGGTGGGGGCCAAGTTGTACGTCCCCACCAGCCTGAGGGGAGCAGTGCTACAACAATCCCATGATGCAAAAGTCGCTGGGCATTTTGGGTTTGTGAAGACATTACACTTAAACAACAGTTAAACGACAGTTCTGGTGGCCCTCCCTAAAGAAGGACATAGAGGCATACGTTGCTAGCTGCCCTGTATGTTCTTCGGCAAAGAGGCCACCTGGGAAGCCATCAGGGTTACTCCAAAACATTGCCAGACCTGGAGCTCCTTGGAAGGAGATAGCCATGGACTTCATTGTTGAACTACCTGAAAGTGTTGGAAATACAGTCATTTGGTGATTACGGATTTGTTCTCCAAACAGGTGCACTTTGTACCATGTCCCAAGATTCCCTCAGCAAAGATGTTGGCTAAACTGTTCATTCAACATATATATAGGTTACATGGTGTTCCTGAATGAATAATTTCGGACAGAGGGGTTCAGTTCACTTCCCACTTCTGGAGGGAGTTCCTGAGGTTGTTAGGCTCTGCCCAAGTGCTAACCTCTTCCCACCATTTTCAGAGAAAAGCTAACTTTGTCCAAGGAAGGACAAAGGGCTTGTGAAAGGGCTAACTTGGTATTAGAACAATACCCGAGATGCTATGTAAATTACCAGCAAGCTAACTGGGCAGACTAATTGCCATTTGCAGAGGTTGCCTATAATAACTCCATACATAGTAGTACTGGTTTTACCCCATTCCAGGTGGTGTCAGGTCAGGATTTTGTGCCCATCCCAGAACTACTGCAGGAAAAACCTCAAATCCCTTCCTTGGTGGACTGGATTGAGCAGCTTCAGTTTACCTGGCCAGTAACTCGTAAGGCGTTAGACGAGGCTCACCGAGCCCATAAGAAATAGGCTGATAAGAAAAGAGCTACGCCAAAGGGCTACCAAGTGGGGGATAGGGTTTTCCTCTCCACTAAGTATCTATAAACTACCCAAAAGTTGAAAAAACTTGGGCCTAAATATGTGGGCCCTTTTCCTATTGTATGAATTGTAAACCCAGTCACGGTACAGTTAGAACTACCAAAAACCCTCTGGATCCACTGGGTGGATCCACTGGGTGGATCACCCAGTGTTTCATGTTAGTTTACTGAAACCTGAACATACCTCCTCGATTCACCTGGATCAAACCACCCCTCCAGTTCCCTCCTCATTGAAGGACAGCAACATTTCGAAGTCAAAGAGATCCTTGATTCTAGAAAGCATAGGGGGAAAGTACAGTATTTGGTAGTTGGGAACATTCCTTCCTCTCAATTTGAATGGGTGAATGAACAAGATGTCAGAGCGCTAAAATGGAGCATCATTTACTGATTTTTCTGGTCTCTAGTTTAGACCAAAAGAGGTTTGAGACCACATTTGTAAATGGGAAGTGTCTCATAAAGAGAAATGGGAATGTGTGCACAGGACATAAAACCGGATAATCTTTATGTGTTGCAGAGACAAAAGGTTTAACATACCCAAACATTTGGAAATGTGGCACAACATGATTCATGTGTTCATCTCTTGCATAGAAAGTTGGCCATGCCAGCTTCAGACTTTTGCAAAAGATGCAACAGTTTGGAGAAGGGTTAAACTTAAAAGGGTGTAAGGCATACTTGGACTGTGCAGTATGTAAATAATCAAAGTCCAAGGTATTCCCAGGAAGCAAAGCTAGCACAAGGCAGACAACAAGAGCTCTAGAACTGGTACATGCAGATTTGGTGGGGCCAGTGCAATACCTTATAACTTAATACAATGTGATTAACAGAATGCAGTATTGCAGACTAACTCACTGCCCATAGCCACAGTTCGATCCTGACCAGCTCAAGGTCGACTCAGCCTTCTGTCCTTCCGAGGTTGGTAAAGTCAGGACCCACATTGTTGGGGGCAAGAGGCTGTCTCTGCAAACCACTTAGAGAGGGCTGTAAAGCCCTGTGAAGCGGTATATAAGTCTAAGACAGTGCTTGTTATCTTGGAGCTGCATCCAGGATGTTTTTTATTTAAAAAGCATCCCTGCAATGTGCCTATACATTCATAGAAATCCAGGAGTAGGGACATTTAGGCAACCCAGTCTCAGGGAGGAATCCAAATTAAAGCAACCCCAACAGATGTCTACCTACCCTCCATCTGGCTAATCTATTCAGTGAAAGGACCCCCTCTCTGCTCTGCTGGGAAACAGGTATCCCTGCTCAGCATCTTGGTATGGGAGATTTTAATGGAGCCAAAGATGTATTTTCAGTAGCTTCCCTGTGAATGTTTGCAGTGATCCAGTCTCCAGGCTTCCAGATCAGCCTTTTAAAATCTGGCAGTGGCTTTATTGGACCTGATTTTACTTGCCTTCGTGGTCCTTTAATAAGACTGGCTTGAAGCCTGAAGCTATCATTTCATAACTGAGCACATGAAATTATTCTTGCTAAATTCTGAGCTTCACCTTTTGTAGCTGCTGAAAAATGCAGAAGTTCAACAATTCCAAATGGTTAACTTTGTAATTACACATCTTGCTATTAATATTAGATTTATACTTTCCTTTCCTGCAAAGGAAAGCAACAGGCAGGAATATTTTTGTTAAGGGTATCAGGAAAAATGTTTTGTTCAGCAACCCAAATTGGCTTTAAAGCTTAATCTGCAGCTCTACCTGCTGGCAATTTGGGATTTGCTCACAGTTAACTTCATGCTGTTTTTGGTTTTCTAACCAAATGTTGTGCAATCAAGATTAGGCTCCCTTAAAGAGTGCATTTTCTCACTTGGTCATTAGGGCTGCAAGCTTTAATAGCTTTAATAGCAGATTAATCAACCAATGACTTTAATTGATTAATCAGCAGAGGCCATCTTTAATTAAGGAGGGCTAGTAGGCTATCTGATTATATTTCTTGAGTCAAACTCAGGTCTTGTATGTTTAGCTTTATAGGAGATGAAACAAATATGAAAAAATGCCTTTTGTTCAGAAATATAGGGTAGGTTTTTTTAGATTGCTTATGATTAATGATTGTAACTATGATTTACATACCTATCACTTTGCTGTTTGCATGTACATTAAGAGCTCTGCACCAGAGACAAATTCCTTGTGTGTCCAATCACACTTGCCCAATAAAAAATTCTATTCTATTCTATTCTATTCTATTCTATTCTATTCTATTCTAT
>WNWU01000029.1:12742164-12757987 GCA_012654045.1 Ptyas mucosa
TCTATTCTATTCTATTCTATTCTATTCTATTCTATTCTATTCTATTCCATCAATCTACCACTTCCTTCCAATTATTAATGGTGGGCCCAATAGGCCCATTCCCCCCCCTCCCCAGGCTCCAGAGGCTTTCTAGGAGCCTGGGGAGGGCAAAAACAGCCTTCCCCATCCCCCCGGAGGCCTTCCGGAGGCCGGAAACAGCCAGTTTCCCGACTTCCGGTGGGACCGGAAGGCCTGAAAATCAGTTGGCCAGTGCATGCATGCATGCTGGAGTTGAGCTAGGGCAACACTCGCGTGCCCACCAATATGGCTCCACGTGCCACCTGTGGCACCCGTGCCATAGGTTCACCATCACGGGTCTAGTGAATTAATAATTATACTCTTCATGCTTTCCTCAGAGATTGCCTCCCCTCTCTGTATCAGTTCTGCCCTGGTAGCATTTCGATTTAAGATGTGCTCACCCATTGAGGTGCCAGCCCTGTGCCTGGCAGAGTGGAACTCTCTAGCGATACTGGTGGTTGTGGCCACACTCTTACTGTAAAATAAACTGAATACCTTTTGTAACATTTCTGATACTGTCAGGTGGTGACCATATTCTCAGGAGAATATGGGATCAGCCAGGTCCCTCTGCTGCCAAGGCTGCTTCTCTCCTGCCCACTCCCAGTCAAGGGCAGCCATTTCTCCTTCAGTGACCCGCTGTGAGAAGGGAAAAACAGTTTCAGTTCTTATCAAGTAGTTTAGAATATAATATAAATTTATAATATAAATCTGGCTACTGCCAGTTTAATTAATCTAAATGCGTATTAATTCCGAGTCTTACACTCACATAATTCTACATTTGTAATATAGATTTCTGCCCTAGGTGTGTTAATCCTTCTTGATAGAACAGTGCCATATCAAAGAAAACATATGGCCAGTTGTCCCCAGAAATACACACAAACACACACACTCACACTTTCAGTTAGAAGTTGAGACATGTAATGAGAGATATGCAGTTTAATACGTGTAGTGGGAAATTGGCCTTGTAAAGTGCCATTCCCCTGTAAAAGGCTGGCTTCCCTTCCTATTGAGTCATCTAAAATTTTATTTGTTTGTTGCATTTATATTTCACCGCAAATCAATTTTACTGCTGGCAACTGGTATAAGAAAGCAATTTAAAACATCTAAGCTAAATATAAAAATAAACATAAACTCAAATTTCAGTGACAATAGCAATAGCAACTCAAATAATAAAGCTGGAGTTGGCCCAGTCTAGTTAGAGTGAAACAGCTTGGCCTTTTGCTTCTTCCTGAATGCAACAGAGGCCTCTGATCAAGAAGTCGGGGTTCCCCTACTTCTTGGGGCGGTTCAAGAGCCGTTTCTCCCTCAATGCTCTAATGGGAGGGTTGCTTTTGATCGGAGCAGGTGGTCCTGTAGGTGCCGGGCTTTGGTAGGTCAAAAATTGGCATTTGGAAGCCATGGATAGCCAGTCCCCAGAGCAGAGGGGCAAGACATTTCCAGAAATGGGTATTGGCACTTGGGCCATTGCAGCTTCCAAGTGGTTTTCAAGTGAACAAACTGCAGCTTCCAGATGGCCTCTAAGGGGAGGCAAGGCAAAGTCTATGGCAGTAGTTTAATTGGGTGGTAATGAAGGCCTCAGTTATCATAGCAGAGTCTTTCCCGCCAGCAAGGGCCCGTAGCCCAGCTTCCAGCTGCTGGACTGGCAGGAGCCATAACTCCAGAATTCCATACCCTGGGATGCAGAGAAAATCTCCTCAGGAGAGCCTTGCAACAGCCTTTTTTAGAGCTGCTGGCAAAACTCCCTCATAAAAGGCAGTGACAATCTCCACCCTTAACCCCACATGGGAGCCAGGATGAAGCTTGCAAAGTGCCAAAGAATAATCTATAGACCACCCTATCCACTTCCATGGAGTTCACGGGCCGACAGAAGTCCCAGGTAACAACAACACAATGCCCAACACAATGTCAAAGACTCACAAGGAAGCAGGCTAGCCAGAGCTACTGACTGAAAGGTCCCTGGCAAAGCCCAAGAGTTTGCCACGGACCTTTCCCTCACAGGGAATTGGAGGCCTTGTTTTGTCAGCCCTGCCAGGTAAACCAGACAGGAAACAGGACTAGATGACATAATTCTACCTTATATCCTAAAGGTATATTAAGAGAATCTTTCAAGTCTGAAGGTACAAACTTCCTGCCAGTACTGCTTGATCCTCTGGGGAAGTCTTTGCTAAGTTTCTTCCTCTGGCCATTTAGGGATTCATCCCTCTCTTGCCTATTTCCCAGGCAGCATCTCTTCCTCTCTTTCCCCAAGGTCATCCACACATTCCATTATACGTTTAGGCCAGTGGTGAAATCTGAACCAGTTCACTATTGGTTCATGCCGCGCATGCGCAGTGCGCACTGTGCACCAAATGCGAGGTGCGCACGTGCAGTGCGCGCCAAAAAGAGGCAAGGGGTAAGTAGAACAGCGCGGGGGAGGGGTGATCAGCTGTGGTGCATGATCTTCTTTTTTTACTTTTAAAAGCCAAATAGGTTGTAAAATAATGATTTTAAAAGTAAAAAAAAAAGACTCTGACAATCAGGCAGCTCAGCTGCGATCATCAGAGCCTTTTTTAAACCTTTTAAAAGCATTTTTAAAAAGAAGTGGCAAGCAGGCGACCGGGCATGGGCAGGGGGTGGGCATGGGCGGGGGGTGGGAGGGATTTTTGCTACCGGTTCTCCAAACCACCCGCCGCCATCACTACCGGATCAGCCGATCAGATCTGCACCGGGAGCATTTCACCCTGGTTTAGGCTTAAGGGTGAGTCTTCTGATGGGGAAGAGAAACGATGAGGCTGCCCAAACATGGACATGCACCCTGCTCAGTCAGAATCCCTCTTCCGTGCTTCTCTCAGTGCTTCACTCTCTGCATTTTCCGGAGGCCCTCGCAGACTAAGGAGCAAACTAGAATTGGAGAGAAGTAGGAGAGAAAAGATCCCACCCAACACTTGTCTTCAATGCCAGGGCCTCATCGGGCATTGGAGATCAGCTAAAGTGCCTAAATTCCTCAAGTGGCCTCTGGAAACCATTCGGATCCCTAAGGTGCCTGGGACATCTAAATGGTCCATCTGCTCTGCAGAGCTCACAGGCCGCAGTTGACCTTGCTTGTTCCACCACTTTTCCAGTATCCTGATTCTTTACCAGAGGCATTAAAGCAGAAGCTGAGAAGCCATGTGGCTGAAAAGCTGAAGAATCTTCTCGTGCTGAGCAGCCACTGAACTAGACAACCACTTCCAACCTGGAGCTCTTCAGAGGATTTGGCACTCTAGTTGTCCTAACTGCCATCCAGCATGACCACTTCTCCCCCATCCCATGGGGAATCCTAGGGATTAGAGGGACCATATTTGGGGAGCACCACTTTGGAGAAAATCTGGTTTAATCACCTCCAGATCTCTTTTAGTGAACTGATCCCAGGGAATGGCAAAACAAGAAAAATAAAAGAGCAAAAGAGACCCTAGTTAGAAACAGTGACAACGGTTGCATTTTCGAGCGAAGAATAATCAAGCTGAAAGGGAAAGCCACCTTCTTGGCCTTCCTTCCAAGCTCATGAGAAACAGAAAAGTAGACAATCTGAGGGCCGAAACCAGCAAGGGGAGAAATGAGGGACAGGGCACTAAATGTGGCAACTTTATAAACCCAGGGCTGGGCCAACCTGCAAAATCAGAATGAAGAAGCAGAATGTTACATAAACTGGGCAAGAGAAGGACACTAACTTTGAGGTTTAGGCATATAGAGCACCAGATTCTAAAGCCATTCCTAAAAGCTGATTGTCTTCCGAACTAGGATTCTTTGGGTCTGCAGTGAAGCATCTTCCTTCCTCAGATCCATTCTGTGAGAGTGCTGAATTTGAAAGAAGGAATAATTTTGGAGTAACCCTCTCAAGGAGTCACAATGTAAATCATCTAACCATTTATCTACAGCAGGGTCAGCAACCTGCAGCTATGGAGCCGCATGTGGCTCTTTCATCCCTCTGCTGTGGCTCCCTGTCACTGGTCGGCTCCACAATTGATAGGGCTTTCGGTAGAGGAAAAAGGATGCTGCACTAGGAGGAGTCTCTAGGGTGGGGAAACTGGACTTCTGGTCGGCTCCAGAATTGAATGGGGGGCTGCCGATTAGGACCTTTGTGGCTCTTTGAGTGTTTAAGGTTGCCGACCCTTGATTTACAGAGACCCCCCCCCATGCATTTTCCTGGCATCACAACGTTGAACATTTGCCGAGATTCATTCTCATTCCCTTGGTTATTGCCCCTTGGAAAGACGGGTAGCCTCCTGGATGGAATTTTTCCAGAAGGGAAGTGCAAAAACAGCCAATTCTTTCCAGAGATGTCAATCTCTGCAAAACAGAAGAACAGATAATCATCAGGTCAGAAGAGAAATGGGAGGAATGGAGCGATGTGGTTAAGGAGCAGAAGGAGCCGAGGAAGCTTCTTTGGGAAAGTGGAGACCTTACCTTCACGAGGAGAGGCTGAAGGAGCAGGAAACTGCCAAAAGGAATGTATCTGGAAGCTAAGAAGGAAGGAAGGCCAGTGTGTGTGTGTGTGTGTGTGTGCGCGTGCGCACGTGTGTGGTGTGCAAACAGAAGAACAGACCCCCATGGATGAAATGATATTTTCAGGAAGGGAGTCATAGCAACTGAACTACATAGTTTCAACAAGAAATGGAAAAAGAATAGATCCCTTGGAGCCTTTTGGCCACGGGGTGCTGAGCAGCATGTCGCTAATGAGAGAGCTGCACCTCCCTCGGTCCTCTCTGTCCACTGTAGCAGCTTCTGGAAACCTTTGTTCTCCGGTGCTGGTGGGGACGTAGATTGGGAGAGGGGGCTTTGCTGCACTTGAAGTCACAGCAAGCAAAAGGGAAAGCTCTCCCAGCCCTTCTGGAGTTGCAAAAGCCAAGGGAGGGGGCCATCCTTATATTGAAGGAAGAGCAACTGTGGGGGAATCAGGTGTGTGTGTGTGTGTGTGTGTGTGTGTGTGTCTCACATTGCCTCCCCATACCCAGGGACAGAACTCTGCCCTTCATGTGGAGCTGGGAGACCAATCAGTTCAATGGCCCAGTTGCAGCAGATGTGCAAGAGATGCGCAAAATGATCCCAGCTTGGAGATGTTAAAGAAGAAATTGAAAATAAAAGTCACCATCCTAGCACCCTTATTCTGTTTCATGCCATAATTGCTTCAACAGACAATGATCTAATCCAGTATGAAAGCATCAGGCTAAAGACCAGGAGACAGTCAGTTCTAGTCCCACCTTAGGCATGAAAACCAGCTAGGTGACTTTGGGCCAGTCCTTCTCTGGGCTATTGTTGTGGGGAAAATAGGAGGAGAAAGGAGCATTAGGTAAGTTCACCACCTTGAGTTACTTATAGAAATAATAAGGTAAGATGAAACAAACAAACAAACAGACAAAGATAATATTCTAGAACCAGCAAATTACCCCAAAACCAAATTTTTAAGGGGCTGGAATTCTCATCAGGAAAGGTGAGAAAATTTGAAAAAAATTCGTTTCCAAAAAAGGTGAGAAAATGTATGTAATAGGAAGAAATATAATGAAAATGTAAATAATACATAATAGAAAGTGGAGAAAAACATTTTCTTCTTTCTTTTCTTCTTTCATAGTTGAGAGAAGCTGAATGATGGGAGATTCATGACAGATAGTTTTAATTAGTTGCTTTAAAAATGCTGTTAAGATGCTTTCCTGTGCTTTTGTGGTGCATGTTAGGATAATTTCAACAGACATTTATGTTTTGGGGAATAGGAAAAAAATAAATATTTTAAAAGAAAAGAGAAAAAGAAAAGAGGCAACATTTTCGCATGGCATCTAGATAAATTTTATGCAATTCACTGTCATCGGGCAGCCTGAACAGGATATTAGCCAAACTTATTTTGGATACCTTGATGGAGAGAGGAGCCTTCCATCTCTTTGAGAACATTGGCTGGGGAGCACAGGGAACATTGGCAACCTCTGTCCCACAGTTGACAGCTGGTTACCTCTCAGGAGACAAAACAGTGGACTTGCTGGGCCTTTGGTGTGATCCAGCAGAGCTAACCCCATGTTAGCCAGACATGCTTAAGAGAGAGTGATCTCTGTCTGTTTCTTCTGTGCTGGTCAGAGCTGTTATTTAAAGGTGACACAAGTGGCCTATAGAATTTGATCTAGGTGTATCAAACTAGATAAAACTTTGGATTTTGGCCTAATTCATATTCAGAAGGAGATGTTTCTTGAATTGAGAGCAAAGCAACAGATGAAGCCCTGGTTCCTGTCATCCGACTCTTCCTGGCTTCCTGCCCCCAGGATCTGACAGGTCCAATAAGGAAGTCCCCAGATTGCATGACAAACCATCCAGGGGGCGCGTGCCCCTCCCGGTCTCCTTCGAGGATGCTATTTGCTTCTCTCTGTCGTATGTGCCCCAGTCACTTGGCACATTTGAGAAAGAAGCTCCTTACAAGAGGATGCCTTATTTTATTACAGCCTTGCTGTACTTTTCAAGGCCCTGGCCTCTCCCTTATCATCAGACGCTCCATATAGCCAGGCTAACTTCATACAGATGTGGCCACTGAGACAGTTGACCCCCCCCCCCGCTGTGGATCTATTGGAGGGAAGGGAATTGACAGTTCAGCATGGCAAGTTTGAACTCATCAAGCCCTCAACATGTGGCAATTTGAGCTTGTCTGGCTCCATCTTCCTCCCTGCAATGCCTTTCACATCTTCTTCTTGGGCTGGTCGATGAGCCCAGCTTTTAATTTTTATACCGATTCCTCCAAATGTGAGCCATTGCCCTCCTCTACCACTCCTGGTGCAAATTGGGAGAAACCTTACAAGGGGCTGTGCTCCCGAGTTGAGGGCTCTTTCTCTTGGGAGGCTGTTATCTATCACAGTGCTCAACCCCTTTGGATTTATTCGTGCTCAAAGGCCCGGGCGACCCATGTGCGCTGCTGCCCTTGGCACTGGCATGGTCTCCCAAAGGGGTGGTGGTGTCCAGGAGGGTTCTCTTCACCAGGAAGGAGGGGGCAGAGTTCCCCTATCCAGCCGGGCTCCCTCCCTGCCCGCCTCGCTCTCCTTCCGCCTCCAGTCAGCCAAGACACACGCAGGCGAGCGTCTGTCGAGGGGCTCAGGGGCACCGAGCGCTTCCTTCCTTGGCGCGCAAGGGCCGTGACCAAAGGCTCCCCGTCCCCTTCAAATCCTGTCGCTCTCCGGCTCAGGTTAACGAGGGAGGGGCCGTCTGAAGACTCCCCCCCCTCCCCCGCGCGTTCGGCGCACACATCTCCACGCCAGGCGAGGGCGGTGTGACTCGGCCGGGGATGGTGGGAGGAAGTCGGAGTCGGCTTGGCGGGGAGGGCGGGGGGCGCCGCGTTGTGGCCAGACTCCGGGACTCCCCCCTTCGCCCTCGCGCTCCCATGAATGGAGCCGCCTGACTGATGGGGGAGGAGGCGGCACGTTTGCAGCTTACAGAGAGCCAGCGCCGCCGCCGCTCGGCCGCCTCTCTCTCGCTTTGCCTCGCCGAAGCCAACCGCCTCCCACCGCTTCCGAGAAACTTTCCTCGGGCCCAGGGAGAAGACTCCCTCCGGGGGCCCTCCGAGCTGCCGCCCTTCCTCGCCGGGAGGAGCTGGAGAAGCGAGGCGGCGGCGGGAGCTCTCCGTGGTGCTGGAATGTCCGCGCAGGGGCTCGGCGGCTCGGCGGCCGGGGCGCGGGGCCGGCTGGCGTCGTTCTGATCGGCGGCGCCCCCGGGGCCCAGGGCTCCCTCGGCTCCTCCCGCCCCATGCGGGGTCTGGGCCTCCGGGGCTGAAGGGGCCCTCCTTTCCATGTGGCTGCACCATGGACTCGCGCGGGAGGAGGATGGCGGATCTGCTCCTCTACATCAACGCAGCCCTCCTGGCTTATTTCAGTTGTGCCAGCCTGTCCTGGGCAGATGCAGGTAAGGGGGCGCTGGCGGGGAGCGGGGAGCTGCGACCGATGACAGGGAGGGGGGTCGGCAGTGGAAAGCAGGTCTTGTTCTGTTCTTGGTGGTTTAATTGCCCAGAACCTCTGCTGCTGCTGCTGCTGCTGCTCAGTGTTTGAATATCTCTCAGCCAACTGCTTCACTCGCTGGGGCACCATCTATCTGATAAGCTGAGTGGAGGAGACTCAACAAAGAAGTATTTGTGGGGAGACAGTTGCGGTAGTTGGATAGGACAACACGTTTCACTTGTGGCACTCACTGCTGCATGTTTCTGGAACAATGAATAATACTCTATTGGGACTGTACTATTTAAAGATTTTTTGTAAAAATAAAAAAAATGGGAAGCAATTTGTGTAATATAGTTTAAGAAGACCTCCTAAGAGTGCACAGAGCCCAATGAGACATTACAGGCTGCTGATTGCTGTGAGATTTGGCCTCTGTACTGAAGTCTGTTTATTTAACTAGGCTTGAGAGAAAGGAGCCAATCAGTGGCCCAGGTGACTGTCCTTCCAGTCAGCCAAGTGATTCATTGAGAGATCATATGATGCCATCTCATGTGAAGACAATCAACTCCCTTGCCTCTCTCAGGAAGGAATTGCCACTCACTGGACCTTCACTTGGCCCAGGGTGGATCTTCTCAGGTTGTCAGAAAACACCCAGATCTGAACAGGATTCCTAAGATATGGGAAGAGACATGGCAGATATGACTGTTAACAGGGATTTCCTCAGAACCAAACAACTTTGAACAGCAGGGTAGTCGAACCAGAACTAGTGAAGTAGGCATCAGCAGCTGGAGTCAAACCAGTCTCCCATCACCTCAGTGATTTTCCAGATTATTAGCAACATAGGTCTGTAGATGGAGAGCTGGGAAACCCCCTCTGGGTCCCCCCCTCTTTCTCAACAATGTAGCTGTTCTCTATGGGGAGGAGTTATGAAACCAATACAAACCTGTAGGTCTTAATAAAATAGGAGCTCCAATTGTTTAAAGAAGTCCTGGGAAGGTTGGTGGGGGGCATCCAGCACTAAGAGATCAGAGATGAAGGCAAAAAAAGAAAGCAAGAAATGAGTGGAGTTTGGACTCCGGTGACTGGGCACACATTGCAAGGGCTGCTTCACAAGGTCACATTGGCCACGGAGTCAGTGAAAATATGTAAAATGATAACGCATAATGCTTATTCAAAAATCTGTTACAAGGAGTCGCAAAATTTACCAAGAATATTTACAATATTGGAAACTCAGTCCTTATTATTCTAGTATTTTCATTGTTGATCTATTGCTATTTGTCAAGCTAAAAAAACTCTCTCAGAAAAATAGACTTTTAAAACCCATGTATACAGGGTCACATTAAAATTATCAGGACCTCCGAAATCAGCAAGTAAATTAGTCCTCACTTTAAAAGCAGATCAACTAGAAATGAAGTTTAACAGACTATGAACTTCCCAGAAAGAGTCATTAAAAGTTGGGGAAGAGAGATGAGAAAAAAATGAGCTGAAAATCCAAGGAGGTTCTGACTTATCAGCACAGCCAGGGACCAGGCTTTCACTTGAGACACAGCAAAGCAGTTGCCTCAGGCAGAAGATTCTGGAGTCACAGGTAGAAACTCCTTAATTGTTGAAATTATTATACTACTGATTATTAAGATCTTTTGACAGTTATTGAAAAAATACTGTCTTTAATCTAGGTTCAAAAACAAAGCTACAAAATTAATGGGTTCTAGTTACAATGAACTAATTTCAGTGGACTTTTTTTAAAAAAATGACTAAGTCCAGATCCAATGCATTGACGCAATACACTCAATCCTAAACCTGAAAAGCCCAATTCTTTTCTTCATATAACTTCCAAATAAACAATATGAGGTCTCAGTGAGCTGACTTGCTTCATACAATATGCTAATATAACGTTAGGCTTCCACAATGGAAGGTATGTTGTGGTTTGATCCATTGAAACCCCATTTTTGACTAGGCAGGAAGATGCAAAGTGTTTGGGGCCAGGCCTGCTGTGCAGGGCAGGGTGAGAGAAGATCATCCCTGAGGTCAACTGGTTTCAAGCCAAGAAATTTCAACAAGTTAGAACCTTGAATGAAGCCTAGAAATAACAAGATCAATGTGGTTTCAGAGGAGTCATTTGTTGCATCGAAATGAAGAAAATACTGGGAAACACCTTATGTCCTTAGTATGCTTGCTCAATGATTCCCCACTAGCCAGATTCATCTCTTGAAAGGTATGGACTGGATCCTGGTGGCCCCATCAAGTGAACCCCATGGCTTCCTCTCTGTTTCACTTAGATGCTGCTTTGCTTAAAGCCACGGCAAGATTGGTTGTCTTCAAGCTGATTCTGCAGCTGTCATTTCGATTGCACGTAAAATGCTAATCCATCTGTTCTATAAGAGAGCCTCTCCTGCTCCTGAGTACGCCTGTTGTGACAATGCAAAGTGAGAATTCTAGGATCTAAAGTCTAGCCCAAGTGAAGAGACTCAGGTTGGAGAAGGTTAGAGTCTGCCTTTTCAGTAGATACAAGCATGCCAATGTGTGGCAATAACATGCAACTGTGCCAGGGCTCAAGGCCAGAGGAAAACAATTGACCCTAGAGAGGCACCCAAAGAGTCTCCAAACCTGACCAAAGAGCCCCAAAATGTGACTTGCTCTGGCACTTGCTGGAACTGGGATTCTAAGGCAAGCACAGGATTTGTAGGACTAGCTTTGTGAGGACGCGAGGAGAGACATGAGCCTGTCCAGTTCTTTAAAAAGCCTGAGAAGGGTTCCCTGGCTCCTCAGAGGATCTGCTGCCTCTTTTCCAACTCTGAGAAGTCTGGGTCTAGCCTTCCCTCTTCTTCCAATTGGTGCAAAGAATGCAGATCACTTCCAACTCAGCTGTCATATAGACTCTCCTAGTGTGAACCTGCTGATGCCTTGTAATCACCTGGGCACTGCCGTTAGCAGTTTTGAACCTATTTCAAAAGAGGTTTTTTGTTTGTTTGTTTTAAAATTAGAATTGATTTAAATCTTGCTAAGAGAAAACACGACTGAAGAGTTTTGCTAACTGCAGATTTCATTCATTCGTATTTTTAAGAGTTTCTAGTCTTCATAGACACACTGGAAATATCTGGATTGGGCTGTTTTATAACTAAGAATTTTGGTTAAGCAACATCACTGTACTATTTCTATATTATACTTCAGGTTGATTTATGCATTTTCAACCATTTGCTTTTCCAAACAGTTTTCAGAGGGCTTTTTCCCCCCAAAAAGAATTTTGGTTTCAAGTGGTGATGGTCACAATTTAAATTGTATAGTTGCTGGGTTGTTTTTTTGTTTTTTGTTTTAATTACAGATATATTTTTATAGGAGAAGTATCTCCAAAGAGTTCTTTGGTAATGGAGATCAAACACATTGAAACATAGATTAGAGAGCAAGAATCCAAAAAGGAGCCAGGCATACATACAAGCCCACTATATATAGTTATGCAAATTAGAATACATTTGGAATTGAATATAGCAGCATAACTGCTTGGTTGTGCTGTAATCCAATGAAATCAGGATAGTGAAGCAAGGAGGATGGGACTTCAAAGACCATGGTCCCCTGTGCTCTTGGATGTGCTCCTTCCTCTATTAGATCTTCTCTCCTGGGAACTTGTCCTCCTCAGCTGTTCCTGTCTCTTGATATCCCAGGCAACATCCTTGTGTCTTAAATGTTTCTTTGACTTTGATATGGGGAGTTTATGTTCCCAGGGAAAGGGAATTGGGAAAGGGAAAGAGCAGAGGGGCAAGTTTACTTGTCCAAACAAACACAATTTATCTGCTTCGTTTACAATATCTTGTTGAGGCTGATGGCTGCAATTCATACAACTGTAGATAGGCAAATAGGCCCTGGGGCTGCAGATGTGTGAAGCTGCCCTTTCGATGGGAAAGGTCTTGCAGTTTCTAGGCCTGACTGAGGCAATCAAGCTGATGTGATACCAGACTTTGACATCAATCCTTCACATGGTCCTTGTGAAAATAAAATAACCCACATTATTATAACTAGCAGGTGCTCCTCCTGCTAATTAGCTTACATAATTTGCAACCCAGAAGTCTTGGGTAGTCCCATTGCTACAAAGAAACAAGGGAATGCTTTATTAATAACAGAGGCCATGTGGTTTTAAGAAACTGCAGACATCCCCCTCTCTACCTTTTTCAGTTGATTGTGGCGCCCAGTTTAATGAGGTGACTTGGTCTGCCTCTCCAGGCACAGCCTCTTTCTCTCCCTGGGCCAGACCATCTGCTCCGTTTCTTTCTGTTTGCATTAGGAGTCAACACACACACAGCACAATCACCAAAATTAAAGTTGCCCTTACATTTCACACAATCGTCCTTGAGGATTCAGATGGTGAAACAATGTGGGACTCCGGAAGTGGCAGCATCTAGGAGACACTGTGGAAGATTTATGAAGGTGCCTTTAATATGGTTGTACATGCCAGCGCGAGGGGGGCAGAGGAGAGACATGGTGCACGCTCAGCTCACACACCAAAGGCGTTTTAAATCACCTACCTGCCTTCTTTCCTGCTCCTCCCCCCCCCGTTATCCTCAGCTCACCCCAGACGAAGAAGAAATCAGGGAGGGAGGGAGGGAGGGAGGGAGGAAGGAAGGAAGGAAGGAAGGAAGGAAGGAAGGAAGGAAGGAAAGAAGGGAGACTCTGCTTTGCCCTGGCATTTTTTCTCACATTCCTGGTCCCGTTCCCTCTCTCCCCTTAGCCATCCTAGATGTGAGGGGGGGGGCATTCTCTTGAGGGAGGATCATGAGCCTTGTGCATTCAGGCCATTCAAGAGAGTTCAGCAGACGAAGCACAATGCCCAGCAAGCATCCTCTCTGTGAAGCCTTCAGAAATTTACCTGCCTAGACTCTTCTAAGCACCACCCTTAGCCATGGCCCAGGTCCTGCCTTCCTTCACTGCTTGATAAGGCTGTTTCCAAAGGCTCTTGGGGGAAAAAAGAAAATAGCTTCCACTTGGAAAAGGCAAAAAGCTGCAAGGGGGTCACCTGTCAGAAGTGAAAGTAGGAAGGCTCAGGGACAGCTAGTCACCCCCTTCTTCTCTAAGGAGTTTCCCTTCCCATCCCATTCTGTAGTGAAAAGGAGGCAAAAACAGGGCACTGTCACCTCCCGCAGTGTGGCAATTAAACGAATGGGCTGAGACAGAGAATTTGAAATATTGTTTGCCAACCTATCTGCCCTGTTCTCACATACATGAGAATAACAGAGTTGGAAGGGACCTTGGAGGTCTTCTCGTCCAGCCCGTTGTTCAAGCAGAAAACCCTATATCATTTCAAATTGATGGTTATCCAATCTCTTCTTGAAAACTTCCAGTGATGGAGCATCCATAACATTTGGAGGCAAGCTGTTCCACTGATTAATTGTTCTAACTGTTCAAGAAATTTCTCCATATTTTGTACTTACAGGTACAAAAGTGATGGGGCCTCAATCACATGATGATGCTGCCATTTTTCCTTTTTTGTCACTCCCCCTGGAAGGCTCAACTGTACCCTCAGCTAACCAAAGAAATGGTAAAATGAATGTCAGGTCCCAAAAAAGGCCACATGTTCACCTGACCTTTCCTGACCCTTCCTTCTCCTGGCCTGAACTGAGATAAGCTCAGATAAGGTCCAGATAAGTTCTTTAGGGCAAGCTCCCCTGTGTTCTCTCAATAATCTTCATGAAAAGAAGGGGGAGGTTGGATAAGGCCTCTTGAGGAAGGGAGGCATGATTGCCTCTTTCAAGGTCATGGGCATCGCCTTCTGGGCCAAAGTATTGACCCCCTTCCAAACCCAGCCAATCCGTGCCCCACATAGAAAGCAGGAGGAGGAGTACAGATCTACTTCGCAGAAGGCTGACTCTGCTGAAGAACTCCTATCAATTTGATCAGCGTCTACAGAGCAAAATGGGTCTCCGCTAATGCAGCAAGATATAACTCTAATTAGACCCTCCTGTAAGGAATCAAGTCTTTGGTGAATCTGTTGGCAAGATTCTATGCCAAATGTTCACAGAAGCCAGGCACGGATGGGACTCAGTTCTCACACCATCAGTAAAAGAAACCAAGAATTAATCTGATAATTGCAAACAACAAAATGCAAATAGAAGCTGGCCAGCCTTCTCCAAAGAGGGCCCGTGTGATCCATTATTTGGTGTGAGAAGGAAAAGGAAATGCAAGAGACTTTGGTATAAATTGGGCTACTTTTTGAATCACTGCAGTTGTGAACATGCTTTCAGTTACGGCTTCCTCACATTCTTCATAAATATTCCAAGCTCTTGAGTTTTCTTATGAGCTCATCTTCAGTAATCCCCCTGCCACTCAATGGGGTGAAGCCTGACAGTGAAAGACCTTTTTGCTCATTTCCCCCCCAAAGGGAGTTTGGCTGCTCTAAACAAAGCCACCAGACAATGCAGGAAGGGAGGTGAACTCCGAGCTCTTGGCATCTCTTGCTGCCACTCTCATCTCAGAATTTGGCTCAGCGTCGCTTTACATCTTCCACTCCAGATGTTGCTTCTGGATCTCAAGGAGCTGAATTGATGAAGAGACGGGCACTACCCAGGAACAAGCACCCCAAAATCAAAATTATCTCCTGTTGCCAGGATTAAGCAGGCAATCAACAGAACTTAATGCACCCCCCCCCCCAAGAGTCCAGAGAATCCATACATCCTGGGTGGGCCATTTGTAGAGATCCTGGGTGGCTGTTCATCTCATCTGGACTAGAAAATGTACTGACCAATGGTAAAAGGCTACAAGAGATGCCTCCCATATCCAGATCACCACACAACTGCTCTGAAGTATAGGTGAGCGCTAACCTATGAACACTTGTATTTTGTCACCACAGAGACCATTCTTTCACAACTATCTCACACATGGCAACCAGGGCATGGGAACTGAAGCCACTCAGTTGGAAAACTGCCAGCTAGGCCAGAAGGAAAGGTCAAGCTTGCGCCTCTTGCAACTGCGCAAGGACTCTAAGCTAAGCCCTCTCTTGACCCCTCCTTCTAGCCTAGCTGGCAGTTTCCCAACAGCACCCCAAAGTAAGGGGACTCAAGATCAGTCCTGAGGTCAAGTCTAGATCTCAGGCAGCCATTCCACCAGACAGCAGATTGTCAAGTATGCAAACAGAATGCCCACTTTGAACTCAGCATTCAGGGACTCACACTTCCTCACCTGGAGAGCAGCCAATGTAGCCTACACTCTCCTCCTAAGCAAAAGCACTTTGGAGACTTTCCATCTCACATTCAACCCCACAAATTTTAGCTGCCATGTCCTGAGTATAAATCCATTTGGAACCACCATGCAGGAGATCTTCAAGTCCCAGGGGAGGGACTTTTGTCTCCTGGGCTGCCCAGCAAAATGTGCAACAGTCTGAAATCTTAATATACTGTCCTACCTCCTCCTGACTACATCCCTATCTATGCATCTCCCTGGACCTCCTGGGACCAACCAAGGTAGAAAGGGAGCTAGAAGCCAGCGGTCAAGTTAGTTGAAGGAAATAGTTTCCTACCACCGCTGCTGCTCCTGACAACAATAAGTAATAAAAAGCATATAAAGACTACATCTCTCACCTTCTTAACAAGGGAAAGGATTTGTTTTCAAATCCTGATGGAAACTTGACACCTTTCTTGGCTCCACTCCATAAACCATTCTGTAGAGAAATGAATTTTAGGGTAGACCTCTGTTTAGGGTAGACCTCTGTTCTTATACTCTCTCCTGGGATACATTGTTCGATTTTGGCATGCAGTATAGCAGTATCTGAAGCTTGTAGAGTTCCTGTTAATCACTTTAAGCTTCCTTCCTTCCTTCCTTTCTTCCTTCCTTCCTTCCTTCCTTCCTTCCTTCCTTCCTTCCTTCCTTCC
>WNWU01000029.1:12765499-12835735 GCA_012654045.1 Ptyas mucosa
AATAATAATAATAATAATAATAATAATAATAATAATAATAATAATAATAATAATAAATAATAATTTTATTCCTGTACCGCCCTTCTCCTATTAAAAAGCCTATTAAAAGCACAAGACAGACATCAATTAAAATAATTTAAAATTTTTAAATAATTTGGCTCATTTTAAAACCCCAAAATTTAAAACACCCAATTAAAATTACATTAATAGCCCAGCCTGACGGAACAACATGGTCTTAAGGGCACAGCGAAACACCCGGAGGTCGGAGATCTTACGCATTTCCGGGGGCAGTTCATTCCACAGGGCTGTGGCTCCCACAGAGAAGGCCCTCCCCCTGGGTGTCGCCAGCCGACATAACTTGGCCAATGGCACCCTGAGTAGCCCCTCTCTGTGGGAGCGAACTGGCCGGTGGGAGGCTATTGGTGGCAGAAGGCGGTCTCGAAAGTACCCGGGTCCTATGCCATGGAGCGCTTTAAAGGTGGTGACCAACACCTTGAATCGCACCCGGAAGACCACTGGGAGCCAGTGCAGCTCGCGCAGGAGCGGTGTCACGTGGGCACATCGGGTTGCGCCCATAACCACCCGCACGGCCGCATTCTGGACCAGTTGGAGCCTCCGAGTGCTCTTCAAGGGGAGCCCCATGTAGAGAGCATTACAATAGTCCAACCGGAAGGTGTCAAGGGCATGAGTGACCGTGCGCAGGGCGTCCCGATCCAGAAAGGGCTGCAACTGGCGAATCAGGCGGACCTGATAAAAGGCCCCCCTGGCCATGGCCGTCATATGCTCTTCTAAAGACAGCCATGCATCCAGGAGGACACCCAGATTACGAGCCCTCTCTGTGGGGGGCAGTGATTCACCCCCACTAGTCAGCGATGGCACCAGCTGACTATATCGGGATGCTGGGAGCCACAGCCACTCGGTCTTGGAAGGGTTGAGTCTGAGCCTGTTCCTCCCCATCCAGACCCGCACGGCCTCCAGGAGCGGGACATCACATCAAGGGCATTGTTGGGGTGGTCTGGGGTGGAGATTACAGCTGAGTATCATCAGCGTACAGATGACACTTCACCCCAAAACCACGGATGATCTCACCCAGCGGCTTCACATAAATGTTGAACAGAAGGGTCGAGAGGACCAACCCTTGCGGCACTCCCCATGCGAGGCGCCTCGAGGTCGACCTCTGCCCCCCTGCCAACACAAACTGCGAGCGATCGGAGAGGAAGGAGGAGAACCACCGCAAAACGGTGCCTCCGATTCCTAACCCCCTCAACCACTGCAGTATGATACCATGGTCGATGGTATCAAAAGCCACTGAGAGATCTAATAGGACTAGGACAGAGGAACAACCCCTGTCCCGAGTCCTCCAGAGATCATCCACCAACGCGACCAATGCCGTTTCAGCGCTGTACCCCTGCCTGAAACCTGACTGGTACGGGTCCAGATAGATAGCTTCATCCAGGTGCCAGGGAAGTTGTCGTGCCACCGTGCTCTCAACAACCTTCACAACAAAACGAAGGTTGGAGACCGGACGGTAGTTAGCTAATTCAGCCGGGTTCAGGGATGGCTTCTTGAGGAGGGGCCTCACCACCGCCTCTTTCAAGGCGGCAGGAAAGGCACCCTCCCTCAAAGAGGCACTTGTAATTCCCTGGAGCCAGCGTCATGTAACCTCCCGGGAGGCCAGTACCAGCCAGGAGGGACACGGGTCCAATAAACACGTGGCGGCACTAATCTTACCCAGAACCCTGTCCACATCCTTGGGAGCCACAGGATCAAACTCCTCCCAGATAATATTCTCAGGACCGACCATCGTCTCCTCCCCTGGACTCATCCAATCAGAGTCCAAGCCATCCCGAATCCGAGCGACTTTATAATGCAGGAATTGCACAAAATCCTCAGCACAACCCTGCAAGGGATCTTCCCGCACTTCCCCCCGAAGAAGGGAGTGGGTCACCCTGAACAGAATCATATACCCAGACATCCAGGAGAAGTTTTCTTTAGTTCTGAAGCAGAATTTAAAAAGCTGTAGTTGGAGAGGATCACTGGAGCCACAGAGCCAATCCCCACTCAGGGCAAGGATCCCTGGGAAGGTCCTCCAGGTAGAGGGCTGCCCATCCCTGGTTTGACTGCCCACCATTTCTTTTGAGAGTTGGTTCCCCTGTCAAGCTGCTCTCCTGCTTAAGAAGTATTTTCTAACATACAGGCAAGTCATGATAAAAGTCACATGCTTTACTACTTTTCAGAATTTCTCCCCTCTGCCTCCTCTAATAAATATCCATTACTATGATATTTTTCTTGTATAGAGCAGAATAACAGAGTTGGAAGGGACCCTGGAGGTCTTCTACTCCAACCCTGCACAAGCTGGAGACCTCATACCACACCATTCCAGACAAGTGGTGTCCAGCCTCTTCTTAAAAATCTCCAGTGATGGAGCACCCACAACTTCTGGTGGCAAGATGTCCACTGGTTGATTGTTCTCACTGTCAGAAAATTTCTCCTTAGTTCTGTTGCTTCACTCTTTGATTAGTTTCCAGGCATTGCTTTGTGTTCTGCCTTCTGGAAAATTGGAAAATAGGTTGGTAAATAGGTTGACCCCGTTCTTTGTGGCAGCCCCTCAAATATAAGTGCACCAGCGTGCCTACCGTCCCTGTTCTAATATTCCTTTTTACTCTTACTCTTTTCATGTATTCAAATTATGTTTATACTGTTACCTGTTATCTTATATATGTTTGACAAATAAATAAATAAATAAATAAATAAAAATATTGGAAGGCTATTATTTTACCCCTAATCCTTCTTTTCACTAGACTTAGACATAGCCAGTTCCTGCAACTGTTCTTCATATGTTTTAGCCTCCAGTCCTCTTAATCATTTTTGTTGCTCTTCTCTGTCAAGATCCTTCTCTATTTTGAGCCTATCTTTTGGGATGTTGGCTATTCCTACCAGCTTGGTGTCATCTGCAAATCTGATGAATTTGTCTTTTATTCCCTCATCCATATCTTTTATGAATCTGACTTTCTTCCTGTTACTTAAATCCATGAGGCCAGATCTGGTTCTCAGAGACAATAGAGAATAAGCCAGGGACAAAAATCAAATTTAGATTCACAGCTGGTTTTCTGACTGAGCTCAATTATAAATGTTGGCACAAATGAGAATGGGGACTGGTGATGCCCTTTTAGGATGAATATCCTAAAGGACCCAGTTTGTGGGGGCAATAAGCTGACTTTGTATAAATATACAGAAAGTATGAAGGCTATTGCTTAGCGCATTGTAAGCCGCCCTGAGTCTCCGGAGAAGGGCGGCATATAAATCAAATTAAAAAAAAAAATATCCTGCCCAAAATTTTATTCCTCTTCCAGGTTATACCGATAAATTTAGAAAAAAGTTTTTTTGGTTTATTAAACAGATTGACCTCAAAATTTATATGGCAAGGGAGAAGACCTAGAATTAGATTAAAAACACTACAAGATACCAGGGACAGAGGAGGAGAAGCATTTCTGGATTGGGAGACTTATTACCAAGCAGCATGCCTAACATGGTTAAAGGAATGGATGGAGCTGGGAAATAAAATAATTTTAACAATAGAAGAATACGATTTACAAACAGGATGGCATGCATTTCTATGGGGTGAAAAGTATAAAACCCATGGATATTTTAGAAGGCATATAATTAGAAATTCACTATTATTAATTTGGCATAAAATCAAAAAGCAACACTATATAAGAATTCCGTCTTGGATCTCTCCCAATGAAACATTAACGCACCAAAACTTAGTAAACTGGACTGAAATAATTAGATACAGGGATATATTAAATGATTCGGGAAAATTAAAAACAAAACAAGAATTGGAACAGGATTTGAATAGGGAAGTTGAATGGTGGACGTACTTACAAAATAAGATCAAAATACTTAGAAGATACAAAAATAGATCAGGTACAATTGGAGCAAAATGAACTGGATAAAATTATATATGGGAGGGAACAAAAATTAATTAGTAAAATTTATAAATTCTTATTACGGTATAAAATGGAAGAGGAACTAGTGAAAGATACTATGATTAAATGGGCAAGGAATTTCAATCATGTAATAGAATTAGAGAAGTGGGAAAAGATGTGGAGAACAAATATGAAATTGACAATATCAATGGCATACAAGGAAAACCAGATGAAAATGTTTCATAGATGGCACTTTCCACCAGCTAGAATAGCGAAAATGGTCCCTAGTAATTCACCGAAATGTTGGAAATGTAAGAATAACTATGGAACTTATTATCATCTCTGGTGGACCTGCCCAGTGGCAAAGAAATTCTGGGCGAAAGTTAAAAAGTGGATAGAGGAAATAATTCAGAATTCAATAAAGGGAGAACCTGAGGAGTTTCTACTAGGGATTTCCATAGAAAACTATACTAAGGAAATATATTATTTAATATTACTTATACTGACAGCAGCCCGCATAGTCTATGCGCAAAATTGGAAGAAGGAAAACTTACCATCAGAAGAAGATTTAATTAGGAAAATCTTAAGAGTATGCAGAGATGGACAAATTAACAAAAGAAAACAAGGAGGAAGAGGATACAGAATATTACAAAATGTGGTGTAGGTGGTATGAATGGTTGGAGAATAGGAAAAATGAGAAAGAGGAATAAAGGAGAGGGGAGAAAAAATGTTGAAGATCAAAGTACAATCTAGACAAAAGAAAGAATGATGGAAAATAAATTGTTGAATAAGATAAAGTTAAAATGTGTGTGAATAGATGTAAATAGTAAGAAAGGATCACTTCAAAGTAGCTGTAGGGAAAAGTGATATGTATATAAATGTTGTGTGTTTGTGTCTTGTTTTTAATGTTTTCAAAATAAAAAACTTTTAAATAAAGAAAAAAAAGGATGAAGCTGCCTTGAAGGCTTTCTTCCTCCCTCCCCTTGTATTGCATTGAGATTAGAGGTTCAGCAGAAGGTGGGCTCTTCTCTGACATGCACTAAGTGCTCTCAGGGTGTAGCACTATAAAAACACAACAATGACATTCCTGAGGAAGTGGACAGGATGCTAGGCAATATGCATGCAAGCGCCTGTGTTTTAGACACATGTCCCTCCTGGCTTGTGAAAGCTTCCCGGAAAGTGACATGTGGGTGGACTCCAGTGGTGATTAATGCTTCCCTAAGGGCCATCACTGGATTCCAGCCTGTTGGATAATTGTCTCCAATCTTCCCTTTTGGGGGAAGGTGGTTGAGAAGGTGGTTACATGGCAGCTCCAGAGGTTTCTGGATGAAATGGGTTATCTAGACCCCTTCCAGTCAGGATTCCCCTTCCAGGCCTGGATATGGGACAGAAACAGCATTGGTTGTGGGATGGGGTAGTCATCCATCCTTGCTCGACTTGACCTCGCGGTGGCTTTCGATACCATCAACCGTGGTATCCTTCTGGAGCGGCTTTGGGGGTTGGGAATGGGGGGGCTATACTGGTTCATTTCCTTCCTATGTGGTCGCTCAGTCGGTGTTAATAGGAGGCAAGAGATCCAGCCTGCTTTGGGGGGTCCTGCAGGGCTCTGTACTCTCTGCGCTCCTATTCAACATCTACATGAAGTCATTGGGTGAGACCATCCATCACCATGGACTGAGATATCATCAATATGCTGACGATACTCAGCTGTATATCTCAGCTGTGATGAGTTAAGCCAGTGCTTCTCAATTATTTTCTGTCATGCCCCCCTAGGAAGAAGAAAATATTTTTCGCGCCCCCCGCACGACTGTAAATAGTATCATTATTAGAAAAAGGTCTGTTCTCCTTGAAAGGGAGGAGCATGCGCAGTCACATGTACTGGCTTAATGCTCACTATCGATGCAAATGTCAGCAGCGGTAGCCCGATTTCTTTAGCAAGTTTGATTAATTGGGGCAGCGTTATGTTTCACAGGAGAAGGTCATTGTCAGTCATTTGAGCATCAATTGGGCGCACATCCATCGGGCAACAAAGTAAGTGTGGACGGACGTCCCACACTAAAGATGGCTCCGACAGGCTCGTGTCACAAGGGTTTTGGACAGCCAATCAGATGCCGAGGTCAAACGCGCCCCCTTTTACGGAGCCTCGTGCCCCCCCTGGGGGGGGGCGCCCCACTATTTGAGAAGCACTGAGTTAAGCGATGCTGTGTCCTCCCTCTCACAGTGCCTGGAGACTGTTAAGGGCTGGATGGAGAGCAATGGATTGAAACTGAACCCTGGCAAGACTGAGTGGCTCTGGGCTTGGGGTTCTTTGGCCCATGGAGAATTGCCACCTTTGGTCTTGGATGGGGTGGCACTACCCCAAACAGACTCTGTGCGTAATTTGGGGTTTCTCCTGGATGCACGACTCCTGCTCAAAGAGCAAGTGGCAGTCATGGCCAGAAGGGCCTTTGTGCAACTGCGGGTTGTGTACAAGTTATGCCCTTTCCTGGACCAATAATCCCTACTTACAGTCATTCATGCCCTAGTCACCTCCCGTCTTGACTATTGCAATGTGGTCTACATGGGGCTGCCCCTGAAAAGTATCCAGAAACTCCAATTGGTGCAAAATTCAGCAGCCCGCATGGCTTTGGGCAGACTTTGGTGTGCGCATGTATTGCGTCTCCTGTGGGAGCTACATTGGTTGCCTGTTTGCTTCCGGGTGCAATTCAAAGTGCTGGTTGTCACCTTTAAAACCCTTCATGGCTTGGGACCAGGTTAACTGAGGGATCGTCTCTTGTCAGTCACATCCATCCGACTTACTAGAGCAGGGAGGCAAGGAATGTTGTGGGTCCCGTCCCCTACAGAGATACATCTGGCAGGACTTAGAAGAAGGGGCTTGTCCGTGGGGGCTCTCTCCGTCTGGAGCATCATTCCTCCGGAAAGTAGTCTGGCCCTCACTCTGACATTCTTTTGGAAGGCCCTGAAGACCTGGTTCTGCCAAAGGGCCTAGGGAACCCAAAGCGGGATGGAGCCATTAAATGTCTGGTATGAATGTGTGTTGTCACCAGGTTGGGGGTGGGGGGTTATTATTATTATTATTATTTTTATCTTTAGTTCTTTTATATTGTGCTTTTATGTCCTGTACTTGAGTCACCATGCTCAAGTAAACCTAAATAAATAAATAAATAAATTTCACTAACCAACATTGAGGCTGAGAGGTATCTGGCCTTAAGGACTCTAGTAAGGAGGTGGTTGAAACAATGCATGAGCTCCTTCAGAAAAATCAGTGTTCATGTCTGCAACCATAACATACTCGGAAATTAAATAAAGCCAATTATTTTGCATGAGGACGAAAGGTGGCCATCTGGCCATTTGTCTTAAGTTACAGAATAGAATACAGAATATAGAATAGCAGAATTGGAAGGAACTGTGGAGGTCTTCTAGTCCAACCCCTGCATATGACAGGAGACTTTATAACATTCTGGACCAGTGGTGGGTTGTTCAGGTTCACCCCGGATCGGGCGAACCAGTAGCGGCAGTGGCGGGAGGCTCCGCCCACCCGCCTGGAGCACACGCACGCCCATGAGCGAACTAGTAGCAATGGGTTTTGAAACCCGCCCCTGTTCTGGACAAATGGCTGTCCAATCTCTCCTTGAAAACCTCCCGTGATGGAGCATCCACAAGTTCTGAAGGAAATTTCTTCTAGTCCTAGGTCACTTCTCTCCTTTATTAGTTTCTATCCAAGGCTGCTTGCAAGCATGATGGGTCCTGTTCTGAGGTCTGCGCTTATGGAATGGAGATTCAGCCACCAGGAAGAGCTTTTGGTTGGCGAAGGTGAGAGGCAACGTGGTAGAAGCCAGGATTAGCTGGAGCTGGGGATGCCCTGGCTTACTCTAAATACCAAGGAAGATATTCGCTTCCAAATCACAAATGGCTTTTCCTTAAGCCATCTTAGTGAGTGATCATCCTGGCTTCCTACACAGCAGCAGCACCAAAAAAATAAATAAATAGCATCAATGGGTGAATTGCTTCTCCACTGACCATAACAGGTAATCCTCAATTTACAACCACAATTAGGACTAGTATTTCTGTTGCTAAGCAAAGCAGTTGTTAAGTGAGTTGCAACACATTTTGCAATACAAAATAGTTGTAAACCTATTTTGCCACGGTTGTTAAGCATATCACTGCAGATGTTAAGTGAATGTCATGGTCACTAAGTGGATCTGACTTCCCCCATTGACTTGCTTGTCAGAAGCCAGCTGGGATGGTTGCAAATGGTGATCACATGTGACCCGGGGACTCTGCAGCTGTCAGACATTCATGTTGGTTGCCAAGTGCCCAATCTTGCTCACGTGGCTGTGGGAAAGCTGCAAAGGCTGCAGGTGGAAGGAACAGGCCTAGTAACATTTTGCATGCGACTATAATTTGGAATGGTTGCTAAAAGAATCAATGTATGTCGAGGGCTATCTGTACCCTAGCCTCACCCTGCCTCCTTGCAGACAGCCCCTCCGCTCCTGTCAACGTCACAGTGAAGCTCCTGAAGGCCAACTCAGCTGTGGTGACCTGGGATGTTTTGGAAGAAGAAGTGGTCATCGGGTTTGCTATTTCGCAGCAGGTAAGCTTTCAGCCGGGCTGCTCCCAAGTTTCCTCTTCGTTCTTGGGTTCTTGGGATGAATTCAGAATTCACCTTAACTGTCTTCAGCAGTCCCCACAAGACAATGGTAAAGGAGGATGTGTCAAGAAATTGCAGATTTCTGATGATAGAAGTCCTGTTTGTTACGGCTCATGCTAGTTCAAATACTGATTTTTAGGTTTTTATCTGTATCAAAGGAAGTTGGAAGTTATTTTTTTCTTTTTCTCTGTACTCCTGAATTTTGCTTTTTCCTTACCCTTCCATCTTTCTTTCTAATTCTACTTTCTTTTCTTTTTTTGTATTTTATACTTTGGAAATTTAATAAAGTTTTTTAGAAAGAAAAAGGAAAGCCAGATTTCTCCTTTTATACCTGACATCTTGAACAGAATTATGTTGAGGCAGTTCTTCTTGGGCCTGAAGAGCAATACACGGATATCTGGGAGATCCTTGGTGTTCTCTGAGCTTGGTTGCTTTCTTGCAGATGTTTCATTACCCAGCTAGGTAACATCTATAGATGACTGATGATGTTACCTAGTTGGTAATGAAATGTCTGCAAGAAAATAACCAACCGCAGAGAGCACTAAGGATTTGTTTCAGAGCCTTTCTCTCATCAAGTTGGGGCCTGGGGACAGATTTTGGGGCTACTTCTAGGGTAGTGTTTCTCAACCTTGACAACTTTAAAACATGTGGACTTCAATTCCCAGAATTCCCATAGCTGGCTGGGGAATCCTGGGAATTGAAGTCTACAAGTCTTCAAGCTGCCAAGGTTGAGAATACCTGCACTAGGGGGAGGCAAGAGAGGAAAGTCATCTTCTTCTCCCTGACTCCTTACATGGGATTGGGAGAGGCAACCGGCCATTGGTTGGGAATCTTCTCCACCTTTTGCACAACCTGCTTGTCTAAGGTGACCAGATTTTAACATTGGTAAAGAGGGACACCTGTGGGTGTGGCTTATTTTGTGGGCGTGGCTTGGAGGTCATGTGACCGGGTGACCATGGCTATGTGTATAGGGACTACTCAGAGGGCTGAAAAAAGTCATTTCTGACAGGTCCTCGCACTTTTGACTGGTCCTCACACTTATGACCATCCTCACATTTATGCCCGTGCAGCATTCTTAACAACCATGTCACTCATTTCACAACTGCTTCTCTTCACCATGGTGATAAGATAGGGCAAAAACCGTAAAATGTGAGGACAGTCGTAAGTTCGAGGACGGGTCAAAAGTGCGAGGACCAGTCAAAAATAACTTTTTCAGCCCTCTGAGTAGTCCATGTGCATAAAAGGATACCGCAATAGAGAGGGATGAAGGAAGGGAAATTAGAGTAGGAGTGAGGTTAAGAGAGGGAGGAAGAGAGGAGGAGAAGAAGGGAGGAAGAGGAAGTAGGGAGGAGAAGAGGGGGGGGAAGAGAAAGTAAGAAGGAAAGAAAAGAGAGAGATGGTAGGTTTGAGGAGAAAGATTGCTGTACAATAAAAAAGATGAAAGGGAAGAAAACCAACCCCAAACAAATATAAAGATATTAAGATAAAGAATGAATTGTTAAACTTTAAAGAATAAAAGAGAACAAATATGAATAAATAGCAATAATTAGAAACACACATGCAAACATACAATGTATTTTCTTTGAACAGAGTATTTGGCTGGTTCACAAATTTAAACAGTGTTTAGTCATTTCACTTAAATTTACAATTTCTATATTTTCTTTTTGCCATATTTATTCCTCATCTATTTTTTAAAAAAACCAATATTACCCTTCATCCTCATCTCTAATCTTAATCAAATTCAATTTTTCACTTCTATTCTATATTATACCCCTTCTCATTGTCATCTATTTTTATATCCATCCTCACATTGATTAATTATGTAATATTATAGTTGTTCAATACAAATTCAACATTTTAATATAAATGAATTAGTTATATAACTATCTTTTTTGTATATTAATCAATATGAACATGAATATTCCAATTATTTCCATGCAATCCAATATCTTACAAATCAATTAATTATATTTACCAATAATAATAAACCAAATAATTTCCCCCATATATTCTTCCAACCACAACTTAACCATTTCTGCTTTCAACACAATATACAATTACTAGTATCTCAATTATTACAATTCCCTAGTTAAATAGAGCTTTTTTTTCTTTTGTTTTTTAAAATCTTGAACTCTCCTCTTTTGCCATTTGCCATAAATTTCCCATTGTTTGCAGCAACCTTTTTTGATGAGGAAAAAGAAAAGCTGCCTTTCCAATGTTGCAAGCTTTAGTTTTGGTTTCGGTTTCAGCTTAAATTGCTCAAGAAAAAAAAAACTAGAGGGGAAAAAAACTGTTTAAATTCTTGCTGCGGGGCTTCAAAGGGCCGCCTATGTTTTCTTTTAACACTGATCAGCTGTAGGGCGGGCCTTTGAAGCCCCATGGCAAGAATTTAAACAGGTTTTTTTCCCTCTAGCCATCAGCTGGGACTCAGGAGGCAGCAATAGATTGGGAGTGGGCGGGGTAAGCAAACCCCATTCTCCCGCCGTTCCCTAGCTTGTCCTGCATTCCTTCCAAAAATCGGGACTTTTTTAAAAATGCCGCGGGACGTGGGACAAATTGTTGAAAATCGGGACTGTCCCAAAAAAGCGGGACGTCTGGTCACCTTATGCTTGTCATCCCTCTCTCTGCAGAAGAAGGACGTACGGATGCTGCGTTTCATCCAGGAAGTGAACACCACCACGCGCTCGTGCTCCCTCTGGGACCTGGAGGAGGACACTGAGTACATCGTGCACGTCCAGTCCATCAGCATCCAAGGCCAGAGTCCAGCCAGTGAGCCAGTCCACTTCAAGACCCCACGAGAGGCAGAGAAATTGGCTTCAAAGAACAAAGGCAAGCAGAAGGGTGGCTGAGGCAGGGCAGGCTTGGCAAAGTCGTGATCAACCAAGAGGAAGCCAGGATGAGCCTCAGCTGCCCCGTTAGGCCAGACCTGTAAAACGTTTTGGAAACCAGGGGCAACCTCGGCCTTTGAGGGCTGGCACAGCTGTCCCCAAGACTGGCAAAACAAGGATAGAAAATAATTTTTAATTTAAATTAGCTTAATTTTAGCAGTTAAGGCAGAAGACTAGAAACTGGGTGACTGCAAATTCCACTCCCCCTCAGGCATAAAAACCAGCTGATTGACTTTGGGCCTCTCTCTCAGCATAGGTTTGTTGTTGAGAACATAGGAGAAGGAAGGAGTATTAGATACGTTCACTTTAATTTTATATATATGTGAGGAAGAGATAAAAATACAACAGCAATAATAGTTCAATTTGCACTTCCGTTTATCTATAGTTCAGTGTAGTAAACCCAATAATTTAACCCAGTTAAATCAAATAAATCCACTACATCTCATAATTTTATTCTTTATCACATTCGAAATTGGAATTTAAGCCCTACTTTGGGAGAGATTGGGGGAAGTCTCAGATTCTGCCCCCAACTTTCAGTGGAGAAGGCTGTAGGCGGACAAATAATTGCCACCTCCATCAGGAAAAGGAAAGCACTTTTTTCAGGTACCTTTACATTCTGCTGGCACAGGAAAGACAAACAGAAATCTCATTTCAGTTCAGCTGGAAGCCAGAAGCAGTCATAATTAACCACCAAAAATGAACCTGTCTGGCAAATGCCTGGCCATCAGCTCTCTAGAGCTGTCAGTCTGATAGAGATGGCTTGCTAGGGGCTGCTGGGGTTACCTGCCTTCATCAAGCACCTGTTCCAGATCAGAAAACGGTTTGCTGTGTTTCGCTCAGGGGCTCAGCAGCCGCGTGATGGCCTGTGGCACAGCTGCCACCCTGCCAACCTGCTAAGAGGGACATGGTGGTTGGGAGGGCAGGGAGGGGAGGGGAGGGGAGGGGAGGAGGCAGATGGGGCAGAGGGCCTGGGAGAGGGGAGCATCAGGAATGCCCAAGGGGGGCCTTGGGTCAAACATTGGGACAAATGTGATATGGGAAACTCGCTGCTGCTGCTAAAATCCCCCCTCCTCTGTCTCCATCTGTAGACTCATCTATCAAGAGAGAAAAGAGGAGGAATAAGTCAGGGGCAGGTGAAGAAATGGGCAGCTCAGGGGCCTGTTCTCAGGACCGCCAGAGCAAACTGCAAAAGTCTCCTTTGGCTACCTTGCAGAAAAGATAAGGACTGTCAAGCCCAGAATTTCCAAAACCATATTTTAAAACCATAAGGTTGGTGAAAGGCCACAAGCCAGGAACCAGGAGACTGTAAACTCTAGACCTGAGTCAGGAAGTCAGTTGATAAGCTTAGACCAGTCCCTCTTTCTTGGCCCTAGGATGCTGGGGGCACAAACTATGTCTGAAATCTGGCCAGGAGAACTGTCAGGAGTCTGACTCGAAGGTATAAAATATATACATTTTTAGATACAGAAGCAAAGCTGGTTTCAAATATTTTGCAGCTGAACTATACCATTTGCTTTTATTCCTCATTTGCCCAGATGCACACAAGTTACCATTTCCTAGAAGTTTACAGTTCTTCCTGATGTTTTGGGCCAGGAATTGCCCTGTTGCTGAATAGAAGTGTGGTTTTCAAGCCCTCTACAACATGATCTTTCTATTGTAGTTGTGATGTTCAAAGTATATTATCTATAGAGATCCTTTGTGTGCAACACATTGTTGGGTAGGGGGAATCTCCATGTTTGAATTGTAAAATGTTTAACATGTAATAAAAGAGTAGAAGACAGTGCAAGCTCCTTCTGCCCTTCTACATAGCTTCTCAGCAACAGTTATATCCTATGGCCCTTCAAGGGGAATTTCCCTTCCCCACCTGAAGGCTTTTGTTGTGGAAAGTAGTCTGGATTCCCAGCAGGGAGGGGCTGCATTCCACAGGAGGAACTGACAGCCAAGTGGGTTGGTTAGGAGAAAGAGAGCCATGATGGCGCCTCCCCAGCGATTCTCAGAGTATATCTTATATGCTTTAGTTTGGCAAAATTGATGTTGGGCCCAAAGAAAGACACATAAGATTATTTCCAAGCAGTTTCCTTTATTGTTTCTCACCTATAGACTAGGTGACAATGCAACTCCTTGCATCGTTAATTAACTTTACTCTTGATATTTTCTAGGGAGGATCTATCATGACCCTCTTTTTCCCAACCAAACTATCTAAAGTTCACTGGGCTTCTGGAATGCAGTCCCTTCCTGTTGGCAATCCAGACTGCATTTCACCACAGCTGTCCACGTGTAGCCGTCATAACTCCCTGCCAAGTAAATAATTATGGACATTGTAGTTTTCTGCATGACCTGAATGGTTAATATGACTGGAGAATTCTAGGAATTGACATCCACATATCTTAAAATTGCCAAGGTTGGGAACTCCTGGGATTCCAGGAGAACATCAAGTATCAAGCTCAGAGATGGAGTGAATATGTCTGAAGGGGCTCCCTCTCTCCCTGGCTAGGCTGCATCCACAAACTTCCTGTAGCTACCCTAGGAGGTTTTGAGGCCTACATTTATTTTCTCAACAGCCCTTGGCTTAGCCTTTGTTTAGAGGAGATGAGAGGCATGGTGGTTCAGTGGCTTAAAGATGCTGGATTTGTTGGCCAGAGAAGGTCAGCTCTCCAGCACTTCAAACCCTATGAAGTGGGATGAGCTCCTGTCACTTGCCTCAGCTCCTGTCCACCTCATGCAAATATAAGTAGATAAATAAGTACCATTTCGGTGAGACTAATGGCAGAAGCAAAAAACTTGCTCAGATGCAAGGTGAAAATTGGTGGAGAAAAAAGCCCTGGAAGACACTGATGCTCCCACAGAACCCCCTTAGCTGCTCTGTGTGCAGAACTAGGTGCACTTCCTAGGTGCACTCTTGATAACGTGCAAGTGGAAACTGAACAAACTAACAATCTTAGGCAGCCAAACCACTTCTTTGTAGTAATATTGTAGATTCCTGGCTTAATGTACCAACACCACACACTCAATCAATCAAGAAAAATCACTGTGGGTAGATGACCTCCTCCCCTTTGCTCTGCTTTCTTCCTCTCTATGCAGATGAAGTAACAATGAAGGAAATGGGAGACAAAAATCAACAGCTGCGAGCCGGCGAAATCCTGATTATCGTGGTCGTCTTGTTCATGTGGGCAGGTTGGTGGGAGTCCCTGCGAGCATGTGAAAGGCGAGGCAGAGGGATTCTGGGTCTCAGTTGGGGGCTGCTGGGCATGGTCTGGTCCTGAAGATACATAGCGATGTGCAGATGTGATGGCCATCTGAATGGGTTAGAAAAAATTCTACATGCTCTTCCGTTCCAAAGGAAGCAGAGTAGAACATAACCAGGGATGTAGTGAGCTCATGTAAAGTATCATTTTTCACAAATGTGAAGCACTTATGAATATCAACAAAGTTTGCTGCAGAAAATGGGCAGAGGGAGGGATTCAGATAATAATAATGTGGTGCTGACTGCTGGATTCACCTTGCTAGACAGAAGCAGAGCATCATCTGGAGGTCTTGCTAGACTCACAATTCCTACCTGAGATGTAGGTGACAGTAGTGGCTAGAGGGGCCTCTCAACAGTGTTATGTGGTGTGCCAGTTGCCTCCCTTCCTGGACTGTGAGGTTACTCACAGTCACTCCTGCTCTGGTCACCTCCAGAATGGACAACTGTGACATGCCGTACTTGGGCTGCCCTTGAAGAGCGCCCAGAAACATCAGCTGATACAGAATGTGGCAGTTATGTGTGACCCCTTGGAGGGTACATGTTACACCTCTATTATGTGAGCTGCATTGGTTGCCAGGTTGTTTCTGGGTCCCATTCAAGGTGATGGTTTTCATCTTTAAAGCTCTACATGGAATGGGACTAGATTGAGGAACAGCCTCCCTGGTGACTGCAACCTTCTACCACCAGGTCAAGTCAGTGGGATAATGCTGTGGGTCCCATCCCCAAAGGAGCTCCATCTGGGGGAATCCAGGGGGCATGTTTTTCTGCTGTGGCTCTTTCCCCCTTCATTGCCCCCCCTCCCCAAAGTGAGTTTAGTCCCATCTCAGTTAGTCTTCCAGAAGGACCTTAAAGTTTTCTGTCATCAGCCATCTGGATCTGATGGGGAGGCTAGCAGGTGGCTTTATGAGGTGGTGACTAGTTTTCCTTCAACCTCGGGTTTTTAATGTGTTTATTTATGTTTGACTCTTTTAGATTGCTGTGTAGTTTTTAACTGTTGCTATGTTTGTACACTACCAGAGTTTTTTACAAGGTTAAAAGATAAATAGAAAAAAATATAGAAAAAAATAAAAAATATAAATGAGTATGTGTTGAAAACAATAGAAAGTGAAAAGAAAGAAATAAGCTATTTCCGATATTTTTCACAGCGATTATAGGCTTTCTTGAAACAGTTTTTTCCCTTCTGAATTACATAACACTGTAACTTCTCCCCATATTCAACCTTATTAATTGGTAAATCCAGAAATCCAGGTCATTTTTATCATTTTCAGCAAAACATTTATAAAGCGTTTCCAGTCTTTTATAAAAGTAGTAGTTATACCCTCCCAGAGTCACTTCCTTGCAAGATGGGTAGATATATAAATATGCTAAATAAATAAAACATTTAGTTTTCTGTTGGCATCACTTTCTGCCACTGTTAAGTAATAACAAATGAGGAAGACTAAAGGAGATGAAGTATATGGGCATAAATAATTGGGATCCTAAGAACTGCTAGGACCATGCGTTTTGGATGGAGATGGTTGGACCTTCTGACTGGGTTGACCCTCCTGCACCTGCTCACTTCCAGTGCATGAGGCTACCAGTTTTAATAGGTTCCATAAGAGACAGGTTCCAAACTGTCTCTTATGGTGCCATACAACAAATACTATGTTTCAGTTACCAAACAGCCCTCATTGGCTGATCTGTTGCTATGCCCTATTCCAGTTCATGAATATACTCTGACACTCCTCCCTTCATAACTGGAATAGAAATAAAATCAAATATCTTAATATTCTTCCCAGACCTATATTTTTTTTGTAAAGTTTTTTTAATTTTTTAAACACACAAACAAACATACAATACATTGAACATTTGTACAGATTTTTGTTCATCTTTAACACAATTTTATATGTTCAATTTTTATCATAGCATATATTCTAAATTTAAATTCACACAACATAGTACAATCCACAATTATTTCCTTAAATTCTCTTATTCTAATCACACATGATTTTTTATCATCTATTCCAAGTAATACAATTCAACATATGAGTAGAAACCAATTAAGTATGTATCTTAACCCAGATATTCCAACTACTACAATTTCATATATTAAACTTGTTTCTGAGTCTTATTTCAATTCTTAAACATCCCTACATTTTGTCATTTCTTCATATTGACTTAAATAATTCATTATTACCATTCTATTACTTCATCAATTATTTATATTCTTATCTCTTATTTTAAAAATAACCCATTTATCATAATTTCACAAATTAATTAAGAATATTCAATAAAAAAATCAATTGAGTATCAGTCTTAATCCAATCCAATTCCCCTAAATTTAAATTCATACAACATAATACAATTCCCAATTATTTCCTTAAATTCTCTTGTCAACATATTTATAAAGACCAATTAAATATATCTAATTAATTCCTAATCCAATATCATTTCAGCATTCTTTTCTTTTTTAGTTAAATTCCAAATATGTAATTAAGAATATTCCAGTTATTACAATCCCCTTCATTAGTTAAAAGTATTCCAATTGTTACATTCATCATACATCGATATAGTTTAAAATTACTTCATTCATAGCACAATTTCATCTTTTCTCTAGTATTCATTTCATTTTCCCCATATTCCTCTTCCCTTTCTTTCTCCCTTTCTATCTTTATATTTTATTTTATTTTTATTTCTCCTTCTTTTCTTTTGTACTTTAAAATCCTGAACTTTCTTTTCCCTTTTTCTTATCTTTCCACTGTTAATCCCAGTATAATCATTTTGTTTTTTAAAATCATAAACTCTTCTATTTTGCTGTCTTTCCCATTATTTTCCACCCCTTTTCCCTTTTTCTTATTTTTCCACTGATAATCCAAGTGCAATCATTTAAGTTTTTTATATTCTTTCTAATCCAACCTCTTTTCCTTCTTGTTTCTTTCCCTTTTTTCTATTTTTTCCATTGTTAATCCCAATGTAGATTTTAAAATTCTCCTTTTTATTATTACTACCCACATAATCATTTAGTTTTCCATGATCAATCCTCTTGTCTTTGTCTTCTTCTTTATTGTCAGTCTCCTTTTCTTGTTTCTCATTAGTTATTTCTTTGTCAGCTTGAATATGTCCTAAATCAATTTTTTGATTATCAAGTTTCAACTTTCCATGCAGCATTGTGGTCATTTCCCTTATTTCCATTTTCAATGATAAGTACATCATTTTCATCATTTCCATAAGTTCCTGCACCATTTTGTTCTTTCTAGTTTGATATTATTCCAATTGAAGTTATGTTGTAATCCTCTTTTTTTTATCCTCAAAGTCAAAGCACTTTGAGCAAACAAAGCCTCCTTTAAAATTCTCACATTCTCACTTCCCTTTCAAAGTCCAATTTTTCCCCCAAAACAAAGATTCAGTGTTGTAGTAATTTTTTTTCTTCTGAAGATGGCTCTCTACAATCCACAATTGCAATCAACAATCTAGAAAGGTATCCATTTTGTTTGCAATCCGCCTTAACAGTCTTTACTTATTTAATTTTTCCTCTTCTTCTTTTCCACCTTTATATGCACCAAATCAATTTAAAGTTCAGTCCAGATTTGTATAGTCCAAATTCCACATTAGATTCCAATTCAGTTTCAATTTAAAATCTTTAACGAATTTTTCTTCATTCTTTAATCTTCCTCCCTTTAAAATTTCCAAATTAAAGAAGGATCTTTTCAGGTTCTTAATTCTAATTTTTTAAAGTTCTCCAAATAATTAAGTCCAAAAAACAATTTTCTGATCGGGTTTTGTCACTTTATAACTTCTGCCTTAGTCTTCTTCTTCCATCCTTTCCCCATGCCTATTAGCCACTGTTATACCATATTTACAATTATTTTGAATGTCTTCTTTTTTTTTCCTTTCTGCCTATGAGTTAGATGTCACTCACCTGGCATCAATGTTCCGCTCAGTTCTCCACTCCTGCACAATGCTTGGTCCAGTTGCCCCAGCTTACTGGCAGTCGTAATGGCCTCTGCCTCCCGCTGCAGTCAGGGAGAGTTTCCTCTGACCTCCGAGGAACTTGCCTGTTCCTCTTGGTCTTCTGAGATGCCTCTCCTTCTTCCCTGTCCCTACAGGACAGATCCGGTCCAAAGACCCCTCTGCAGTGGTTCGTCAGCCCGGGATTTCGCAGTGCTCGTTGGAGCCCGCTAATCCCCTACTATTTTACCGCAACGCTTCTGGTCGAATCCTTCCCAGACCTGTATTTGAAGACCCAAATTCACAGTTCCCTTCAAATACCTAAGAATTCCTTTTTATACCCATCCAAGGCAATTGGGTTGGTGAAACAGTAAAGTGACTTAGAATGCTTATTGCACAAGCTATGTCTGGTCTGGACCTCATTGTTGGGTAGTATTTTGTACACCCATTTGCATCCTATGGCTTTGCAACCCTCTGGCAAAGTCATAGATGTGAACACTCCATGGATTTCTTTTCCTTGTCCATGAATTCTTTCCATTTTACTTGTTCAAATTTAGGTAATGCCAGTACTTCCTTATAGTTCCTTGGCTCATACCATACATTACATACCTTTACTTTACTAGCAGAATACCTGTCAGGTGGAATCCCCTTGTTCCATCGCTCTGACCTGCGTGGCATTGACTGCTCTTCTCTGTTAACCCACTCTTGCGCCATACCTGAGTCATCTTCTGACTCCTTTATTTGTGCTTTTCACCTTCTCCTCCCTGAATGCTGACACCATCACTAAGTGAGTTGCTGTCACTAAGTAGATCACCATCACTAGGTGGATCATTCCAAAATTGGCATCAATTCTGTTCCAATTTCGCTCTGCAAAGCTAGCAGACCTGGAAATCACTATTCTTTTGCTCTCATTGCTCATTGCTTTGAGCCAGGCTCATAGCCTGTAAACCTGAGCTTTCTAGCCTTTGGTTTTCCCTTTCTTCTAATTGCCTGTGGAATATGCACCCATGCATTGCTTCCAAACACCCTTAAATGTGCCAGAGATGGCTTTCTCCCATATAACACTGCATATGGAGTATAATTTATAGAGGAACTCCATAGCCTCTTGATTAAATAATTAGCAGTCAACATGCTCCCTACTTCATCTGGGAGCGTGGGAAAACCCCTTGCAGGGTAGGGCTGAGGATTTTGTGCAATACCTGCATGACAAAATCGCTCAGATTCGGGAAGGCTTGGACTCTGACTGGGTAGGTACAGATGGGGTGACGGAGGTGGGTCTTGAGAGTGTTATCTGGGAGGAGTTTGACCATGTTGCTCCCGAGGACGTGGACAGGATTCTGGGTAGACTTAGCACTGCCACATGTTTATTGGACCTGTGTCCCTTCTGATTGGTGCTGGCCTCCCGGGCGGTCACACGAGGCTGGCTCCAGGTGATTATTAACGCTTCTTTGAGCGAGGGTTTCTTCCCCTCCGCCTTGAAAGAGGCGGTGGTGAGGCCCCTCCTCAAGAAGCCTTCCCTGGACCCGGCTGTATTAGCAAACTATCGTCCAGTCTCCAACCTTCGTTTTGTGGTGAAGGTTGTTGAGAGTGTGGTGGCGCGACAACTTCCCCAGTACCTGGATGAAGCTGCCTATCTAGATCCGTACCAGTTGGGTTTCAGGCCGGGGTACAGCACGGAAATGGCATTGGTCGCATTGGTTGATGATCTCTGGAGGGCTTGGGACAGGGGCTGTTCCTCTGTCCTGGTTCTATTAGACTCTCAGCAGCTTTTGATACCATCGACCATGGTATTATGCTGTGACGGTTGGAGGGATTAGGAGTAGGGGGCACCGTGTTGCGGTGGTTCTCCTCCTTCCTCTCTGACCATATGCAGTCTGTGTTGGCAGGGGGACAGAGGTCGACCTCGAGGCGCCTTGTTTGTGGGGTTCTGCAAGGGTCGGTCCTCTCACCCCTCTTGTTCAACATTTATGTGAAGCCGCTGGGTGAGATCATCCATGGTTTTGGGGTGAAGTTCCATCAGTACACTGATGATACTCAGCTGTACATCTCCATCCTGGACCACCCCAATGATGCCCTTGACATGATGTCCCGGTGCCTGGAGGCCATGTGGATGGGGAGAAACAAGCTCAGACTCAACCCCTCCAAGACTGAGTGGCTGTGGTTTCCGGCGTCCCGGTATAGCCAGCTGGTTCCATCACTGACTATTGGGGGTGAGATCTTGGCCCCCTCAGAGAGGGCTCAAAACTTGGGTGTCCTCCTGGATGCACAGCTGTCTCTAGAAGATAATGTGATGGCTGTGGCCAGGAGGGCTTTTTATCAGGTTCGCCTGATTTACCAGTTGCATCCTTTTCTGGACCGGGATGCCCTGCGCATGGTCACTCATGCCCTCGTCACTTCCCGTCTGGACTACTGTAATGCTCTCTACATGGGGCTCCCCTTGAAGAGCACTCGGAGGCTCCAACTGGTCCAGAATGCGGCCGCGTGGGTGATTATGGGAGCGACACGGCACACCCATGTAACATCTCTCCTGCATGAGCTGCACTGGCTCCTGGTGGTCTTCCGGATGCAATTCAAGGTGCTGGTTACCATCTTTAAAGCGCTCCATGGCTTAGGACCTGGGTATTTACCAGATCGCCTTCTGCCACCGGCCAACACGCTCCCACAGAGAGAGACTCCTCAGGGTGCCATTGGCCAAACAATGTCGACTGGCGACCCCCAGGGGAAGAGCCTTCTCTGTGGGGGCCCCTGCCCTCTGGAATGAATTGCCCCCAGAAATACGTATGATCCCTGACCTAAGTACCTTTTGCAGTGCCCTCAAGACATTATTGTTTCAACAAGCTGGGCTGGCTTAAATAACGAATTTTAATGGGTGTTTTAGTTTTTTAATAATATAGGGGCCAAATTATTTAATATGTTTTTAAACTTTTTAAATTTTATGGATATGTGTGTTTTATCATGGCTGTGCACTGCCCTGAGTCCCTCGGGAGAAGGGTGATATAAAAAATTTAAATAATAAATAATAATAAATAATAAATAAATAAATCCTTGCTTGTCCAAACTAGAGACACAGTAAATTATGCTCCACTTCAGGCACACCTAATATAAACCTTTGCTTCAAACATGGAACCAGGATACTGCCTTTTCCAATAACTTTAGCCTTCTGGCCATTCGCCAAGGCTACTGCATCTCTTCCAGCTGGATCCATCCTGAAAAACAATTTTGAATTGTTAACAATTGTTTGACTAGCCCCACTGTCTATTAACCATTTGTCTCTGCTATTGCAATAGCTGACTTTTGCCACAGCAATTTGTCCATCTGCTGATTTTCTTCCTTGCAAACAGTTTCTCTTTAAATGTGTCTTTTCACCACAGATGAAGCACCGCCTCTGTTGCTGGGCTGTATTTTTCTGCTGCTACATTTTTCTTTGCAGTCATCTTGTCTGTTGCTCTGTTCCTTGGGCACCTCAGGAATTTCTCCTCGTGGCCTTTTCTAAAATAGCGTTTCTGCTCCTCAGAAATTAAACAAGCCTTTAAGGCCTCCAAACACAATTCCTGCTCTGGTTTGCACTCAAATACTGGAGGAACAATGTCCCATGTTTCAGCCAGACTGTTTAACACCGACAGCACATTCTGAGATTCAGGAATATTCATTCCACGCTGTTCTAATTCAACAAATAGAGTCTACATGTGTACAAAATGCTGCTTCACATAATCATGTGGTTCAAGCCGGGCTCTGTATAATTTTTTTGATAATTGCACACTATTGCATGCTGACACACTCATATGCACACTTCTCAATTTCAGCCAGACTTTCTGTGCTGTTGTTAAATTAGCCATATTGATAATGTCAGGTTCCGACGTTGTCTTAAATAAATCACATTTTCCAAACAAATAGTCTTTGATGAAATCTTTCATTTATTAAGGACGAATATGTCTGGTCCCGATTCCATCGGTGCCAGTACTGATCTGCTAACCCCCAAATCCTTCCCTTTCCGTCCCTCAATTCTCATTCTCATTGGCCATTTTCCAAGTCCCTCTCACTACTTCACCTCACAGGAATGTCCCCCTCCCAACCCATCTCCTAGGTGATATATCTGCCGGATAGTAACTGTGTGAAAGGTCAACCTGCTTCTTCTCTCTCCTTTTCTTTTTTCTTTTTTTTTTCTTCATGTCAGCATTGGGATGAATGAAACTTGGGGTGCTGACATATAAATTGTTCATCTTCTAAACTTAAGATGATGTAGGCCATTGCTTTATCATGCTGCCTCTGTTCTGCTGCTGCTAATGGCCCCTGGGGTTGATTAACAACGATATCCCAGAACTCCTTAACCTTCAGGAAACACTCCACCTTTGCAGCCCAGATAATATAGTTCTTCTCTCCCAAACGAGGCAGAGAGCTCTCCCTGAATTCAGCAGCCACCCTGCAAGCCTTCTCTGCCTTGTTTCTCTTTTAACACAGGCAGTCCTTCAGCTTCATTACAGTTCAGTCTTTCTGTGTGCTCTGGGCCCATAACCTGTCAGAGTTTCTTTATATACAATACCATACAGGAGAATTCCGCATACAAATCAGGAACACGGAAGCAATATTCATAGAAGCAAGTCATGAGTAGAGAAATACAGAAGCTAATATATTGTACAGAGGCTGCCATTACAGATGCCAAACTAACTCTTATATACATTTCAGCAAGTCTAAGCCACGCCGAGATTCCCAACTGTCTTTTATGGTCCCATACAACAAATACTATCTTTCAGTTACCAACAGCCCTCATTGGCTGACCTGTTGCTATGCCCTATTCCAGTTCATGAATATACTCTGATAATCTGTTCCACTGGTTGCTTGTTCTCACTGTCAGGAAATTCCTCCTTAGTTTTAGGTTGCTTCTCTCCTTGATTAGTTTCCACCCATTAGTTCTTGTCCTGCCATCAGGTTCTTTGGAGAATACATCGACTCCCTCTTCTTTGTGGCAACCCCTGAGATACTGGAACATTGCTATCATGTCACCCCAAGTCCTTCTTTTCATTAAACTAGATATACCCAGTTCCAGCAACCGTTCTTTATATGTTTTAGCCTCCAATCCTCTAATCATTTTTGTTACTCTTCTCTGCGCTCTTTCTAGAGTCTCCACATCCTTTTTACATCATGGCAACCAAAACTGAATGCAGTATTCCAAGTGTGGCCTTATCAAGGCATTATAAAGTGGTATTAACACTTCACGTGATCTTGATTCTATCCCTCTGTTGATGCAGCCTAGGATTTCATTGGCTTTTTTGATGGCTGCAGCACACTGCTGGCTCATAATTTAAATGGTTGTCCATTTAGGACAACCATTTAGGTTAGGACTCCAAGATCCCTCTTGCAGTTACTACTGTTACTACTCTATTACTACTATTGGCGAGGTACCACATATACCAGTGATGGCAAACCTTTTGGAGACCGAGTGCCCAAACTACAACCCAAACCCCACTTATTTATCACAACACGGCAATTTAACTTGAATAATGAGGTTTTACTACCTAAAATAATGATAAACAACCCAGAGTTCAGCTAATTGTTCTAAGAAAAACATGATAAATGCACTTTTATGCCCCTTCATTTTTTTCTGCTTTTGAAATATTATGTTTAGCAACAATTAAAAAGAAAAAAAAATGTAATATCATTTCTCTTTCCCTCCCTCTCTCTCTTTCCCCCTCCCATCCTCTCTTTCTCTCTTTCCTTTCCTCTCTCTCTTTCCCTCCCTCTCTCTCCCCCCTCGGGGTGGTGGAGGGAACCCCTGAACTGGTGCTGGGTGGTGGGAATCTGACGTCTGGAGGCTGAGGAGACCAGGAGTAGCACACCCACACTCAGCTGTAGGCAGAAAGCCCAGCTAGCCGGCAGGGAGGCGGGGCATCCCAAACTAGGCAGCTCTGCAGGAAAAGCAACTGACATCTGGGAGGCTAAAGTGAGTCGAGATGATGCAGGGTCGCATTGTGTCTTTGTATCGTAATGGGCTCCAGGAGGAGGACGGGACCCCGTCTCCCCCACTGTGAAGTGCACTAAATTTCACTGCTGCGCAAGAGGCAGGCCATGGAGGCAACAACAGCAAATGCACTGCGATGAAGGCAGAATGCTATTTCGTGCATTTTTTAGTCCAGCAAATGACAGTGGGAAGTGCGACAAGAGAAGTGCAATGGAGCTGGGCTGGGGCAACGGTGCATGCGCCCACAGAGAGGGCTCTGAGTGCCACCTCTGGCACGTGTGCCATAGGTTCGCCACCAGGGACATATACTGTAACCTGTGTTTTTTGTGCCTAAATGTAGAACCTTACTTCTTTCACCATTGAATTTCATGTTGTTATATAGTTCAAGTTTGTCAAGATCCTTCTGTATCTTAAGCCTATCTGCTGAAGTATTGGCTATTCCTGCTAGCTTGGTGTCATCTGCAAATCTGATGAGTTCCCCATCTATCCCCTCATCCAAATCATTGATGAAGATGTTGAAGAGTACTGGGCCTAAAGCAGAACCTTGGGGCACCCCACTGCATACTTCTCTTCGTGTAGATGCAGTTCCATTGAGGACTACATGCTGAGTGTGGTTGGTCAGCCAGTTATGAATCCATCTGGTGGTGATGCTGTCTAACCCACATTTTTCTATTTTATCAAGTAGTAGATTATAGTTTACTTTATCAAATGCCTTACTGACTCACACTGCAGCTAACTTCCTGCAGCCAACTCATCATGGACAATTCACCGTGGGATAATCCACATGAGATAATTCCACATGATAAATGTTAATTCCCCACTGTTTCTTCTACATTATTTCCATTTTTCTCAACAGAAATACTGTCAAAGAAACAGTGGCGGATATTTATTGTGTTGAACTATCCAGCATGGAATTGTCCCATGACGAGTTGTCCCATGGCAAGTTGGACGTAGCAAGCTGTACCACAGGAAGTTGGATGCAGCAAAATGACACCAACAAGTTGGCTGTGGTGAGTTATCCCATTTCAGATTAAGGGACTAGTTGCTAAAACAAAGAACGAACAGTTGCAGGGACTGAGTATATCTAATTTAACTAAGAGAAGGACCAGCGGGGTGACAAGATATCAGTGTTCCAATATTTCAGGGGCTGCCACAAAGAAGAGGGAGGACGGCAAGATAAGAAGCAATAGATGGAAACTAATCATGGAGAGAACTAATCTAGAACTGAAGTAGGAATTTCCTGACAGTGAGAACAATCAATTGGTGGAAGGGCTTGCCTTCAAAAGTTGTGGGTGTGCCATCAATGGAGGTTTTCAAGAAAAGATTGGACAGCCATTTCTCCAGAATGGTACAGGGTCTCCTGGTCAAGCAGGGCATTAGACTAGAAGACTTCCAAGATTCCTTCCAACTCTGTTATTCCGTTATTAAGCAGGTGCCACAGTAGTTAAGCAAATTCATTGTCAGCAATGGGCATTTTTTTGCCAGAAATTGGCAAAAAACATAAGTCATGGAAAATGTGGCCCAGTATGATCATGTGACCATGGGGGGGGGCAGCTATCAAAACTTTGAATCCAGGTCATAAGTAGCCTTGGAGAGGTCTGTCAAAACTTCAGTCCCTAAATGATCAGCTGTTTTATTCCTGTAGACTAAAACACTTGCTTAAATAAGATACAAACAAACCACAATTGTTGGTTCCACAGAATATCCTACCATGGTGAAGTGCAGTTTAGAAGTGTGATATTTGAACTGACAACTAGTTGGATTCACATTAAAAATACGGTACTTTGCATAGTCTCTGACTATGTCTGCTTATTTTTATAGCATCTCCACTCGATTACTCTAGTTCTGTGATGGGGTTAGTAGCTTTGTTGCCAGGATTATGCAAAACCACCCCACCTCTCTTGGGAACAGAACTGTCAGAAAATCTCACAGACTTTCTATTGAAGCCTCAGCATCTCTCCTGGGTCCACAGCCAGAGGATTAGGAAGAGTGAGGTTAACCCAACGAATCGGGACTTTCTATATCTTTTTGCTGCCATCTAAGGATCTTTCAGATTTCTGCAGCCCAGATACAGCAGCTCTAAGGAGGAAGGGAACTCCAAGACCCCAAGCCAAAGGGGCTGAAGGATAGCACAGAGTAGAAGGAGGGCGTCTTGTTGGATTTACAACAGTAAGTAACCCAATAACACGTCCTTTGGCATCAAATAGGCTCCACACTCTACCCAATTTTAATATTTTTTAGCACTCTACAAAACAAAAATAAACTTTTCCCCCTAGAACATCTGACATCCCCCCCAAGAACATTTATAGAAGAGAAACATGGCCAGCTACAGTTCAATATTTGTTGTGAAGTCATACTCAAAGGAAAAAATAAAGGTAAACCAAACTGACATCTTATGTCTAAGATGGCAAGCAACAACTCACTGTTTTCCTTCTGGCCATGCACAAGCAGCCAGATGTTTTGTGAGTGTTTTTGTGACATTTTCCTAGATTCTAAATGGACAGATGGGCCCAAAAGAAATTGTGGATCTCCATCTTAAGTAGCGAGAACTGCTGGAAGTGAAACCCTTTGGCTATGTGTAATCCCAACCATTGTGGAGGTTAAACATGACAAAGAGTTTTCACAGCATTTCAGCTAAATCGTACAGCATGCTTGGCTAAAGCAGGCTTTGCAATTTATAATCCAGAGTGTTGTGGAATTTGCCAGTGTCATGGCATACTCTGTGAACAAAAGCCTCCTCTGAAGCCATAATATGGTTTATTATATTACAGCAGATAGAACAGACCAGTTGTGTTGCTGCTAACCTGTATTTAGCATGTGGTGTGAATTCCGCCATAAGAACAGGGAAGGAGTCAAAGCTGCTAGCCATGTATGGTAGCTTAGTCTCAGGCTGGAGACATCATCTTTCTCAACTGCTAAGAGGATCAGGGGAAAATCAATATATTTTTTGCTGATATTTTTTGGGGGTGAGTGGGTCAGAAATACCTATTCTTCTCTCAATTTTTATGAAACATTTCTATATGTTTTCTTGAGAGACCCTGTGGGAAAAGCAAAGAAAATCAATCTGGGGAGGGTTTTTGTTCCACTGGAAAATTGACCAGAAGATATTATACAATAGAGGATATCTGGCTAAGACTGAATTGTGAAAATGACAACAGAAAGAACTAAATATCAGGGGACAAAGAAAAGTGCCACCCCACTTCAATCCTGCCTTTCTGCAAAGCAGTGAGCAGTGAAAAAGAATGGGTGTCTTTTGTGAAGGAACGTTGCTTCCAACCAATTTGATTCCCAAACAGAAGCCTGGAGTAAAGAACAAGCATTGCACTAATGGACAATGCAGGGCACAATTTCGGCCATTAAAAGGATTCCCTGCAGCTATGAGGCTGTGCCTTATGTCCAAGTTTTAAATATGGCACATGTAGAAATGCCTCCTAGAAGAAATGGTGTCTCCAAGTGTCCAAATCCAAAAAGGATTTGGCATCCATCCGCTTCCTATGTGGGAAAAGCATTGGCCACGTGTGGCAGAGATCACCGTGGGTATGCTGGAGGCTGGCTGGGCAACTGCAGCCAGCTTGATCAGACTGTTAGAAGAGATGTTAAAGAGGCAAGGGTTTTACCCTAGTCAGCAGAGATCATTATAGTCCAGTTGATCCTGATGCATAGCCTGCTAACCAGTGTTTCTCAATCTTGGCTGCTTGAAGATATGTGAACTTGACTCCAAGAATTTTCCAGCCAGCATGGTTGGCTGAGGAATTCTGGGATTTGAAGTCCACACATCTTCAAGTGGCCAAGGTAGAGAAATATTGCTCTCGATATAGATCCTTCCTCGGGCGCTATGAGGAACCGGTCAAAAGGATTAAAACCCCAATGAGGTGAAATGCTCAACTGCCTAAAGTAAAGAAGGCTGGCCTAAGACCATAAAAGACCTGTGAGTAGACAAGAGATATGTCAATGCTAAAGATGTAGGGGGCTTGAGGTTAGTTTGAGTGCTATATTGTATGGAAAAAGAAATCTACATTTATGGAATGGACTACCTGGACACATCTGATTGAGCTGGGAATTTAACTGGCCTAATTAATTCTGAATCATAATGCAAGAAGAAGTCCCCTGTGAGACCCCCAGAAAGTTTCTTTCGTTTCTGGGGAGTTAACAGGGTGGGACTCCCTATCCAAGCCGCTGAAGCTCCGGACGACCGGGAAACTCTGCAAAACTGCAGAGCAAGATAGAGCGGCAGCATTATTACCACCAAACAAAAATAAATGAGAATTGGGACTTCCTATTAAACTGCAAGTATTAAAATTTTGTGAAATATTTGGAAGACTAAAGGAACTTGGAACTGAGAAAGGGAGAAAAAAAAAGAAAAAAAATGGCGCTTGCTTTCAGTGGAGAGCAGCTGAAAGCGAAAGTAATCTGATTTGTGTATTCGGCTACACTTTAAAGTAACAAATCCGGCTGGAAGAGGGAGAAAAGTAACAAAAAAATAAAATAAAAATAGTAACTGATTGTTATAGACCTGATTGAATCTGGAGAATTTTTTGGGAAAAGTTGCTAGAATTTGTGGAAAAGGAAGATCTTTAAGAGGCAAAATGGCAACAAAGCAAGCAGGGGGGGGATTCCCCCAAACATAAGCAGAAGCAGCCTCAAGCTGCGCAGCTGCAAATTCAGACAAAGGAAGAAGGCTATTACGACCTTATTATCAAAGAAATCAAGAGATCAGAACAGGAGGTCAAAGGAATTATTCAAGAAAAATATGAAGCAGTTAATAAAGATATTCAAACAGTTGTTAAAGGCCTGTCTGAGGTAGTGTTGCAGATTGATAAAAAAGTGGATAATCTTGCCTCAGAGGTGGAGACTAAATTTAAAGCATCTGATTCAAGAATTGCTGAAGTTGAAGAAGTAACACAAAAAATTGAAAATGAGATCACTATGATGCAATTTCGATCAATGGAATTTGCTATTAGACTCAGAGGTGTAAAAGAGAACAGCAGGGAAGATCTTAGAAAAATTTGTGCTGATGCTCTAGCGGTTTTGTTGAAGGTAGAACCTGGCGAGGTCCTGTGCAAGATTGACAAGGCGTACAGAGTTAACTCTCGTGTGGCAGTACAAAGGCAACTGCCTAGAGATGTGGTGATATATTTTACAGATAGGAGAATAAGAAATGATATTTTGCAAAATTCATTTGTCACTGCTGTTCTAGTTGATGGAGTTGAGATTGGAGTCTTCAAAGAATTACCACCCAAAATGTTAAGAGACAGAAAGGATTTTGGATTTTTGGTGGCAGAATTGAAAAAACAGAATATACAATTCAGATGGGATGCTCCAACAGGTGTAATACTGAGGATGCGAGGAGTTAGATATCATCTTAATACTATTGCAAAAGCAGAAGAATTTTATTATAATGTCTTGAAAGCGGGCTCTCCTCCTCCACGTACATCTTCACCAATAGATAAGGATGCGCAACTACAAGCTGAGTATGAACAAGAAACTGAAGAACAAATAAAGCAGTCTGAGAAGGAGGCAAGAGAGGCTCAGGGAGCGGTTGGTGGCGTTGTGGTTGATCCTTTTGCACCACTTGAAATTTCTCCTTTGGAAGAGACATCTAAAACTATTACAGAGGAGGCGCTGGATCTTGAATTGAGAACATCTAAATTGGAAGAGCAACGCATAACTAAAGCGATGTCTAAACAAATGAAGGAAGCACAGCAACAGGAACAGTATAAACCACAACGAGAAAAGAGAGCTAAAGGAAAGCAGCAAGCTGAAGTCATGGGAGGAGCTAAACCAAAGATTATTTCTGTGGAAAAGAATCTTCAGCAATTGCTCTCAAAACTTCAGACAGGATCAAATGGCACTTAAATTTTTGTCTTGGAATGTAAATGGACTGAACTCTCCACAAAAAAGAAGGAAGGTATTTCATTATTTGAAGCAATTTCATAATGATGTTATTTGTTTGCAAGAAACTCATATAAAATTGCAAGATCAGAAATGTTTGATAAACTCAAGATTGGGAATGCAATTTGTTGCTTCAAATTCGGAAAAGAAGAATGGTGTGGTGATTTATATAAATAAAAGACTTTTAGCTAAAATTATAGAAACAGATGAATATGGAAGATATATTGCAATTGAACTTATTACAGATAATGGCCCAACTTTGTTGGTCGGAATATATGCTCCAAACCAGCAACAGGAAAATTTTTATAAGATGCTTCATTTAAAAATTTTGGAATGGAACTACACATCTATCATAATAATGGGGGACTGGAACGGAGTAATTCAACCTAAAAAAGATAAAAAAAGTACAGCTAAATTAGGGATTAAGTTACCACAAGCTTTTTTTGAAATGCAAGAGGATTTGGAACTGAAAGATATTTGGAGAGTTCACAACCCAAACGAATTGGACTTTACTTTCTACTCGGATAGGCATAAATCCTTTTCCAGGATAGATTTCTTTTTGTTAACTACTGATTTACTTCCCAAAGTAAAGAAGACAAAGATATTTCCTAGGACTTTGACTGACCATAGTCCGGTCTGGATGGAAATTGAGATGGGTAAAAGAGAAAGAAGATCCTGGAGATTAAATGAGAATTTATTTAGATATGAAAAAAACATAATTGAACTTAAAAAACATTTAAAGGAGTTCTTTAAACTGAACTTGAATAAAGGTACCCCTATTGAAATAGTCTGGGATGCAGGCAAAGCATATATGCGGGGAGTACAGATTCAAATGAACTCTAAACATAGACAGAATCAACAGAAAAAGAGACTACAATTAGAAAGTGAGATAAAGAAGAAAGAACAACAATTGATACAAAAACCAGCAGATGGACAACTGCAAACAGCTATAAAACTTTTGAAGGATCAATTTCAAATGCTTATAGCAGATCAAACAGCAACCAATTTACAATTTGCAAAGCATAATACTTTTACTAATGCTAACAAACCGGGCAGATGGTTGGCTTATACCTTGAGGAAACAAGCAACTACACGAATTATTGATAGTACTGAGTATGCCGGTAAAGAAGTTTATCAACAAGAATTAATTAAAAAGGCCTTTTTGGACTACTATACCAAGTTATATGCTAAAGATAATATACAGAACAGTTTTATAGATAAATATCTAGAAGAAAAGAGAATCTCAAAGGTTTCATCAGTTCAAAAGGAACATTTGGAACAATTGATAACAGTTGAGGAGATTAGTTTTGCCATAAAACAACTGAAAACAGCTAAAGCTCCAGGGATGGATGGCCTAACCGCAGTTTATTATAAAACTTTACAAGAGGAAATGATTGAGTATCTTAAAGACTTATTTTGTAATATACAACTAGGAGGTAAGATACCTTCCTCGTGGAAAACAGCCTTTGTCTCTTTGATACCGAAAGAAGAATCAGGTCCTAAGAAACCAGAAAATTATAGACCAATATCTCTTTTAAATACAGATTATAAAATTTTTGCAAAAGTATTGGCCAACAGATTGATGCCAGTTATTCAAAAGGTAATTCATCATGATCAAGCGGGATTTATTGAAGGCAGATATATGAAGGAGAATGTTAGGCAAATTATAGATCTATTGGACTATCTAGACAAGAATAAACAGATCTCTGCAGCACTGGTTTTTTTGGATGCGGAAAAAGCCTTTAATCGAGTGAATTGGAATTTTATAATTAAGACTTTGGAAAAAATGGACTTGGGGGAGCGGTTTATTCAAGCGATCGCAGCAATTTACCATGAGCAATCTCCACAACTTATTATTAATGGATGTTTAACATCAAATTTTAATATACAAAAAGGTACAAGACAAGGCTGCCCACTATCCCCATTATTATTTATTTTAACTCTAGAAGTCTTATTGAATGCAGTACGGGATTCGAAATCTTTGAATGGAATAGCCATAAGGCAAGAGGACTATAGAACTAGGGCATATGCAGACGATCTGGTTGTTACCCTATCACAGCCGATGAAATCAATAATCCAGGATAGGATTAGAATCCAGAAGGATATTATAGAAGATTATGGCATGGTATCTGGTTTTAGATTGAATCAGAAAAAAACTAAAATGATTGTCAAAAATTTGACAGAAAGCAAAAAAAAGGAACTGGAAAGAGTGGCAGGTTTCGAAATTGTTTCAAAGGTCAAATATTTAGGAGTACAAATCGCAGACTCAAATATAAAACTGTTTCAAAACAACTATGAGGTTCTGTGGCAAAAGATACAAAAAGATATGCAAACTTGGAAGAAACTGCAGTTATCCTTACTTGGAAGAATATCAGCAGTAAAAATGAATGTTTTACCTAGATTTATTTTCTTATTTCAAATGATACCGGTGCTTAAGTCAGACAAACCATTGCAAGAATGGCAAAAAGGAGTTAATAAATTTGTTTGGAATGAAAAAAAGCCGAGAGTGAAACTGAAAATAATGCAAGATACTCGGGAGAGGGGTGGTCTTAGACTTCCAAACCTTCGGTTATATTATGAAGCAGCTGCACTGACACAAATAACTGATTGGTTTGGAAAAACAAAGACTGAATTGTTGAATATAGAAAGTCACGACCTTGTTTGGGGATGGCATGCATACCTATTTTATGACAATAAAGTGGATAAAGTGTTTAATAGTCATCTACTTAGAAATGCCTTGATGAGAATTTGGAAGAAGCACCTAACCAAGTGGGATTATAAGATTCCGTTATGGCTGGATCTTGCTGATACCATGTGGAATACAAATATTAAGTCACTCGAGGGTTTTTTATATAAACAGCTACTTTATCCTGAAGGGGGCAGATGGCTTTGGACATGCTGTTGGAAGAAGGGATTTTTTTGACTTGGTTGCAGTACAATCAATTACAGATGAGATGGAAAGAAGATCAGCAAACTGGTTTAATGGAATATGAAGTAGAATTGGTTAGACAGATAAAAGAGATAGGTCCAATGCATATTAAGAGAGTTTATAATGTTTTGTTAGAAAGGGACTCAGAAAATAAATTAGTTAAAGATTGTATGATTAAATGGGCACAGAATTTTGCTCAACCAGTTATGATGGAAACATGGGAAAAAATATGGGTTCAGAATGTTAAATTTACACAGTCACAAAACCTGCGAGAAAATTTTTATAAAATGTTTCATAGATGGCATTTAGATCCCAAGAAATTGTCTTGTATGTACCCTAACATTCAACCAAAATGCTGGAGATGTGAGTGTCTAGATGCTACATATTATCATATCTGGTGGACTTGCAGGAAAGTGAGGGCTTTTTGGATAAAAATTTGGTGGGTTATGCAAAATGTTTTGAAGAAAAAAATACAATTTTCTCCGCAATTATTTTTATTGGGTATAGTTAAAGATTTTACACTGGGTGAAACAAAACTAATTTTGTATATGGTGACAGCAGCTAGGTTGTTGATTGCCCAATATTGGAAGAGTGATGCCTTACCGACTGTGGACCAATGGATTCAGAAGATGGCTGGATTTGCAGAAATGGCGAAGATTTCAGCCTTTTTAAAAGATCAGACGCATGAGAAGTATATACAGGAATGGAAAAAGTGGATTGAATATATACAGAATAAATATCAGACTAGAAAATATTATTTAGCTTTCAGCTGAGGGGAATTGATGATATGGTAGTAAACAGAGAAAAAGATATGGAAGGGATGAATAACATATATATTGTTTGGAATTATTAGTATTGCATATAGGGGAAGTCAAGGGGAAGGGGAGGGAAAGGGGTGGGGGGAGTGTTAGGGCGGGATTGGTAGGGAACTATATTTTAGTAAATGTGATTTTTATAATGTTCGGGAAGGGGGGGGAAGGGGGGGAAATTTGTATGTGTAAAACTTTTTCAATAAAAAAAAAAGAACAACCTAGCCAGGATACAAATCATGAAGCTACACTAATACTGTCAACATATCTTCTTCATGTTCAAAATGGAAATGTATGAGCAAATAAAAGGGATGCCCATGGGATCCCCACTATCAGGAGTCATCGTAGAAATTGTCCTGTGCGAACTAGAACACCGTGCATTTCAAAATTACATACCTAAATTTTGGTGCCACTATATGGATGACACATTTGTCATCATCAAAAGAAATGCCCTGAAAGACTAGGCAATTATCATTTGTAGATGTGCTTGTCAACAGGCAGGAAGACAGAAACCTAGAAACCATGGTTTATCACAAGGCCACCAACATTCCACGCATTCTTAGTTTCAACAGTAACCATCCACTGTCATGCAAAAAGAGTTGAGTCAGAACACTATATGTTAGGGTGAGAACCCACTATAGTACCCAGCAAGCTAAACAACTGGAGAGCAGGTACCTATGTGAACAATTCAGGCAGAATGGGTGCCCACAAGCATTTATTACAAAATGCCTGAGCAACATGCAAGGGAGAGGAAGGAAGGAAGAAGGCATAAGACCATGTATATATGGCACACCTTGTCATACATCAAAAACATTTCGGAAGCAGTAGAACGCAGCTTCTGACATCTGCAAGTGGGCATCGCACACTTCCCAGAGGTTAGCATCCTAGGACAAATGATGAATTGCAAAGATCATTTGGAGATGAGAGATACTTCTAATGTAATCCCTGCATAGATTGCCCCTGTGACTATGTAGGACAGATGGGGAGGAAGCTAACCACCAGATTGCAAGAGCACAAGTGAGTGGTCAGACGAGGTGACCTGAACTCATTGGTAGCCTCTCATTGCAATGAACAAGGACATACATTAATTTCACAGCTACTAAGAGTGTTGGTTGAGCAGGTACAAAGATAGCCAGGGAAATGATTGAAGCCTGGGAAACAGACCCCTTGTTGTCAACAGGAGTGCTGATTTACCACCAGCTTATCAGATACTTAGGAGCCGAGGACTTGGCTGCACAAAGAAACAACAGCCAACGACTGGCCAGCCATCAAGACTCCAATCAACAAATAAAAACACACACACAACCAGGCACCACCGCATAGAATAGCTCAAAGCACACATTCTGTTAGAGAGAAGTACCCTGAGGATGGGCTCAAGCACAAGACTGAAAACTTAGAAGACTAAATCTCTGGTCCTGGTGACTGACCCAGATTGGATCCTGTGATAATGCAAGTATTTCAATAACTGAACATGATTGCAAAAATGCATCAAATTTGGCACTCTGGTTTGCAAAGTAAGGAGAGATGCAGCCTTCCATTTTTCCAGTTTGCAGTTGCAGGCAAACTCTAAAGTATCCACCTCAAAACATTATCAATGGTTTGTCCAGTTATCATTGGATTTTAGTGGATGCACTCCTATCACCCAGTCATTCCTGTATGCTGATGGAAGGGTTGGTTTGCAACACATTTTATCCAGCTAATTCCTTGCGATCCTAAGTACCATATTTTTCAGACTATAAGACGCTCCGGACTATAAGATGCACATTAGCTTTAGAGGAGGAAAAAAGAAAAAAAAATCTGCCTCTGCCTCCCAGCATCCATCCAGTATTCATCTGGCTAGTATCCTTGCCGCAAACATCAACAACATGGTCAGTTTCAGCATGTTATCACAGCTCCAGCACATGGCTCGTCAGGGCTCCACTTTGTTGTGCCCACCACTGGTCAACTGAGCTGAGCTGCTGCTGCTGCTGCTGCTGCTGCTGAGGAACACTGGAGCCTTCACTGCTGAGCAGCTGATTGGTGATTGGATTTGGCTCCCGGAATACTGCCAATCAATTGTTCTAGGCAGGGGGGATCACTGCCACCGCCATAGCCCGTTTGTCGCCACCCATTTGCCAGTGCTGCCACCCATTCACCGGCTCCCATTCACCACTGCCATGGCCCATTCACCATGGCCCATTCGCTGCGGCCTGTTCACTGCCACCGCGGCCCATTCACCATGGCCCATTCGCCACCACTGTGGCCCATTCGCCATGGCCCATTCGCCACCACCGCAGCAATAGGCAGCAGCAATCCCTGCCACCTAAAACAGTTGATTGGTGCCACACCAATCCCTCTCTCCCCCACCGCAATATTCACTCTATAAGATGCACAGACATTTCCACCCACTTTTTTTGGGGGGGAGTGCATCTTATAGTCTAAAAATATGGTATATCAAAATTGTTCAAAATGCACAAAGAAGTTTAAAGAAGTTTGGGAAGCAAATTTGTTTTTACAAAGTTATTACTACTGATTTTACCATGTCATTCTCAATGTGTGATTTGGGAGATATACGACAGACATTAATACAGCAAGAGGAAAAAATAGAAAGAGATGGAGAAAAAGACGGAGAGATGTGAAGGGCAGATGGACAGCTGGGAGAAGAGACAAATAACGATAAATAGGGACTTAGAGGAAGAAATAATTTTTTAGGAGATGGAGAGATCTTTTTTTCTTAGAATACAGAATGTAGCAGAAGAGAAAGGTGAAAAACTGGATGGCAGAAATAGTTGCAGAAACTTTGGAGGCGGATAGATTCATGATCCAATGTAATATTGATGAGTCTTTTAGAGTATTCACTAGTTACGCAAAAAGGAACAATCTCCCTTGGGAAATTCACATTCGTTTTAATAAGAAAGCCTTGTGTGAAGAATTTTATAAACGAACAAGGGATCAAACTATTACATATAAAGGCCAACGGATAATAGTTTTGAAACAAATTCCATGTCGGGTAAGAGAACAGATATGCAGATATCAATTTTTGATGACTTTCCTGAGGAAAAACCCAATTTTGTATCGTTGGCTGTTACCTGAAGGCTTATTGATGACATGGAGGGAGAAGAAAGTGAGGATTTGGAGTCTTCAAGAAGCAAGAGAATTCATGGAACAACAATTTAATTTGTCAGAATTAGATGTTGAAGGAGAAGGGGAAAGTAGAAGCCTGGAGGAATCGCAAGAGGAAGAAGAGGTAGAGGAGAGGAGAGGAGAGAAGGAAAGGTGGGAAAGAAGGGTGGGGGAACACAAAAAGTTGAGAAACTAACAGTGCCTCAGAGGGAGACAAGACAAATAGCTAAGAAGGCCACAACAGCAGGAAAGTAAAAACTTAGGTGAGAAAAGGAGATGGGGGAATTAGTACGTTTGATATCTGTAAATATTAACGGTTTAAATGCTCCTAATAAGTGTAGTAGGATTTTGAACAAATTAAGAAAGGCTAAGTATGATATTGTCTGCATGCAGGAGACCTATATAAAAAAAGATCAAAACCATTTGTTAGAATGCCGGGCGTTGGGTAAAACGTATACCTCATTACAGGTCAAAAAAAAAGAGGGATAGTGGTATACGTACGACATCATTTGAAATCCCAACAGGTATTTGCTGACCATGCTCGAAATAGAAATCGCCCAGTGGAAGTCTTTATTGGTTTGTATTTATGCCCCTAATGACAATCAGAGGACTTTTTATCAAAACTTATATGTTTAACTGGGTGAACATATAACCATATATGTTTTACGAACATATCTGTTTAGTTGGGGATTTCAATGCTGTAACGGATAGAATTATGTCCTGGGAAATATACAAGGAGGGTTGAAGGATGTTAAGAGAACATTACCAAAATTTTGTAATGATTTAAGGGAGGAATTTGGATGGCAGGATATATGGAGGTTGAGAAATCCCAATAAAAATCAATATACTTATTTCTCTCCTAGACACCACTCATGGACCCGAATAGATATGATATGGATGTCTCTTGAGTTGAGGGGGTTGGTCTCGGAAGTGGAAATAGGGCCCAACCAGTGGGCAGACCATAACCCACTAATGGTAACTTGGAAGATCCCACATTGTAGGAAGGGTAAATGAATATAGGTATTTTGAGAGATGAAGAATTTATGAGTAAATTTAAGGAGGAGTTACACCTTTTTTTTCAGGAAAATAAGAAAGAGGATACTTCAATATACAATACATGGGATACGGCTAAGGCAGTGATGAGGGGATGGCTAATCAAATACATGATTGATAAATGTAGGGCGGATAAGAAACACCGAGACAACCTCTTGAATAAATTACAATGGGTGGAAGAAAGGATGCAAAATGGATTAACCCAGACAACATTGATAGAGGAAAGGGATTTCTGGCAACACCAGATTATACATTGATAGAGGAAAGGGATTTCTGGCAACACCAGATTAAATTATTAGATCAAGAGGAATTAGCAAATAAAATAAAGTGGACTAAACAAAAATTTTTTGAAAGGGCGAACAAAACAGGAAGATGGCTGGTTTACCGGCTTAGGAAAGAGCAGGAACAACGGAGAATAGAAGGGCTGAAAGATGTAATTGGGAATCTTCATTGTACTAAGGAAGGCAAGAGAATGGTAGCCCAGGATATTTTCACACAGCTTTATCAGAAAGGGGAGGAAAATATTTGTGAAATTCGGAAATATTTGGAAAAGACAGACTTGCCTAAAGTCTCGGAAACAATGAAGGATATTCTTAATGCGGAATTTACGATGGAGGAAGTAGAAACAGTTATGAAAGTACAGGCAAATGGCAAAACCCCGGGTAGAGATGGCCTTCCAGTTGAACTATACAAAATAGTGTTTGACGTTGTAGGGAAACACATGACGGATTTATTTAATGCGGTTATGAAAGAGGCTCAGATTCCAGTATCTTGGACTGAGGCTTATATTTCTATTATTCCAAAAGAAGGAACTGACCTATCCCTTATTAAGAATTATAGGCCTATATCATTACTAAATTCCAATTATAAGATATTTGTGCGGGTCCTTGCAGCCAGACTTAGCCGCGGATTAGACTTAAAATATTACAAGAACCCAAAAACAGAGGAGGACTTGGACTCCCAAATTGGGAACGCTATTACCAAGCAGCGAACTTGATTTGGGTGAAAGAATGGATGATCCTACAAAAGAGATGACTTTTGACATTTGAGGGAGCCAGTCTTCAACATGGCTGGCACTATTTTTTATGGCCGGGAGAATCCAGCCACCCCAGACACTTTGACGATCACTATTTACATAGGACTCTTGGGTACACTTGGGAAAAGATTAAAAGAATCTTTTCAAAAGTTCCATGTTGGATTTCGGCGCAGGAAGCTCAGATCTACCTGACATTGTATAAAGGGGGGAAAACTTTGACGTATGAAGTCTTTTTGGATGTTCAGAGTAATCCGAAGTCACGAGAATTATTAACTTCAAGTTATTATTACTGCAGCAAGATTAGTGTTTGCGCAGGCGTGGAAAAATCAATACTTACCGATGGATTTGAAAATAATATATAAAATTAATGAGTGTGCGGAATCAGATAGATTAACTAGATTGATCTAGTTAAGCCGCCCTGAGTCTCCGGAGAAGGGCGGCATATCAATAAAAAAATTTTAAAAAATGGTAAAAAAGATTCAGAATTTTATAATAGTTGGAAATTATGGTAGGATTGGGTCCAGAAAAGGTGGGATAGAACAGATATATGATGCATATATACGATGGCCAGTATGTATGTATAAAGGAATGACTTTATATTTATGGACAATGTACTCACATTACACCATGGTGGCAGGATTGTATATTTCATTTGTGTATTGATGCATAGAATATATTAATAAAAATAATTTTATTAAAAAAAAAGGAAGATTGTTAATGGTCGAAGTAATAATGTATGGTAGACGTATCTTGCTGGTGGGTATTTACGCCCCTAATAGTAATCAAAGGAAGTTCTATAAAAGGGTATATAAAAAATTGGTAGAATTAGAGTATGAACATATTTGTATTATGGGGGATTTTAATGCTATAATGGATAGAGAGAAGGATTATAAATCTGGAAAGGAGGGGGGAGTGAAAAAGAAAGGTAGGAAGACGTTGCCGGCAATTTGGAATCAATTAAGGGAAGAATTTGGACTACAGCAGTGGTGGGTTGCTCGCGGTTTGCACCGGTTCCCGTGAGCCGATAGCGGTGATGATATGACATCACCGAACCGGTTCTCCCACCCCCACCCCCATCCCTTCACCACCCCCACCCCGTTATTCTTACCCTTTATTTGGCCCCACTCCCAATCTATTGCTGCCTCCTGAGTCCCAGCTGATGGCTAGAAGGAAAAAAACTGTTTAAACCCTTGCCGCGGGGCTTCAAAGGGCCGCCCTACAGCTGATCAGTGTTAAAAGAAAACAAATGAGTAGCTATGCTAGGGAAAAAGCGAAACTGAAAGTAAAGCAGGCTCTGCTGCAACGTGACAAAATGAAGCAGGGAGAGATTACTTTTTCTAGAAAGCAGACAGATTAAATGGTTAAGGGATAAATTGGGTCATTTAGTGGCCAGTACTGGGGGAAAAAGAAGTGGCGTATGAATTTTTTCAGGAGTTATATCAAAGAGAAGACACCAGTCGAAAGCAATTCAGTTTCCTAGAGAATTTGCCAGGGGTACCAGATCAGAGATATGTTAAACAGAAATATCTCAGAGGGGGAAATAGAGGAAAGTCTGAAAAAACAGAAGAGTGGCAAAACCCCTGGAACAGATGGACTGCCTGTAGAGGTGTATAATACAATTTGGGAAGTGATCAGGACTCACTTGCGCAATGTCTTTAATGAAGTGCTGAATGATGGACGAATACCAAAGTCTTGGGAAGAGACGTATATGTCTCTCCTTCCTAAGGAAGGGGCCGATACGACCTATATTAAGAATTATAGACCAATAGCCTTGCTCAATGCTGATTATAAATTGTTTGCATCCATCCTAGCAAAAGGATTACAGGTTTTTTAAAATCAGTTTGTACATAGAGACCAGAATGGTTTCTTACCGCATAGATTGTTGAGAGATAATCTGAGAGTAGTATTAAATGCTCTTGAGTATTATGAACACCATTCGGACAAACAGGTGGCACTTCTCTTTTTAGATGCTTATAAAGCATTTGACAGCGTGAGTTGGGAATTAACGTTATCCCAGCTTCGTAAAATGGAATTTGGCGAAAAGTTTACACAGGCAATACAAACAATTTACTCTTCCCAGGTGGCATGGGTTTTAGTTAATGGGGAAAAAACAAAGGAGGTTATAATCAGTAGGAGTACGAGACAAGGCTGCCCACTTTCCCCGCTTTTATTTATTCTGACACTGGAACCTCTTCTCAGGGAAATTAGGAATAACCCAGCAATTAAAGGACTTAAAGTACGAAGGCAAGAATTTAAAATACAGGCATTCGCGGACGACCTTGTCTTCATTCTAGAAGACCCTCTAGAGTCAGGCCAAGTTGATAGAGATGATAGAAGAATATGGTAGAGAGGCAGGGTTAAAAATGAATAAGGATAAAACCAAGATATTGGTCAAAAACATTCCAAAGACACAGAAGGATATATTAGAATCTAGATTGGATGTTCAAATTGTAAATAAAATTAAATATCTAGGAATTTGGCTAACAGCCCGGTGCTCTACAATTAAGGAAGATAATTTTGTTAAATTATAAGATCAGACTGCAAGAGACCTGGAGAAGTGGAAAAATTTACAATTGTCTTTGATGGGACGGATAGCAGCAATTAAGACACATGTTTTGCCTAAATGGCTATTTTTATTTCAATCAGCTCCAGCGAGGCTAGATAAAAGTTTTTTTAAAGGTCTGGATCGAGTCGTGCTGAAATTTATTTGGTGGGGAAAAAGCCTAGGGTGAAGTTCAAAATGCTACAAGAACATGGGGGGGGGGGGCCCTTCGGCCTCCCCTGCTGGGAACTATATTATCGAGCTTCACTGCTGGCCTGGATGAAGGATTGGGTGTTATTTTTTTTTTTATTGAAAAAGTTTTACAAATACAAATTTCCCCCCCCCTTCCCCCCCTTTCCAAAACATTATAAAAATCACATTTATAGAAATATAATTCCCTACAAAACCCACCCTAACCCTCCCCCACCACCCCTTTCCCTCCCCTCCCCCTTGACTTCCCCTATATGCAATACTAAAAATACCAAACAATATCTATGTTATCATCCCTTCCGTATCTTTTTCTCTATTCACTAACATTTACTAATACAATCATCAATCCCCCTCAGCTGAAAGCTACATGATATTTTCTAGTCTGATATTTATTCTGTATATATTCAATCCACTTTTTCCATTCCTGTATATACTTCTCATGCGTCTGATCTTTTAAAAAGGCTGAAATCTTCACCAGGATTGGGTGTTATTGAAGAGGAGGTCTTTATTAGATTTAGAAGGGCACCACCTACAACACGGCTGGCATATACCGCTATGGAGAGAGAAAGTGCAACAATATAAGTATTTTAAGAGACATTATCTAAGGCAAATATTGCTGGAAACCTGGGATATATTTAGAAGAAAATTCTATGCTAAGATTCCAACCTGGTTCTCAGCAATAGAAGCGACGACATACCCAACAGCTCTTAAACAGGATAAAATTTTTAGATATAAAGATCTTGTGGATGCTCAAGGGATATTAAGATCTAGGGGAGATTTGGCTGACAAAGGAATCAGGCTAGATTGGTGGACCTATGCTACAGTTCAATCTCGTTACAGGAGAGATAGAGATAATTATGGGATATATGTGATGGAACAGAGCTTCGATAAAATATTACTGGGAGAGGACCACAAATACATAACCAAAATGTATGCACAATTGCTTGAGCGAATGATAGGAGAGGAGGTTGTAAAAGATACTATGATTGCCTGGGGGAGGAATTTTGGGTACTCGATTCCTTTAGAAAAATGGCAACAAATGTGGGGGAAAATATTAAAATGACTACGGCAACTTCTTTCAAGGGAAATGCATATAAAATGTTGTATAGGTGGCACCTCCCACCAGCAAGAATTGCTAAAGTGTTTCCAGGTGCATCAGAGTTATGTTGGAAATGTGGGAAAACCAGAGGTACGTATTTCCATCAATGGTGGACTTGTATAATGGCAAAGAAGTATTGGAGAAGGATTAGGAATTGGATTAAGGAAATTACTAATGTGGACCTCCAATGGAAACCCGAGATGTATTTACTAGGTATTTGCCCAGAGGGGCTGAGTAAGAAAAAATGGTATCTCACTCTACATATTTTAGTCGCAGCTAGAATAGTGTTCGCCCAACAGTGGAAAGAAAAAGAGATACTGGCTAGTGCCCAAATTATAAATAAAGTATTAGAGTGCGCAGAGGCGGATAGAATGACATATATGTTGAAAGAAAAGGAGGATTCTGAATTTTTTCAAAGTTGGGACAGTTGGTATCAGTGGTTGAATAAAAGGATTGAGATGAAGTGAGGGCCTAAGTCAATATGAGGAGAGATATATTTATTTAGATTGAAAGATAATTGTATGAAAACCATATTTGGAGATTATTTACTTTATTCTGTGTTGTGGGCATACTTATTTATCTGCCAGGATAGATGTGTTTGTATGTTTAGTGTTATGAATGGGGGAGGGAGGGAGGGGAATGTATGGTTTTTGCTTTTATGTATAATAAATGTTTTTGTCTTATGTTGATTTTAAACTTGGAAAATTAATAAAATTTATTTAAAAAAAGAAGAAGCAATGGATGGAAACTAAACAAGGAGGGAAGCAACCTAGAATTAAGGAGAAATTTCCTGAGAGTTAGCACGATTAATTAGTGCAATGACTTGCCTCCAGAAGTTGTGGGTACTCTATCACTGGAGGCTTTTAAGAAGAGATTGAACAACCACTTGTCTGAAATGGTATAGGGTCTCCTGGTTGGGTAAGGGGCTGGATTGGAAGACCTCCAACTTCCCTTCCAACTCTATTATTCTGTTCTGTTATTCTTTCCATGATCATGTGTATCCATCCCATTAAGCCCAAAGAAAGTCCCGAATGGTATAGGATCTCCTGCCACTGGCAGTGGGGTTGGACTAGAAGACCTCCAACCAGGGGTGAAATCCAGCAGGTTCTGACAGGTTCTGGAGAACCGGTAGTGGAAATTTTGAGCAGTTCAGAGAATCGGCAAATGCCACCACTGGCTGGCCCCAGAGTGGGGTGGGAATGGAGGTTTTGCAATATCCTTCCTCCAGGAGTGGGGTGGGAATGGAGATTTTGCAGTTTCCTTCCCCTGCCACACTCACCAAGCAGAATCGGTAGTAAAAAAATTTGGATTTCACCACTGCCTCCAAGGTCCCTTCCAACCCTATGGAGAATGTTCCACATGGTGGAGGACACTACAGCAGAAAAGGCATGCCTCCTGGGCCTCGGCAACCAGCCTGGACCAAGAGCACTGCCATCCTGGCACAGTGGGGAAAGACAGTGTTTCTCAACCCTGACAACTTATAAATGTGTGAATCTGGACTCTCAGGATCCTCCAGCCAAGGTTGAGGAAGAGCTCGCTTTATCATCGGTGATTTCTTTCTTTTATTCCCAGAGCAACTGCTCACAAAGTAGATGGGGTTGAGAATGAGAGAATGACCCCTAATCAGCCAATGAGGCTCCATGACTGAAGGTGGAATTGCACCTGCCTCTTTCGTTGGAACCATGTTACCCCATTGGCCCTCCGTTCGACCAGTTCTCTAGATTTTGACACTAAAGAGAAGAAAAGCAGCCCCGTTTAAATGTATGAGTGTACCTGCCTGTACCTTCTCAGTTGCTTTTGTGGCCCTGCAGAACTTGGGACATTTAGAGAGCGCAAAGCAGCACTCTGCAGAGAAGCCATCGGGGCAGTTCTCCTCCCTCCCTCCACCAGGAGGATGGTTGGAGGTGCTTTTGGGACTTTCAGGAAATCCTGATCTATGACCTCTTTCCTTCCCTCAGGGGTGATTGCCCTGTTCTGCAGGCAATACGACATCATCAAAGACAACGAACCAAACAACAATAAGGAGAAAGCCAAAAACACATCAGAAAACAGCACCCCAGAACACCAGAGTGGGGGCCTCCTGCGAAGTAAGGTGAGGAGGAGGGTAGGGAGGGATGGGCACACACAAGGCAACTGGTATTTCCCAATAGAGCCTCTGGAAAATTCCATTTCTATCCTCCCGCCCTCCATCATCCTTCATAGAAAGAGGGGTGGAGTCACACATGGGTTACAGCCAGAGGCAGCATTTATAGGGCAAGAGTCCCAAAACACCCTGAGGCTTTCCCCATTGGCATCCTTAGCAGAGCCCAGCATTTGCTGTGGCCATAAGAAGAACTTCCAGCATTCCAGCTCTTTCCTTTCTGAATTCTTCTCTGTGGCTTGTTTTGCAGGCCAGAAAGGTTGCATAATCATAAAGTGAGGCTAGGCCAATTCCGCAGGCCGAGATAAAAATGAGATTGCCAGCCTATTGGAGACATGTGTGAGTCACTAATCATTAAAAGCTCCCATTCTACTGTATCATACACCCCGTGAAACCCTTTTTATAGTATAGTTAACATTTTAATAAATGCAAGATGTCCAAATGCAGGTTGGCTGCTCCTAACCATTGCAGTTATCCAAGAAAATAGAACAAAATGTATCGCCCAAAGAACCATCCTAACTGTTCTAGAAAGTCTTCTCTTCACTTCTTGTTTAACTACCCCAGGGAGAACCTGTTCCCATAATTCCATCTCCAAAGTGGGACTTATATCACCTTCCCCTCTGTCCTGTGCATCAGCTTTCTTTGCCCCACCCAGCCACGAAAGGCTGCACAGGGGATGAAGAAGGAATGATGTGCCCGCTACTGCTGCCTTTCTTCGTGGCAGTCCCTGCCCAGGCCCTGGCAGGAGGCCCACAGCTGCAGGGTGGCAGATTCTGTGATGCTAAGAGAGGGGAAGGGGGCTCCGGCCTGAGCAAGCGGTGGTAGCATTCAGCAGGCCTGGATGGGCACTTGTGGAACTGCGGGAAGCCACTTGTCCAGAGCACCCATTAAAAAGTCTTAAGGAAGTGTGAGATTTTAAAACATCCAAAATTGATACTCACTAATTCGACAGACAACTCCGGTGTACAAACAAAGAAGGTTTATTGAATTGCGTTCGCAAAAGCAGGCTTCCATGTCCCTTCCCAATTTGGATTGAGATCGTGAAGTGTGCATTTATTTATTTATTTATTTATTTATTTATTTATTTATTTATTTATTTATTTATTTATTTATTTATTCATTCATTCATTCATTCATTCATTCATTCATTCATTTATTTATTTATTTATTTATTTATTTATTGGTTCGATTTATATGCCGCCCTTCTCCGGAGACTCAGGGCGGCTTACAATGCATTAAGCAATAGCCTTCATACTTTTGTATATACCTGCTTAGTAGGGCTTTTGGCCCCTCCAAGCGGTGTTCTTTTTTATACAAAGTCAGCTTATTGCCCCCACAATCCGGGTCCTTATTTTACCTACCTCAGAAGGATGGAAGGCTGAGTCAACCTTGAGCCTGGTGAGATTCGAACTTGCAGTAATTGCAGGCAGCTGGTGTTACTTGATAGTGCTTTAGTCTGCTGCGCCACCAAGGCTCATTTTCAAGTTTCACACCTTGCATTTATACATTTCCACACAGTATACGTCACGCCTAAGATCCCTTACATTCTGTGTTCATGACAAACGTGATTACCCCTGCCTTGTTACAACAGGATCTATCTTATCTTGTGTTTTACCATTTGTCCGGAGCATGGGCTTACTTCCTTGAACATTCAGTTCGAGCTGACACACAGTGATTAGCTCTTTATCATTTGTGGTTTTTATTTGGCCTTGCTACTGAAGCTTGCAGGAAGTGTTATTGACTTAAAGTATTTTATAATTCTTCTCATACATTTTATAAAAGAGTAACTTTCCATCCATTCTCACAGAAGGAGGATAGGACCAAGAGCTACATTTTTACAAATAAATTCACCTACGGTGTGACAATAAGTAAGAGCATGTTAGTTGTGCATTCACCAAGGTAGGCATTATCTGCCAGCTGCAGCTCAGTAGCATTTTGAAAAATATTTTTTTAATTGTTTTTTCCAAACATACCGTATATACTCGAATATAAGCCGAGTTTTTCAGCCCGTTTTTCAGGCTGAAAAACGCCCCCTCGGCTTATATTCAGGTCACGAAAAAAATGACTTTTTCCCTGCAACTGGCTCCCAAGGCTTGCTAGGGGCATGTGGGGGGTGCCTAGCAAGACTCTCTGCAGCTCCCTGGAAGCAAAAACGGGCTGCGGGGGGAGGCTTAAAGGGAGAAAGAAACAAAGAAATCCTCACGTTTAGGGAGATCCCATGTGCAGTGACCTTGAGTTGAGAGCTGATTGTAATTGGCTGCTAGCTAGTGGGTTCTCCCAGCTTGGCTGTCTCAGGAATTCTGGGAGTTGAAGTCCACAGGTCGTAAAAGGCCACATTTGCCCAGCCCTGGTATCTCTTAACAGAGGCTTCAACTTGCCTGAAATTAGATCAAGCCAGTGACTGGGTGGGTGTGGCTAGCTGGTCATGTGATATATGTGTATAGGGACTACTCAGAGGGCTGAAAAAAGTCATTTCTGACAGGTCCTCACACTTCTGACTGGTCCTCACACTTATGACCATCCTCACATTTATGCCCGTGCAGCATTCTTAAAACCATGTCACTCATTTCACAACTGCTTCTCTTTACCATGGTGACAAGATAGGGCAAAAACGTAAAATGTGAGGACAGTCGTAAGTTCGAGGACTGGTCACAAGTGCGAGGACCAGTCAAAAATTACTTTTTCAGCCCTCTGAGTAGTCCATATGCACAAAAGGACTACCCAGAGGGCTGAAAAAAGTGATTTCTGACAGGTCCTCGCACTTTTGACCAGTCTTTTTTTATTTTGAAACTTACCAATAGCCGCTGCATTTCCCACCCCCGGTTTATACTCGAGTCAATGAGTTTTCCCAGTTTTGGGGGGTAAAATTGGGGGGGTCGGCTTATATTCGGGTCGGCTTATACTCGAGTATATACGGTAAACATAAAATATATCTTTTAAGGACAAAGTCTTGATCCGGTCATAGATAGGTACAATCATTTACATTGCTTTAACAAGCTCTAATCCCAATTTTCTGATTACATCTTTTAAAATTCGAAATCAAAATTCAAATTTTTCACACAAATTCTAACGTCTTATTATAAACCATTAATTATTCCTTAATTTCCAAATAAACTCTACTCATTATTTCCAATTATCAATCAAAATTCTATCTATCTTAATTCCCTCCCTTGCATCTTTTAACATAAAAATCAAAAATACAGATTTTAAAAATATTCTAACATCTTAATCTAAGTATTTACCTTACATTTTATCCCACAAATCTTACTTCCCAAATGTGTACAACTCATTCAAAAAATGTGTACAATTTTTATTTCAATTTATAATTCAAAATTTTATCTATATTCCTTAATCTCTAGACCCATTTCAACAGATCTTTAAATCTTAAACTTTAACAATTACACTTAATTACCCATATTCTCCTGCATATCTCCACCTATTTGTTTGACTGATTTCCAGTATATTTTATTTTAGCTGGTTTCCAGCATAATCTCCTCCACAACTCCACCTATTTTTTTGGCTGATTTCCAGCATATTTTGTTTTAGCTGATTTCCAGCATATTCTCCTCCATACCTCCAACTGTTATTTGGCTGATTTCCAGCATATTTTATTTTGGCTGATTTCCAGCATATTCTCCTCCACATCTCCACCTTTTATTTAGCTGATATCCAGCATATCTTGTACATTAAATTCAGTCACAATTATATATCTTATTATATCATCCAATAATACATTAATCATTCAAATTTAATCATATTTACCAATCTCAACTTTGTTTACAATTTAAAATTAAAGCATATTATATCAGGCATATTCTCTTCCTGTTCTCTCATAGTTTAATAAATTTTCTTAGGTTTTTCTCATATTAATATATACACTTATATTTTTATTAAAAACTCATTTTTTACCACCTTTGCATCAATTTTTTATTTTAATTACCTTCTGTTATTCTCCATCTTTTTTTTTATTTGATTTATATGCCGCCCTTCTCCGGAGACTCAGGGCGGCTTACAGTTAAGCGTTAAGCAATAGCCTTCATACTTTTGTATATTTATACAAAGTCAGCTTATTGCCCCCACAATCTGGGTCCTCATTTTACCCACCTTAGAAAGGATGGAAGTCAACCTTGAGCCTGGTGGGATTCGAACTTGCAGTAATTGCAAGCAGCAGATGTTAATAGATGTTAATAACAGGGTGCTTTAAACCACTGTTCTACAGGCTCTGTTTATTATTCTATAAGCACCTCCTGTTTATATTTAAAATCATTTGAACATTTGAATATTTAAACATCACATTTTAATTTTATCTATTTTATTTCTTCATGTCTCTGTCCATAAGCATTCCACTTCAAAATCTGTGTTTCCTTGTTTAAAATCACTAAATCACTTTAGTTCTTTTATAACATCTGTTCCTTATTAAGTCTATTAGTTTCTCTTCTTTTGTTCCTGCGCCAGTTAATTCCAGTTTTAATAGTTCCATTATATTTTTTTCTTTATCAAATCACCCATAGACAAAATAAAAATCTCCAAAATCCAAAAAGTCCATAGTTATTTTCAAAGATCCAAACCAAGTAGCAAGTCAAAGTATTTCTTTTTCACACAGAAGGCGAATCTGCTCAATCCACACTTTCGCTTAGTCACCGCAATCTTCATTTTGTATCCGTTATGTAACCATCCATTTATCTCTATTCTTTTAACTTTTAAAGGTGTTAAGTCCATAATTATTGTTTTTTTCCTTTTTTTTCTTTTCCTTTTTCCAAAAATCAAATCAATTCCAATTTAAAGAGAAACCCAACTTTCTAATATGTTAATAGTCAATTTTACTAAGTCAGCCTGTACTAAGGCAGATTTCTTAATGGGTCTTTGTTCCCTCTTATTATTTTGTACATCTTCATGCCCCACAAACCAACAGCTGCTGTTTAAAGCTGGGGGTCTTATTAGTAAAAATCCATACTTAAGTGTTGCTTCCCGCCAGGGTTGGTGTCACTCATCTGGCTTCAAAGTACCTCATTCTTTCTTCTTCCTCCTGCACAATTCTTTTCCCAGATTCTCACGGCTTCGTGGCAGCCGCCATGGCTGCCACCCGCCACCGCCGACTCAGAGGGTTCCCTCTGGCCTCTGAGGAACTTGCCTGTTCCTCTCAGCCATCCGAGGCACCCCTCTTCTTCCCCAGTCCCTACAGGACAGGTTTGGTCCACAGACCCATCGGCGACGGTTCGTCAGTTGGGGTTTTCGCGGGGCTCATCGGAGCCTGCAATTTCCCCGACTGCATCACCGCGATGCCAAACCGGAAGTCAGCTCAGCAGCATTTTGAAGACTGCAGAAATACTTGACTTAAAAACCTTCATTTAGCAACTGAGATTACAACAGAACTGAAAAAAGTGATTTACAACCAGTCCTCATACTTACAACATTCCCAATTGTAGCTGCTAAACAAGGACATCTTCTTGTCCTGAATCTTTCTGTCTAGGCAACATTCACAATAATCAGGGCAATCAGGTGCCCTAAAAGCTCTTCAGTTTGGCAGCTAAAAATGAATAAATAAAATGTCAAGTATTCCAAAGTTCACTACAAAGTTTAATATGGGGGAGCTGATTCATTTTGATTCCTCCTTTGATATTGGAGGTGCAGAGGGAGCTGGAGTTTCCCAAAGCAGGAAGGCCAATTATGTCAACAACCTGGCACTGAGCCAAGCCAAATATTAAATGATGGAGGAGCGTAGAGAGACCCGATTCAGGAAGCTGCACTCTGGATTGACAGAGGCCATCTACTTCATCCCTGGATGGCCTGATTCAGCCATGCTGTGTTGTACATCTGGGACAGGAACTGCTAGATCCAAGTCAGGGGACCTCTGTGAATGTTCTTTATGCACAGAGACACCTCCCTAAAAGTGTATCTGGATACAGCCCTTACACTAAGTCCTCCCATCAATCTATTTTGGAAGAAGAAACCCTGAGCAATGAGAGTTGGACTTTTTTCTAGCCATGCACTCAACTTACTTAACACTTTTGGTAGACACATTCTAGTTCCGGGGTGTCCAACATTGGCAACTTTAAGACCTGGACTTCAACTCCCAGAATTCCCCAGCAAGTCTTAAAGTTGCTGAGCTTGGACACCCCTGATCTAGACTGTCCTAAGGCACAATGTCTTGACATTTATCATTGTATTCCTTTTCTCTCTTCCAGTTTCCAAAAAACAAGCCCTCAGTGAACATCATTGAAGCATGACAGCTGATGGAAAAGGCTGCACCTCTTTTCACCTTCCTCTCTTCATTTTCCTCTCCAAGATCTGGCAGCCAAGAGGTGAAATACTATTAGACTTCCTGCTCAACTGGCTGAGTTAAAACCTCCCCATTTTTGCAGTGGGAAAAATAAAGTCTGACAAAACTTTGCAAAATGAAGAGAAAGACTCTGCAAGGAAAACAGCCTAATGGGAATGTTTCCATGAAACTGTCCAAAAACCCAGGGCCAGTCTTCAATAACAGAACTAGCTTAGATCTCCCCAACTCCATGTCTTTCAGATGTATTGAGCGATAACTCCCCTAATCTCCAGCAGGTATGACCTTAGTGTCTGGGGATTATGGGAGATGAAATCCACACATTTGAAGGGGACCTGGATAGGGAAAACTGAATTACATTTGCTGCCAGAGATAAAAAGATGTTATATGTCTCTTCCTTGTTCCACAACCAACTCCTGGAAAATAGTCCATCTTGTTGCTATTTTGCTTTTTGGCTACTGTGGTTAAATTTTTAAGGAGGACATGCTATCCTGTATTTCAGGCATCACTGCCTTAGTCTCTCCTTCTGGTGGTAATATTGCAGACTCTTTTCCTTGGACTAAACAAAACGTTTGGCTTCACGATGAATTCCATTGCAGGATCTTGTTCTTTGTGCATCAAGCACTTATAACTGTTTGGAGGCATTCAATGTTCTTTCTTTAAAACAAAACAAAAACAAATCAGAAGCACATGACATTTTCCACCTGGGTTCTCAGGGCTCCATTAGCTGCTGTTGCTGCTTTCAGATTATTTTGAGCAGTTGTGTAAATCATCTTATTCTCACGATTTGTGGGATAATCAACACAGAATGCAAAAAAGATAAAGATAAAGATGTTCCAGGTTTACAGAACAATGAAGTTTGACAGCACCATACAGAAGAACTGAACACATGCTGTTTTCTCCTCTTAAATAGGGAGAGGATAATACCCCACCTCTGTCACAAATATATGGATTTTATATCCCCTTAATTTTTTCAAAAATGTCTTTGCAATTATAGTTTAGGGTAGTTCTGAAAATTATACAATCAGATGATGCATCAAATCAGGTTAAAGAGAGGAGGGTCTCACTTATTATCGTGTTTCTTAGGAGAATAGCCAAAGGGGTGTTTCATAGGAATCCATAAGAAGCACTTCCTGTTTGGCCCCCACAGTTAATCCTCTATTTTGCACACTCAGAATATCAATTGTCAATTTTATGAAACAATCCAAGATAAGGGCAGTAAGTGTCTGCCATTAAATGTTTTAGTCCGCTTTTTGGGGGGTGGCCACGATCACAATTCATGCCCTATTAATTGTCCTTTTGCAAAAAAGCATTTGCATTTGCCTGTTTTAAACTTACTGTTTTCTTGGCTGGACCTTAATTTTAGGGCAAGTAAAAAAGTAATCAATGACTTGGTCAGAAAACTGGAACTGAGGCCTTACCTAGCCAGTTCCCTGGCTCCTCAGACAGATCACCCTTTCTACTATTCCTTTTCAGTGGGGTCTGGTGTGATGCATCCATAATTGTGTGCCAAGCAATCTGGTCCATGAAAAGTGTTAGTCCTTGCAGGATCTCCAATTTAATATTAAGAGCATTGCATCTGAGTAGCTGGCACCAATAAGAGCTCTTGCATTCCTGAAATCATTCCCCATGTGTTTGAATGCTCAGTTGGGGGAAGAAAAGATCCCAGATTAAGGGTCTCTGACAATTCGCCATGGCCATCTCACCATAGGACAATTCGCTGCGGGACCAGAATTACATTAATATCAAAGAAATGGTGGAATAGAATCATTAAATAGGCGATGCAAAAGGAGGGACAGAATGAAATGTGAATGGCAAAAATTAAAATAATTTTTATTTATTTTTAAATAATTAAATAGAATTGTTAAATTGTCCCACAGAGAGTTGGCGGTGGCAAGTTGTCCTCTTTCCCTGATTAATGGAGGGTGAGAAGGAGACTTTATAAGTGGAAGGTCACTTTAACTTTCCTGCAAGCACTCAAGAAAAGTGGGCCCTTGGAATGTCCATGGATGTTGTTTGAGGGAGGGGATTCAAGAACTGGATTTGAAGTGGACTTACAAAATTGTGAATTTTGTTAGTGCTGCCTTCACCTGCCTTATTAGCAAGACATGTTTTTTTTAATTAGTTAAACTTTACTGCTGTAAGATCAAAATGTGGGGGGAATCTTTTTAATTCATTTCTTTTCTCAGTTTGGCCTTGCAATCTGCCAGATCTGTGAAGGACGAGGCCAGGCTGGGTCTTGTGCCTGGGTTAAGATGGGAACTAATTTCCTACATTCAAAGTCCACCATGCTGGTTACTCCATGACAGAAACCCATAAACTGAGCCAAATCAGGGCATAGTGGATGAAGGAGCAAGCTCAAACTGCCTCCTTCCAGGTCTTAATTATATAGCTCTTGCTACATATGCAATTGCAGTTGAAGTCTTAAAAACGTATTCCTTTCCATTCTATTTGAAAATCACTACAGCTTTGCCCCAAAACACAGGCAACCTGTGAAAATGATCCAAAGCAGAGGTGAAATGCTCCTGGTTCGGACCAGATCGCCCAATCTGGTAGCGATGGCAGCGAGTGGTTCAGAGAACCGGTAGCAAAAATCCCTGCCCACCCCTCCCATGCTCAGCTGAGCTGCACAATCATCAGAGGCTTTTTTTTTTTACTTTTAAAAGCATTTTTTCGGGGCTGAAGAGGTTGTAGAAAAAATGCTTTTAAAAGTTTTTTAAAAAAGCCTCTGATGATTGTGCAGCTCAGCTGGGATTATCAGAGGCTTTTAAAAGCATTTTTTCTACAACCTCCTTGGCCAAAGAGGTTGTAGAAAAAACGCTTTTAAAAGAAAAAAAAAAGTTGGCCACACCCACCCAGTCACATTACACCACCACCAGCAAGCCACGCCCACAGAACCGGTAGTAACAAATTTTACATTTCACCACTGATCCAAAGCTACATATTTATGTAGAGCAAAAGTAGGCAAACCTTTGCTTTCAATAACTGGTGTGCCTGCCTTAGGTAGCAGTAACTGCAACTAAGCATTTCATGTTTTAGGTCATTCTTATGCAGAAATATATTGAAAATTCAAGGGAGTTTGCAACTGTTTTTCTGCACTACTGCAGCTAAAAACAGATCCCTGCATGAAGGGCTGCACAAGAACAGGCAGCCCATTAAGAAAGGAATTGCCCTTCCTCACCAAGTGTGGGCATGCTGCTCCCTTGTATTGGGGGAAGAGTTGGATTTTCCCCTCTTCCTTCCAAAACGATGGTATGAAGCAGGTTTGAAACCATCTCTGTGAATCTCAGTAGGTAAAAATAAATCAGCCCTACATTTCCAGGCCCCCATTTTAAAGAAGGCTGGGAGACCCAACTCTGCTCATTAATTGTGGAGCATAAGTTGTGTTCCGGAGGACCTATGCACAAACTAATTATTTTTTCCAGCTTTATTTAAAGCTGCTTCCATGCTGCTCCAAACAGCTGGTTCTTCCATTCCATACTAATATAGCCCTGGGTTTATAGTATGTTCCTTTGCTAAAAGCACAAGTGGCAGAGAATATGAAATGCTGAGATGGTTGAGATCTTTGGCTAAATTTTATCTCAGACTCAGACTTGGTGCTCACTTTATATGTTCCCTTGAGCCATAATGCCATTTGTTAAGTTTTGACCTATTGTAATGAGAACTCCAGCAATACGGTTTCATGCACTGTATGAATCTGCTCACTTTACTTAAGATGCTCTCCTGTGTTAGGTGTCTCAGTGGGAAGGTGAAGCCTGATGTACCGGATGCCAATGGACAGGGAGGAACAGTTGAAGAAATACTTCCTGACCTCCTTCAGGAACAGGTGACCGATCAGTGCTGGACATTGACACGACATCATAATCCAACAGGGCTCTTTTTTTAATCGTAATGTTATTAAAGGTTGTATTTACAAAGGGAAGCTACTACAAACTAAAAAAGTATAAAAATAAAAGAACAGAAGGCGCAGAAAATTAAAAATGGAGAAATAGAAAAGAAAGAAAAAATAAAGGAGAATTTTGTAAAAAACAATATATATATACACACACACATACATGGCTTCTCAAGTTTTCGCGGGTGTGTATATGCAAAAAATTAAAATCTCGGGTGTTTTCCCGCGTCATAGTAAATAAGTTAGTTAAAAATGTTTAAAATTCTGGTTAAAATCTCAGCTTAAAATCTAAAATTCTTTACAGGGCAATCTGCAAGGTCCTTTAAAAAACCCCAGCTAAAATCCATTTACATGTTTTCAAACTGCTAGGTAGAACAGATGCTCACCTGTCATGCAGTATTTGGGTCTTAAATGGCCAACCTCCTGATTGGCAAGCCCCACATCTTAACTACTAGGCCACGGTGGTCCACATATCCCATCTCTTAGTTATAAACAAATCGATAAAGCCTCATCATTTCAGTTCTGTCAGCAACAGTCAAGTAAAGGTTATCAGAGATAATGGCACATCTATTTTAACCTTGATTAAATAAATTAGCTTTGTATTCCTTCCTTTTACTTCCAACAATCCTAATCTTTATTTCATCAAATAATGTTATAGAGTTTGATTTCTTTTTCTTTTTTCTTTTCCCTTTTTTTAAAAAAATCTTCAAAATGTTAACAAACCTCCTTTGTAAATCTAAAATAAGAAAAAATCCAGAAAAAAATCCCAATAAACCCCTTAGTTTATTGTTTGTACTTGCCTTTTAATTATTACAACATCAGCCAGTTTCTTTTGTATGATCAATATATCTTATTCCATATCATTCTTGTAGCCTGTCATTTGTTACATTGACTTTCAACTCAGTCTTGATCTTGTCAGGTAAAACTTGTTCTTCTTCAGTAACATCTTTTAGATGTCTTTCCATAGAGGCAGGTGTCACTGCTGACACTATTAATTTATGAATCCATTCTTCAAAAATATCCTTCAGTGTGTCTAATACTAGAATATTGCTCAAGTCTGTAATTATTAGAGTTATGTGTTCTTTAATTGTAATCTTTAGTTCCCTCTAATGTCCAATTATTAAAATTATATATATCTCACAAAACAAAAGGCATTTTCCAACAAGGATTCCTTTTAATTCCAAAATCTTAATTCAAATTTATCTGGATCCTTAGCCTGTTTATAACTTTCTAAAATCAACATTTTAATCTCCTTTTTGCTATTTATCCCCCTCCCCAAACTACGTTCTTAAATTTGTCCTTAAAATCTCTTTTGCCAAGAATTTATTTAGTATCATTTATTAAATATCTACACAGCCCATTTCATCACCTAAGTGACTTTGGGGAGTTTACAACAACAATTGAAGGGAAACTTAGCAGGTGCTGTCAAACTTTTCAATGCAAAGGTTCTTAATAGCTGAAAAGTAGGTAAATTTAGTGTCCTTTCAAAGGTGCCGACCATGGTTTGAACAAGTTGGCTCATCTCTCAGGGCTCTAGGGAAGGGTTTGCTATCTTGTGATCTCTTCACAAGCATTTATGCGCAATCCCAAGTCCAGAGAATCCTTGTTTAGAGAGGTACAAAGAGCTGGCCCACTCAGGGCTCTCTGTTCCTCATGGTGGTCGTGTCAACACAATGTTTCGTGGATCTCTCTTCGGTCTGCCATTTCTTTCTCCAGATGTCCCAACATGGCACTTTTTAGGCTTCTCTAACCTTTCCTTTTAACTTTCTTATACGGATTTTCCCCAAGTAATTTGCTCTGATACACCACACAGAAGAGGCTATAGTGCTAGATAGTATCAGTAGAGATGGTTTCATGATAACATGTGAAATATCTTCATAATATCAGCATTTCTGTCTTGGCCACTTTTCAGCTATGGGAGTTACATCCAGAGGGTCCTAATGAGCAAAGCAGCATCACTTTTGTAGGTAACTAAAATAGTGAGTCAAGCTTGAGACATAGCTTTCCCTACTCCTCATGCTCCTATGCTGGCCATGTCAGATGGCCCTTCTGAGTTGCAATTCCAAGATGCCTGGAGAGCACCAGATTGAGGGAGTCCCTTTTGAAATGAGGTCCTACTGCATCAAATTCCAAACAAGGTATCAGCATTTATGGGGCAACCCATTACACGCTTTGCTCTGTTCAGTACTCACCAAAAAGGAGGTTCGGAACAAGTTGTTTGGCTTGGGACATAGTTGTTACCTGTGATAACAATTTAAGCAATAAACCATATTTTTAAAAATACATTGAAAGGGTGATCTCATTTGAATGGAAATACGTATCAGTTATTAAAAAGATCACTTATCCCCAAGCTGGACTTAGGAAGGCATGCTCTAGCAGGGTTTAAATAACTATAGGTATTATTCTTAGCAATTATTCTTAGCAATTATTCTAAACCAGAGGTGGTATTCAGCAGGTTCAGACCAGTTCTGGAGAACCAGTAGTGGAAATTTTGAGTACTTTGGAGAACCAGTAAATACCACCTCTGGCTGGTCCCGCCCCCATCTATTCTCTGCCTCCCGAGTCCCAGCGGATCAGAAGGAAATGGGGATTTTGTAGTAACCTTCCCCTGGAGTGGGGAGGGAATGGAGATTTTACAGTAACCTTCCCTTGGAGTGAGGAGGGAATGGAGATTTTAAAGTATCCTTCTCCTGCCACGTCCACCAAGCCACACCCACCAAGCCATGCCCACAGAACTGATAGTAAAAAAAATTGAATCCCACCACTGTTCTAAACCTTATGTCTCAATTAATAATATGCACCAAAGTGCTACTTTTGAGCCCTTTTTCACATGTGGCATGTATAATGGAATTCTTGAATTGTACCATTTCAGCTGGCAGATCAGGTTGGGGAAGGAAATTAATGTCAATGATGAACCTACAGGGTTAGCTGCATATCAGTGGGGGAATTTCCTTGAGTAGCTCAGCCCTCACAAGCTTGGAATTGTTTCCCTTAGGCTACAACAGTATCCTCTCTTCCTTTCTCTCCCTCCCTCTCTCTCTCTCTCTCTCTCTCTCTCTCTCTCTCTCTCTCTCTCTCTCTCTTTCTCCCTCCCTCCCTCTCTCTCTCTCTCTCTCTCTCTCCACCTCAACTATGGACAGGCAACAACCAAAGAGACCCAAGAGGGCAGATTCATAGATTGCATTAAGCTGTAAATCACTTAGCTGGCTTCACTTAGTTTTGGAAGGACAGGATAGGATAAAGGACAGGACAGGACAGGACAGGACAGGACAGAATAGCTTTACTGGCCAAGTGTCATTGAACACACAAGGAATTTGTCTCCAGTGCATACAGGTAATCCTCAAATTATGACCACAATTGAACCCAAAATTTATGTTGCTAAGTGAAACATTTAAGTGAGTTTTGCCCCATTTTAAGACCTTTCTTGCCACAGTTACTAAATGAATCACTGCAATTAAGTTAGTAACCCGGTTGTTAAGTGAATCTGGCTTCCCCATTGATTTTGCTCGTCAGAAGGTCGGAAAAGGAGATCACATGACCTTGGGACACCAGAACCGTCATAAATATGAGTCAGTTGATAAGTGGCAGAATTTTGATCACATGACCCTGGGGATGCTGCAATGGTCATAAGTGTGAAAAAAGGTCCTAAATCATGTTTTTAGTGCCGTTGTAACTTTGGATGGTCACTAAATGAACTGTTGTAAGTAGAGGGCTGTATCAGTTGGAGCAGCATTAAGGCCCAATAAATGACCTTCGAGAGGTACATTTATTTCCAGTTCAAGGCAGAATGTATCCTGTAACCCCCATGCGGCACTCACAGGATATGCTAATCAATAACATTCCTGCTGTTTTTCCAGGTGCAAATCAGCGGATGCAGGTATGGTTATAAGCAGGAAGCCTTTTTCCCTCAGCCAGAGGGGAAGGGCTAGTTTTCTCTTTATTTTCTCTTCACGTAACTTTTTTTAGCACCATTGTAACTTCAAGCAGTCACTAAATGAACTGTTGTAAGTCAAGGACTACCTGTACATACAAACAACAAAGTAATATAATCCAATAGTAGAAGGTAGTAGGAAAGATGAGAAGGATAACGGTAATACAGCCCTACTACATGGGTAAATATCTTTAGGTGGTGAGAATTAGGTGTTCAGCAGAGTGATGTCTTTGTATCTGGTTGCTTTGGCAGGCAATGCCCTGCTCAGGTGTCCTGAGTGGGGAAGCTGAGCCAGTTTATGTTCAGGAGGTGAGGGGTCTGCAGATATTTTCTCAGCCTCTTTTTCTTTGACCCAAGCAATATACAGGCCCTCAAGGGAAGGCAGGCTTAGTGCATCAGTTGTGGTTTCTATATCCATTTAGGACTTAGTTTGGCCATGAACATAGCTAATTGGTAGCACTGAATTAATGCTCAATAAAAGGGCACATTTTGGAGGGAGGGGCTAAATGCTTGGCTCTAGGTTGCTCCTGGAAATATCGGAGAGGTGCATTCTTTCATTGTCAAATCCTGAGTAGCAAGAACCTGGGCATTTGGCCCTATTTAATTTCTTCAGGGTGATTCAGTGGCACTTGTGAACTTCCTTTAAAGGGAGAGGCCTTTGTTTGGATAATTAAAGCTGAGGAATTCTGGGAGGTGAAGTCCACACATCTTAAAGTGGCTGAGATTGAGAAACACTGATTTAGATATCTCCCCCCAACCTTTCCCAATACTTCTCCTTGGCTCAGAATTCCTCCACCCATTTCCCATTTTTATCTTAGCCTAACTCTTAAACATGTTCTCTTGCTTAAACAACAAGCAAATGAAAGCCAATTTAAAACTTCATTGCTGCATGGGAAACATTTTTTCAGAAGTAGCCACTAATAAAGAGGTAACAACAACCATTTCATAATGTTGTAAAACCTCCCTTCCCCAGATATCTCTGTCCTTAAGGAAGGATTCATTTTTAATTGCAAACATTCAGTATTTACTAAGCCTGAAATCCTAAGGAGGTGTCATCCAGCCAACCGTGCAGCCATTTTCAATTTGGGTTGGGTTCCTCAAAGTTAGAAGCAAGGAGCAAAAAGAGGCATGGAAGAACAGCTGAATGTATATATAATCCTTGTGGTTTTCTTGGCATGGTTTTCCAGAAGTGGCTTGCCATTACCTTCTTCCTAGAGCTGAGAGAGAATGACTGGCTCAAGGTTATTCAGTTGAGTTTGCATTTAAGAGAGAAGTGAAACTCAGAATGTCTTCATTTCTAGCTTGGGTCCTTTAACCACTACACCAAACCGGCTCTCAGATGTACCTTTACTCTTAAGAAACTAGAGTAACCCCATCCAGGATTTGTTAAAATGTGGAGAGGTCTGGAGGCAGAATACTCAACACTGGATTAAATTAGGATTAATATTAAACTTGATTAGATTAGATTTACTTCCTTAGGTTACATGGAAAAAGTGCAAAGAAGAGCAATTAAGAAGATTAAAGGCCTGGAGACAAAACCATATGAAGAACAGTTGCAGAAATTGAGTATGACAAGCAAAAGAAGGACTAGAGGTCCTTCAGGGGTGAAATCCAGCAGGTTTTGACAGGTTCTGGAGAACTGGTAGCAGAAATTTTGAGCAGTTCAGAGAACCAGAGTGGGATGGGAATGGAGATTTTGCAATATCCTTCCCCCAGGAGTGGGGAGGGAATGGGGATTTTGCAGTATCCTTCTCCTGCCATGCCCACAGAACCGGTAGTAAAAAAAAATTGGATTTCACCACTGGATGACATGATAGCAGTATTCCAGGATTTGAGGCTCCCCCATAAAGAAGAGGGGATCAACTTGTTTTCCAAAGTACCTGAAGGCAAGACAAGAAGTGATGGATGGAAACTAACCAAGGAGAGAAGCAACATGGAATTAAGGAGAAACTTCCTAACAGTGAGACCAATTAACCAGTGGAACAGCTTGCCTCCAGAAGTTGTGGGTGCTTCACCACTGGAGGTTTTTAAGGAGAGACTGGACAGCCTGAAATGGTCTAGGCTCCAGGGTCTTCTGCTTGAGCAGGGAGTTGGATGAGAAGGCCTTCAAAGTGCCTTCCAGCTCTATTCTGATTGAATACCCTTCAGGTGGCCATTTCAGGTTTGAAACCTTACCACAAATTAGAGTTCTGTTCTATGTTCTATATTCTATTCTCTCCAAAGATGTGACCCCCACTAAGAAGGGCCGCAATCAAAGGGAGCCTCTGTCAATAGTTCTCCCAGCCCCCGCCCCCTTTGAGCAGGCGCAGGATTTCCGGGGCCTCCTGCAGCCAGTGCAGAGGTGTAGAGAAAGAGCCAAACGGAGTTTGCAAAAACCCTGCCCACACTTAACAGCAGGCCCTTGTGCAGCTCTTTTCCCAGCCGCACTGGAAGAGAAAATGGGGAGGCGAAGGCTTTGCAGCTCGCTCAGCCTCCACACCGCCTCCTGCCAGCATCAAAGGGAAAGAAGCTGGTGCTGCACTTTCTGTCATTAGCTCCTGTAATTGCACATTTCAAGGATGGAGCAGTACATGCTATTAGAGAACGACAACCAGGGATAAATAATGCTAGCCCAAAGCAGCTCCAGTGCTTCAGAGAGCGGACTTTCAAGCTATGAAAACCAGCCCCCGGATTCACTGGGGCAACCGATTTAAAGAAGCAGGAATGCATTATGAGCACACACTGGTAAAGAAAGAACTCTATATTACATAACTGGGAAGGAAGGTTTGGAGGGACAGAGCAAAATACAAGAGGGCTGCAAACAGCCTCTGCATTATTTAAGAAAGGTCTTGACCGAACCGCATTAAGTGAGCTTTTATAAGGTCAGCAGACAAAACATTTAGCTCACAACAAAAATACACCCACAAAATGGGGATATTTTTCCTCCCCTAGAATACTTGTAACAATTGAATGGCTTCAAAAAGTTGATACACAGAACTGGTAAAATAATTTCACAAGTGAGAAATCAAATATTTCAGCCTTGAGTGATTTTCCAATTAGGCATAACAATGTAGAGTAAACAAAATCCTACATTAAAACTGTTCTGCTACTTGTAAATGTAAGAAATATAAAACAAGAAATGTGCTTGAATAACAGAACAGAATAACAGAGTTGGAGTAATCACCTGCTCAAGCAGGAAACCCTACACCATTCTGGACAAATGGCTGTCCAGTGTCTCTTCTTTAAAGCCTCCAATGATGGTGCAGGTGCACCCACAACTTTGGGAGGCAAGCCATTCCACAAGTGTATTGTTCTGTCAGGAAATTTCTCCTTAGTTTTAGGTTGTTTCTGTCCTTCATTAATTTCCATCCACTGCTTGGAAACTCCATTGCTTGGCTCACACAGCAGCAACATCTACAAACAGGATTATTTTCAAATTTCAGATACTTAGTCATTGGTGCTCAGTTGGACAAAGAGACAACATTTAAGTTCCTGCTTCAAAAAAGCAGAGCCACGGGTTCTTGATGGCCAAACTGTACTTACAACAAGGACGAAGAGAACATGAATACCACACACTACACCCTAATGACGTTGCCTGGTTTACAAATTAGAGATTTGTGTAAAGCCAGGCAATTCTAATTTATTTATGTCAGTGTGGTATGTGAACCCAGTCATTATGTGATTCTGTTTTTGGCATTCAAACATCAAACCCTAATGGTGCTTTAACTTATAATTAGAACACTTATTATTTCCCACGGTTGATGCCACATTGATTGCAGCACACTGTTTCATAAATTATTTTTCAAGTTGATGCTTACCCGCAGAGGTTTAAAACATCCATGACACTATCTAAACAGCTTCTTAGGAGAGACCTGTGGAAAATGATGTTTGTAACCCAGGGTAAACAACATTTGTTTACAAAGAATTCCAACATTAGCAAGACAAGAATAAAAACAAACAAAAAGTTTGTTTTAATTCCTTTAATAAAATCAGTTGCTGCAATTTTCTTATTCATCTGCAATCTCCAACTGGTTTGTACTTCTCTTGTTTCATCTTATGTTTTAAGAAGCCACATGTTAAGTTTTATATCTGCTCTCTTGCAGTTCAGTTGTATCTACCAGCAAATTCTTTAGCAAGTCCAGTAGAAAAAAAGGGGCCAGAGATCAATTGAAAGTCACATGGAAATTTCCATCTCTCCAATTGATGCTATGACTAATGAACCTTCGGTGGACTTCGTATATTCAGAGGCTTAATGAAAAGTAATGCCATCAAAAGTTGCCAACAGATGGCAGCATTGATGCACTAGAAACTCTGACATGTTTTTTAGCAACTATTTTTTCATTTCACCTCACAGGAAGTTGCTGTGAGAAAATATTGTTTTGCTATTGTTGTAAAACAGAATTTTGTAATGAGCACTTCTCAGTGCACTTTCAGCAACACACCATGACAGAATTTTTGGTTGACAAAAAAGTCCCTACCCTTGAACTTCAACACTGAATGCAACTTATGGTAATGACATGAGTACTGCATATCCCTGGGGTAAAAAAATGTAACAATGGTGAATCCAGGATTTGTGAGATCAGAAATTATCTGTGAGAGCAACTGATGAGTTTCACATGAAAAAGGTTAATGAACTAATTATAAATAATCAGATCATGCCAAAAAAATAGTCAAGTCTGGTATTCTACAAAAATATGTAGGTCACATTAGTGATGTTCTTTGATATTGAAAGGTTATGCAAAATGAGTTCTTCATATGCTGACAGGAGAAATAAAAGCTGCAAGTGTTTAAATTTTCCAAAAATCATTGCACAAAAAGAAAGAAATTCATTTGCAGTAATGTGACATCATTATTATGAGCTAGAAACAAAGCTTCAACCTGTGGAATAGCATCACAAAACTTCACCTGCAAAAGACAAATCAATTCTGGCTTTAGCAGGAAGACTAATAATTAACCTTTTGAGACACAAATGGATTCATTTGGATTTCTTTGAACCTGGCACCACTATCAGAAAGCTACCCTCCAACTCTCAAAAGTTGGAAACGCAGTTAAGCAGAACTTGGAAGCACAAGAAGGAAATAGAAATTTGCTACAACATAATGCTAGGCCCCTCAGGCCTCACAAGTCTGAAGTAATTGTGAAGTTGGATCCCACCATCCAGACTTGGCACCATGTGAATTCCACCCTTTTATTTGAAGAAATACTGAGGAGATGTTTGACTCAAATGAAGACATGGAAAAGGCTACCAGGAGCTGGCTGAGGAGATTGCTCTTTCATGATGACTTAAAAGCTTGTCCATTGTTTGCAAATGTGTAGCAAATGATGGTAATTAAACGGAGAAGTTAATACATGTGACCAAAGAGCTCAGTTCAAGGATTATTTTCTTGCTTTATTTACCAAAATATTGCTATTTAAACTAAATTTCTGAAGGTGGAGGCATTACTTTTCATTCAGCCTTCGTGTTTTGCATCCTCGAGTCCTTTTGGTAATAAAAGCTGATCTTCATCTGAGCCTTTTTATCCCTGTGACACGATGACAGTAGAGGATGTTTTAATAGGTTGACTTCTGGATTGTGGCCCCAGGATTATAAATAAATTTATGTGTATCTTTCTTATTTTTACAAAGAACTCAAGGTGGTGACCATATTCAACATACCTCCCTTCCCTTATTTTCCCCACACCAACTCTGTGAGATGGGTGGGCTGCGAAAGAGTAATTGGCCCAAAGTCATCCAGTTGGCTTCTTTGCCTGAAGCAGGACTGGAACTCATGAATTAAGTCTACTCACCTTACCTACAATGAGTAGTTGATTCATAACTCAAGGCCATATGATTCAGAAGTGGCTTGCAACAGAGATGATAAAACAAAATTTTAAGGTACTATTTTCTGTTAACAAAACAGAAATTGTAACAAAAACTAAGAAAAGACAATTACTAACGAATCAATGTTCATCTTCCGGATCACTTTCAAGACTATGAAGTGTGATACAGAAAGGACCGCTTCAATGCAAGGAGATGATAAGGCACATATTTTGAACTGCCCAGTGGTGTAAAAGAGAATTTGCATCCTCACTGACAGATGGTAATCAACTGTTCTAATGGCTTCAATCCTGATCTAACCTATCTCCCAGAGAGACTAGCCAATTTCAAGCCAAGCTGAGCCATGAATCCAGAGCTGAAAATTCACCAGGCTCTCTATGGAGATTCTCAGTCATCCGGGTCGGGGTTGTCCCAAAGGTGCTTTTTTCAAGAGGCAACTGGACTTTATGGCTTTTCTTTGAAGACGTTTCGCTTCTCATCCAAGAAGTGTCTTCATTTATTATTTATTATTCACCAGGATAATAAATTGTTTTCTATCATACAATAAGCAAATATAATTTCAGGGTAGTTTGGATGCATGGAATTTCAATAGAAGAGCTGCATTCTCAAATTTTTAATTTGTGGTGGTTGAGAATTCAGTTGGACTGTTGGAGTGCTGTGCTGTGATCCATGCTGTGAAGAGACCTCCTCCGCTCTCTCTTTGGCATACGCTGGAGGTACCTGCCAGCCTACAAAGACCCTCTGAACCAGGGATGAAATTCACTTACCTTCGCTACCAGTTCACAAATGTGAACGCATGCGCCTTCTCCTTGCATGCGCACAGCCTTCTGCGCATGTGCAGAGGGTCAAAAATGGGACATGATGATGTCTGGGTGGGTGGGCAGAGCCTCCCACCACCGGTGCTACCTGTTAGCCCGATCCAGATAGAACTGGCTGAATTTCACCACTGCTCTGAACCTCTGGCTATGCTTGAGAGGAAAGGTCCCAATCAAGTACCCGCCTTCATCCACAGTGCTGACTTGCACTGTCCTGGAGTTGGACTACATGGCCTTCAAGGTTCCTTGGGGGCCATTCTCCTTTAGGACAATCGGTGGTGGTCCAGCCTTCTTGCATTTCTTTGCCTAGGAGTTTCACACATGCTCCAGGGTCTCGTCACTGAGCAGGCCTTGGAGAAATCAGGAAAGAAGCTACGTGAATTTGGCTGTCCTCAGGGAAAGGCCAAACTCGACCTGATTCCCTGCCCTTTGCAGAAGGGAGACCCATGTCTGAAATTAGGAGGGATTCTCTGTCCAAATTATGAGAAGGCTCCATCCCTGGAGTGTTTCAAATGTCCCAGATAGTCACCTGGTGGTTGGGGTGAGCAGCAAATAAGTTTAATAAATAAAAATAGTGTAAGGATTCCTGAGCTGGGCAGGGGGTTGGATTCGATGAGCTCTAATTTCCAACCCTAGGATCCTGTAAGGAAAACGGATCCTCAGAGTTGGAGCTTCTGAGAACTGGGTAGAGGACAGGTGTAGTTAACCTTGGATAGTCTGAAATAAGCAGCTTGTCTAGCAGGTAACCTTGCCAACAAAGACTTTAGTGTGTGTGTGTGAGAGTGATTTATATTTTCAGGCTGCAAGTTTGCAAATCATTACAGGTATTCCTTGACTTACAACTGAAATGGAGCCTGCTCATTATAATTGTAGGTTGTGATAGTCATAAAGTGGGTCACCCATCTGAGTGACCCAACTTTGTGACTTTGCAGGGCTCATTAAGTTTACCCATTGTTTGTACTTTTGACTTAGTGAAAAATAAGAAGTGAATGCTGGTTTTTGGTCAGAAGTTGTACAACAATCTTGTGATCATGGGACGCTGCAAACAGCTGTAAATGCAGGCTGGTTGCCAGTCACTTGGCAACCAGCCTGCATTTACAGCTGTTTGCAGCCGGGGGGGCGGGGGGGACCTGTCTGTCAGAACTTCAAATGGTTGCTAAGCAACCAGTGGTAAGCCAAGGACTGCTTGTCCGGTATCTCTTTTCCGTGTCTCTAGATGGAGGGAGGAGCTGGCAAATGGCCTGCACTTAAGAAATGGGTCCGGTCAGAGCAGTCTCTTCACTCCAGCATTAGCCCCGATTGGTGATGACAATGGGGACAGAGCTGCCCTGAAGGTGCCTGGCTGTGTGAAGCTGTTCCTCAGAGCTGTGGCTCGCAGATGCACCTCCCGGGTCATTCACCAGCCAAGATTGACAGGGGTAGTGTCAGGGGGGATGACTGAGGCAGGTCTTGAGAATGTTATCTGGGATGAGTTTGATCCTGTGACCCCTGACGACGTGGACAGGATTCTGGGTGGACTGAACGCGACCATATGTTTATTGGACCCGTGCCCCTCCTGGTTAGTGCTGGCTTCCCGGGAGGTGACGCGAGGCTGGCTCCAAGGGATTATAAATGCTTCATTGGGTGAGGGTGACTTCCCCGCCACCTTGAAAAAGGCGGTGGTGAGGCCTCTCCTCAAGAAGCCTTCCCTGGACCCGGCAGTGTTGGCTAATTATCATCCGGTCTCCAACCTTCGCTTTGTGGTGAAGGTTGTTGAGAGTGTGGTTGCGCGACAATTCCCCCAGCACCTGGATGAAATGACGTATCTGGATCCGTTCCAGTCGGGCTTCAGGCCTGGGTACAGCACGGAAATGGCATTGGTCATGTTGACCAACCACCCGTGCGGCCGCAGAGTGCGGCTGCGCAGGTGGTTATGGGAGCGACATAGCGCTCCCATGTAACACCTCTCCTGCGCGAGCTGCACTGGCCCCCGGTGGTCTTCCGGGTGTGCTTCAAGGTTTTGGTTACCACCTTTAGAGTGCTCCATGGCTTAGGACCTGGCTACTTATGCGACCGCCTACTACCACAAATAGCCTCCCACTGGCCGGTACACTCTCATAGAGAGGGGCTCCTCCGGGTGCCGTCGGCCAAACAGTGTCGACTGGTGGCCCCCAGGGAGAGGGCCTTCTCTGTAGGGGCACCCACTATCTGGAACGAGCTCCCCCCGGAGATACGGAGGATCCCGGATCTGCGCACTTTCCGCCGCACTCTTAAGACCTTGCTATTCCAGCAAGCTGGCCTGGCCTAACCTTTTCCCCTTTTCTTTTAAATTGAAAATTTTAAATCTGTTTTTAAATTGATCGGGATGTTTTAAATTAATCTCGGGCTAAATTGTTTAATCTGGTTTTATTTCTGCTTTTAAATTTTGTATTTATGTATTTTATTTTGTGCCTGTTCACTGCCCTGAGTCCTTCGGGAGTAGGGTGGTATATAAATCTAATAAAACAACAAACAACAACAAACAACACAAGTTAAAAATAAGACCCATTCCTAAGTCTTTTAACTTGATTTTATAGGGAAGTCAGAACTTGGAGCACAGAGAAGTAACTTTTACTAACAAATGAACTGCCTAAAAATGGTGGATGATGTTCTCCTTTCTCAAGCTAACAAACTGCTGAAGCTGCGTGATGCTTTCAGGAGCACCAAAAACAGCTGGGTGGTAGAAATGTACGGCTTCAGTGGTCCCCCACCTTAAGGAAGAATGCCATTCAACATTTTTAGCAACAGGTGGCTAAAGTAAGTCAGAGTTGTAAGTCTGAGTTGTCCCTAAGTCAGACGTTCCAGAGACAACCTGTAGTGCAGGGATGCAGCAGCGTCCCTCCCCACCCCAGAAAGGCAGCATGCCTTCTTGGCGTGCAGAGCCCTCCAGGAGTGAAGGGAGTTCCCTCTGGCCCCCCAGGAATCTGCTGCCAAGGGGCAAGCTTTCTGGTCTCTCTTAGGGAACCCCACACATCATTTTAGCATCACTGCAAAACAGCAGATACCTCAAGCACAGCTGTGAAAGCCGCTGTTCAGGAACCAAAAACCATGAGCGCCAGCAAGGCACTTCCGTATTTCCTCCTCCTGGATTCTCACCTCCATCAGGAACAAAGGTAAGTCCATCACTAGCTGGATCTGTTGCAGCTAGGACCAGAGTGCTAGTGTCCCTGCTGAGGTGCCTTAAATTCTTAAGGAAATGGGAAGGTGGGGGTGGGGGGAAGCTGCTTTGTCAGAGGTTGCAGGTCCTGGTTGTGGGCTGAGCAGGATAGGTCCTGTTTGTCCCTATGAACTGGTCCTGGTAGTGTCCAGTGGAAGGAAAGGCTGCGCTTTCCGAAGAGGCTTCAGTGAGGCTGAAGAAGAAAAAAGGATGGCATTCCACAGATTTGCACTCATGAGCCAGGCAAAAATTGATTTTAGTTTGACCTATTGGAACATAGTATTGACCTACCATTTGCCCGTTTTCAGGATTTCCACTGCAGGGAAATTGAAGTTTTTCATTAAGAGCCTTTGCATATCTGAAGCAACCAGCCTGGAAGTTAATGGCTTTTGAACTGGAAACCCAGTGAAGGATAAGAGGGATAAGGTCCAGGTTAAGAATGATTCCCCCTAAATGTGAATATGTCATGCAGGGAACCTTATCTGGGACCCCCTTCCTATTATTATTATTATTAGAAGTTATTCCAACTTCTTTCAGTAGACTTGAGAATAGAATAGAATAAAACTTTATTACGGTCATCGACCAGCAATAGACATACAATGAATTAAAATTACTTCTGACATTAATTCTGACTTGAGAGGTTTCACACCATGTGTGGAGGTCTCCAGAACTAAACTGTACATTTATATATTCAATTCCTGCGTGAGACTTCCACACCCACAGTGAAACAAGTTGCTTTGTGCTAATATGTTGCATTCTTGGGTAAGCTAGTAACTTCTTTTCCTTATCTTTACATTTTTCTTTACCAAATGCCCCACTAACATTGTGTCACTGTTGCTTCGGTTGCTGATCAATCTCATGAATAGAATAGAATAGAATAGAATAGAATAGAATAGAATAGAATAGAATAGAATAGAATAGAATAGAATAGAATAGAATAGAA